>OY748288.1:622299-717864 GCA_963556515.1 Nudaria mundana
AAGATGGACCAAATGTAATCAACTGATTTATTAACAATTGAATAGTGGAAAGTACGAGTAGAATACTCCCGTGAGCAGTAGTTTAAAGTGCAACTTGTACCTAATGTAACAAGCAGCGTCGCATATCGCATCACAGTCACAGCTGTCCCACATGTGTGCAATGTAGTCCGACATTTAGGTAGCTACAGCCACATAGACGGACGGACGCGACGTATCAAATTAATTCACGTATCGCACACAAGTAAATGTCAATAAACAATAAATTGACGCTCATTACAACGTTGCACGTTGTGCTCCGCCGATACCTACAAAATATAATTGTACATAATAATGTTAATTATTATACATACATATACATTATATACTAGCGGTCGCCCGCGAGTTCGTCCGCGTGGTAATTTGGAACATACATTATACGGACTTGGACCTTAGTTTGGTTTCCGTCGCTCGTAGGTAATTCTTCCCGTTACCGTCGCCCTTCGCAAATAATTATTTTATGTTATAGTGAGTTAACCTTACAATATAGACGGTATACATATATCTGTTTAAAGCATATCCTTCCTCGATTAATGTACTATTTAACAAAAACGTTTGAAACAAACTCTTCTGCTTTATAATAATAGTATAGATAGGTACTAGGTACTACTCGTATTTAATTACTGCCAATCTTCGCTATGACAATGCAAAGGGCTTCACCCTATTTAGTGGGAAATAAGTAATGGTGCTTCTTATTTCATGATTGCGAACGACACACTGTGACGTCGTTTTTCCAAGTCAAGTATTATATGTATATTCTAACTCATTAAATAACCTACAACCTGTGTTATAGTACCTAACCCATGTCTTTTAATAATTGTGAACTCGTGAGGAACTCGTTCGAATCCTGGCCATTCCAATGCCAACATGAATCAGCTCAATGTCATCAGCTAAAGAAGTCATGGGGAAAGTAGAAAACCGGTCAAGTGCGTGTCGGGCCAAGCATAAGATAGGGTTCCGTAGTTCCCCATAAAAACCTCTATAACTCCTGAACTAACAGAGTCGTACCATCCGTTATAGTTTTCCTTTAAAGTTCATTACATGGACTACTTACTATCAACTCAAACATTGGAAAGAATCGAGTTAAGGCTTCAGGCTGTTACGTTAATTGAATGTGACAAAAACAAACAAAAACCAACGTCGCGTCGTTGGCAGCTAAGCGAGTTAAAATAAATTACCCTTAGCAAACATTAACCACGAGTCTCCGACAGAGCAGAGAGGTACTACTCAAGAGCGACATTCTCAAGTAGTTTACCAACATGTTACACCATATGCGGCTTGTGCACTCCAATAAGTTAAAGTTAAACGTTGCACCTCGCGTGTCGTCACACCATGTATAATGTCGCAACTCAACAAGCGTGTGGTCCAGGACGGAAATAAATATAGTCGAAAGTTTTTCGCTAAACTATTGAAACTTACGAGACAAGTCCGCCGAGGAACGCCACGGGACCACCACCGATAAGTCTGATCTTCCGGTGGCAGGAATCGAAGAGCGAGAGCCTCGCGTGCGGCGGCGGCGGCAGGCCGACCATGCCTCCTGTAGTGGCGGATCGTAGCATCACGTCACATGTGTATCACGTCCAGAGTATACTGTACAGGAAGGATGCACCGTGCACCGTGCACTGCACCTGAACCAAAACACAATCAACAAACACTAGCCCGGCGGCAGCGGCGGCGCGGGCGCGCGTACGTTACACTGACACAAAACAGCTGAGAGCGCGTCGGCTCCAACGACCATCGCAACACACGTCGTATGGCACGCGCACGCGGCCCGGGAGACACTGTCACTGTGTTGTGTGATTGTGTGTGAGCCGAGACGTCACGCTCTAGACTCCCTCCGCCTAGCGCAGCGCTTCCGACCGAGTCGACTGAGGCGAGTGTACTGTGTACTGCCGCGGGCGCGCGCCCCACGCACCCTCCGCCCTCCCTTCCCTACCCCACTCCCAACCCAACAGCTGATGTGACTTTGAAACTACGTGCTATTGATTCATTTATATACCTTTTCTATACTTTTACCATTATCTCACTGATCTGTAAGTACGCCGGATTTATGAGATTAGATAACAATCTAAACCTCACAAACTGACCGTCCGACGAATCAGAAGAGGATTTCAAAATGCCGAAAAATATTGACCAAAATTATCAATTCCAGAGTTACCTTGCGGAACACTGAAGCGAACTGATAGCAACGTTTTTACTCTAACCACGTAAATGCACAGTAATAACTAATAACAGATCTCTTGCTAAAACCAACAGTTTCTCTTGTAGTACAGTAACTGTCTGTCACTGGGCCACCATAAAACCATTTTATATTATTGTTTAGTGTGGCGTTCAGGTAAAGCTGCTTTTTCAATTCTGTCAAGTTCTATCAATGCAATTGCATTGTTTACTACAACGAGGTATCCTACAATAACTAGGATGTCCGTCGCGACGACAAGTGGCACGACAAACAAAGCTACAAGGAAGTGGCACAGCGGTGGGTCGCGCGATCAGCTGGTGTAATGGCGACCCACGTCGTGCGATGGTGAAAGGAGCGGGGAAGGTACTGTACATAGGTGCAATCATTAAATGGCGTTGGTGTTTGTTCATACTCATAATTGTTAAACCGTGGTCAAGAAAATATGCTGCAATTCCAGGAAAGACTGAGTCAATAGATTCTACCACAGAGTACATTATTTGTCAAAGCGTTATCATCGGTTTGACAAATAAATGTCGATATTGTGAGTAAGTAGGTACCATTACGTGGCAGTATTCAAGCGCAAACACAAGCTTGTCTAGACAGCAGAATTGAAACTAGTCACAATAAAGATTAATCCTAAAAGTTCGTATTTTGTCCTTATACTAAAGTCAAAGCTAATTTTATCTTTGGTTTTAAATGCATGTTCAGTTCACATAAACAGCGTTTGCATGAATAAAAATAAACGGTCAAGGTTTAATTCGTCGTTTAATTTCAAACGAACATAAAGCAGAAAACAAAAGCCTTGTTAAGGTATTAAGTTTTAATTATAGTATTGTTGAAAATTGTGTCGCAAAGCATACTCACAACCTCAAACTTGTATGATAAAGTCTACAACATATATTATTTAATTATTTTACTGTCAGCGTGTACCTGACGCATAGTTAAGTGTTGGTACTGAAGCAATGTATAATAGGATAGATCGAGTTGAATGTGTAATAGATACAATAGTCAGAACAGAACAGCAAGCGCCGCGCTCCAGCAGTCACTGACTGTAGAGATCCGCTTGAAACAAGGAATCAATCTGAATAGTAAACGAGCCGTATCCACTGTTAGCCAATCGAATAGCGGACAGCTCACGATTGTCGTTGTCCATCGGCACTCGGTCGCAAACACAATAAAATTCTGCATGCTCCACAACTGTCGAATATTAAATCATCAAAATACACGCAGAGTATCTTGGGCATTTCAGATATTTTACTTTCGAATTCTTAACTGATTGAAATGACTACTGATGCTATTAGAGTGGCAAAAACTCTACTCGTTTAAACGATGACAACAATATGGCCTGATAATAACGATACTTATATAAGTTGATTGATGAAAAAAAAGGATTTACATCTTTTCAAGTTAATATCCGCATGGGCTAAATAATTATCCAGATTTTAGTCGAACAGCACGGTATTGTGAGGTTCTCTAACAGTAAACTGTCGCAACAATAAGATTTTTGAAGATGTCATTGTATTCCTCCCTATTATAACAGGAACAAATTTATAGCTAAATTTAGCGTCTAGCAACGATATAGTCGCAACATTAATAACAACAAAACGTAAAACAGAACTCAACGAAATATTACATAACTAGGGAAATAACAAACAAGAAACAAGTCCTCGTAACCAAGGTGACTTACTTGATTCAACTTTACTCAAACTAAAAACTAATTCTAGATGGTTTGAAGGTTGGACTACAATAAACAGGTAGAGGATGTTAGCGAAGTAATTGCTAACACGGCCTTTGTCCCAATTAGCAAAACAAAAGTACCTACTTATTATTTGCAAAAGTGTAAAAAATACAGGTTATTAGAATGAAACTAACGTGATTGTGCAATGATATTAGCTGAAGACCATGTTCTGTAATGATGGCATTAAAAATTCCCAATAATAATACCGTGAACATTAGTGCAACAGGATTACGAAAGAAGAGAATATAATGATAGTGCCCAACACAAGTACAGTACCCACAGTATCTGCAGCACAGTCATTGCAAGATCGAGTTATGCTCGTTGACTTGTTAAAATAAAATGGCCGTGCGTTATGACAGTATCACGTACAAATCATTATTTGAGTTTATCATCGCATAAAATTTAATAACGGAACGGGTTTATGGGGCCAGTCACCGATATAACAGTAGACGCTGACGCGTGGGACTTTTTATCGAACGAAACGTGCGGGATTCAAATACTGGACCATCATGTCTATTAGTTACGTAAATTAGGGAATTCATGTCGTAGAAGAAGAAAGAAAAAAAACGTTACTTAATCGTACGATGATCATCTAGAGAGGAATCTACCGAGTTTCTGAATGGATAGCAATGAAAAAAGTATAGATACCAAAGAATAAAACATAATACAAAAAATAACAAAGTGGGTAGCTACTGAAGGTCAGGAAGGCGACTGAGCTTGATGCTCCTTTCATCCTTCCAACACAATCAACATGGTATGTATGTGACAATTTTTTTTTCTAATTCCTACAACGATGTATTAAATTGAATTCTCACAAAAAAATAAACGGGATATTTAAATTACAAGTTTTACAAAACATACTTTCTTTAGAGGGGAGGGTCGGGGTATGTACTCGTACTACATTTAGTTTGTAGCATTGCGGTACATTGCCGAAATAACGTCCTTCTGTTTCATATTGTAGTTGTCAGGCGAGCGGGAACCTCCGCAGGTATTTATTTCTTTAATGATTTACTGCATTTGCATTTTACGTAGGTATTTCATTTTATTTTATGTGAAAAAGTGGTAGAGGAATTCGCTAAAATGTCAATCAGCAGCTGCAAGTATATCTGTAAATAGGTTTATATTTCCGTCCCTTGTGCACGATCCGCTAAAGATAACTATAAAGTACCTACCCTGCACCCCCAATATTTAATAGCGGATTTTTCAGTGAGTCGAATCCCACGTATCAAAGCAGACAAGGCCAGCGTATATAGTCAACCAAATTGTATCTAGTACTTAAGAGTCCTCCTATTAAATTTTACCGTTTTCGCTGATTTTACAGACGTGCTTTTACACTGAAAATACTGTATTTTTATAAGTTTTAATGCACAACATGAAATATCATTTCAATAATGATCTAATAAGTGAGCTACTTTCTTATTTTTGTCATTAAATTTTGATTAATCGACCTAAAACAATCGGTAGTTTTTCGTATCTTTTGCTGGAAGAGGTCTAGAATATCACAAATTCACTAATCGTTTTGACGTCTAAAAAGTATTACAAAAATACAGTGTATTCTTGTAAAAGTCATCTATCAAATGAATGGATTACTTTTTATCACTTTCATAAAAAAAAAATGAGTAAACAAATATTTAAGTTAGTCAAATTTTAGAGAAAATGGGCAATGAATTGGTTCTTATTTCGGCTACATAAAACTCTCGTTCATAAAATTAAAACAACACAAATAAACCTTGGTTCAAAATCAATCCATTTCCAAAAAAAAAAGAAAGCTAAATAATTAAAAATAGGCTGTAAATAATCTTTTAAAAACACCTAAATTTCGCTTTATAATACTCGACGCATGCCTCAAGTAAACAGTCCGCGCCAAGCGCTTACAGGGAGAGGACGTGTCGCTCTGCGCGCCAAAATTCGACGCCGTCTACAGACGAATATAGCGTGGCGTGAGATTTTGATACTTTGGTAATATTAGTTATTATTTTGTGATGATTAGGCTTCTTTTTAAATACAACAAGTGATTATGTAGAATGTATTTATCATTGTTTTTGTTAAAAAAAGCTGTTATATTTTATAAAGCTGGATTACTCACTCACTCACTGACACAATTTTATTGTTCTCCTTGATGGTGGAGGGGAAGGTACCTATGTTTTTTTTGCAGAAATGTAAAGGGGGTTCGGGGACCTAGGGAAAATTCCGAGTTTTTGAGATTTGCCGTCCAGTCCCCCAAGGGGGGCTCCCGAGTAGAGTCAAAATGAGTAATAATTTTATAGAGGTAGTTTTTTATTTTATTTTTTTGTATTGGGTTCGCCAATTTGACGCCACCCGCCTGGTAGTAAGTCGTGACGACGTCAAGCGATTGTGGGTCACTCACAGCACATTATACTATAGAGAGTGGCCCTCAACTTGACGACCTACTGAACCCAGGATTATATGTGGGAGGAAACACGTGCACAGGCAGGGCGTTCCAGGCCAGTATCGTTCGGCACAGAAACGAACGTTTAAAACGTTCGGTTCTCGCGAACATGTACCTACTGTGTGGGAGTGGCATCTCTGCCCGGCACGCGTTGTTCGGGATCGGAAGGAAGATGGGATCAGATTGAAGAGCTCTTCAGAATGCTCGCCGTGGTAAATACGGTAGAATGCGGCCAAGGAAGCTATTGTTCGGCGCTGAACTAGCGGCTCAAAGCTTCCCATTACCTCCGGACTATCTATAATACGGATAGCTCGACGCTGCATAGCGTCGAGAGCGTCCAGCAAATACTTCGCGGAGCCGTCCCGGAAGTGAGAGCAGTATTCGACGCAGGGTCCAATCTGCGTCTCGTACAGCAGACACCTCTGATGCAGTGTAAAGAATCGCTTTACCTTATTCAGTATTCCTAGTTTCCACGAAGCTAGCCCTATACATCTTTCGATGTAGTTTTTATTATTGAGCTCTTGACGAACGTCTATGTCAAGGATCTCAAGGTTGCCCTTCATTGGTAATAATGCATTCTGAAGAGAGGGTAGGGGAAGGAAAGGGGATTTCTTTGCTGTAAATGCACACGCCTGCAATGTGCTGTCATCTGCATAACAATGAATGTTCCCGAGGGATAGCATATCATTGATTTGCAGAAGGAAGAGTTGGTGACAGCACGGACCCCTGCAGCGCCCCGGTATTGTTCCTCGATACATATATACATAACCGGGGCAACACAGGTAAGGCGTGTTGTCAGGGCGGCGTATTTGTGTCTCCGTGAGAAACGTCACAGCGGGCCGAGCCGTCTCAAGGTATGGTGGACGGCATCGAGGTTCGCATGGAGTCCACGGATGTTGGTGAACTCCACCTCGAAAAGTGAAGTGTGGGGTTTCCTGGGGCCGCTGTGGAACGTTTACTTATTTCTGTTGCACTGCCATTATAAATTTGAAGAAGAAGCGTGAAGACAGGGCGACATTTGGTGCAGCAGTAATAAGTGACAAAGCGCAGGGGCTAACTGCATCTGGAACCGTGTGGTTAGGTTGGAGCCGACCCGCCGGACGGAAGGGCTACCAAACCCCCCTGGTGCAAGGCCGCCGCTATCCCACACCGGTTACCACCCGGAGCGGCGATCCCACATCAGGATTATGCGCGAGAACATGTGGGGCAGCCTCCTGGTGTGGTTGGTCCCAGGCGGGCCCCTATGACTGTGTTGCGGGCGGCCGCGGCAACGCCGTTGCTAAGGGTCTCCCTGGCCAGCGAATCGACCCACACCACCCACACTAGACTCCGCTTTGCCCCCACTGGTTCCATGCCTGCTGCACCATACATGGCCCCGGGCCCGGCGGTGCAGCTGTTGAACCCCTTACGCAACCAGCCTGGGCTGGGTTACTTGTGGGGCTTTAGCACAGTTGCACGGTGGCACCCCCCGGACCAACACCCGGTACCCACGTAGGGACCGAAGCCACTTCATAGGTACCGTAAATTAACGAGCCTCGTCCGTTGATCAGCAGGTGCGCCACTAGCAGATGAGTTTGCTGGGGCCCTAAATATGTTGGTAGAGCCCCTTTGTATAGAGGAGGTCAAATGATTTTGATTAGGAAAAGAAATTAGCCCTCGCCCCCCCTTTGAGAGTGCAACGACAGAGGAAAGGTAGAGGAGTTTTGATTACGGGATCATACGAGTATAGAGGGTCTTTTCTTGAATTTATGGAGTAAAAAAAAACACCCCCCCTCCTAGCCCTCTTTTCACCTCCCCCACACAAGACACTATTATTATAAAATGAAAAAAAAAGATCAAAACCATGTAATCGCCGTACCTACTGGCTGACCACCATCGGTAACTCCGGACTCACGCACAAAATGTGTCAAATACCTAATTCCGCCCGTTTCGATTCTGCATACGGACTCTTAATGTGAGAAGCCATAATTGGTTTTGCGTCGGTCGGATCTTTGACTTGAATGGCACGCAACAACAACACGTGTAGGTACGTAAATAGCAACACACGGATAATTATTATATCAAATAAAAAATGTTTGTGTAGTTAGTGTGTAGGTGTTGTTTGCAGAGGTTTGCGGTGGCGGTGCCCTGTGCCAAAACGCAGGTCGCGACCTTGACATTAGCGCTGCGGAACCCTCCACAATTACATCACTACGACACGACGCGGAACTATCAGCCACTGATCAGTCACCTTTACACTTCACAAACACATAGACTGTATACCGACCAACCATAAAACACTTGTGGAACAGTTAGACACAATTTCATCTAGTCTCAAACTAAGCATGGTTTGTGCTAAGATACTATACGTTATAAAATCGGTTTGACCCGATCCAAGGATCGAACCGAATACGCCACAAGTAATCAACTTAGATATAACATAGGTTTGGTCACAGTTTGGTAGACTGGCGTCTGGCGTTCTTCATTCAGATAAAGTGCTTTAACTGAAGATTTTACTAAAATATATCAATATTATCTGTACCTCACAAATATGAAGTTCTATAACTAATTGCGGCAAACAACATGCCCAATACTGATGGAACTGCTCGACACCGTGGTTTTATAATTGATTTCATTTAATTGCACATTTACTTGCCTACAGCTACATTGCTACCAGTCGTGGTATTTCCTTGTTTACTATGCAAAATAATACACTGTGAGAAAACTATTTAGAATATCTTTCTTTGTATGTGTAGGTATATTACAGCACAAATAGCGCAATAAAATAGTTCTTACACCAACGTGGCTTACAGGACAATTTAAAGCTAACTTAAGTATTTACCGTACATGACGCGACAGCTCAAACCTTTTACCCTAATGAGTCCTTAGTAATCCGCCTAAAGGCAGCGCACACAACAAATTACGTTATACGAACGTTATATATGAGGTATAACTTCCCTACAAAATAATACGAGTGCTTAGTTATAAAGAAAATGGCTGTGTCATTTGTGTTGTAATTTCCTGCGGCAAAAAGTTTCTTCGCTAGGAATCCCCATGGAATTACCAATAATATGAAAGTAACTTTTAATTACACATTAGTTAACAGGATAGTTACTGGTTATTTTACTGTGGATGCCAATTTTACGAAATTACAATAGTTTGGGCTTGATAAAGTTTACTTGTAGAATAATAATTGTAGAAGAATAATCTATCACACATAAAGGAAACGCTAAGTTTGCTCATTTTTAGACGTAGTGTTGTTTGAGCTACTTAGACCGTAGTAGTATTAAAAGTTTGAATATTTTACGGCAAGAACAGTCTGTACTGACAATCTGTGAAATTGGAAAAAACGGTCATAGGCGTTACTGTCCGCAAAACGCTAGCCGAAAAGGCAGAAATGAAATGACCGTTGAAGGAGGATAGTTCGTTGCATATAACAGAATAGGGGAAGACACGCAAATGAGAGCTGTATCCGAAATGTCAACGTGGAGTCGCGACTGAAAGTAAATACAAGTGTATATTTTAATACATACAACAATGATCTAAATCAATTACACAACGTTACTAAAAATACGCACATTTGTGTTTGAACCTGAAACCTAATTTCACAACAACACAATTTCAATGTCAGTTTGTGTAAATAATTAGAACGTAATTTAACTACCTAATAAATTATAATAAAGGTTTTTATAAATAACTCTAGTGTAGATCTTACATAAGAATTATTTCAAAAATATGTACCTACTACCGTAATAATATTATACCAGCGACCTGCCCTCGCTTCACTTCCATTTCACACGGCTAATATACACAAACTTTAATTAATTAAACACCTATTCCTTCTGAATGACTATCAAATTATCAAAACAACACAAAAATATTATGTTCAGTGCATTTCGAATTTATTGTGAAAAACACAGAGACGAGGCCACTACCATAGAATAGGGAATAGTACCACAACTAGCATCATTGACATACAAACATTTGTATTTGTTTTGCAGTTATTGCGCTCGTTCGCAACGAAACATCATCGGGCCAACAATATTGGCACAAAGCGGAATAGACCGCGACCCTGTAATTAACCGCTTTCGATCGTAAAACAGCAACCGCCCGCCGCGCCGTTAACCGAGTCGCCTCATTTGCTTTGTATAAATACCCACAATTACAAACGGCACAGCACTAATCCTTCCTTCCTTCCCGGATTACATTAACTGCGAATTTTTCTGTTATAGTGATACTGATCACATGTAAATCCCTGAACTGTATCCAACGAAAATGAAGAACATGGTGGAGGAGAACACATAGAAGATAGAAGACGGGGCTGAATGTGGCTGAATGTTCACCAGTGTAGTGTCTATGCCCTCAGGTCTGTGGGAGCTGACTTACCAGAGGCAATCCAGCATGATAGAGACATGCAAGTGACGCCCGGAGGCCGCACTCACCTGCAACAAGAGAACATCGGGTTAAACACACACAGCGTCTACACAGTATCTGTTTATGAGGAGGGGCTCCCAACATTCCATGCAAACAAAACGTACGTACTCGTATACTCCTACTTTTTCACTATATCACTACATATTATATAACAAAGTCGCTTCCGTCCGTATGTATGCATAGATCTTTGCGGTTTTCACCAAAGGATAGAGTGGTTCTCGAGGAAGGTTGTTGTGTATATAATTTGTCAAGCGTGCGAAGCCGCGGGCGTCCGCTAGTAAGGAATAAAGGTAAGATGTCTGAATTTCCAAAAATATGTTAGTTGTGTCACGTTGACATTGTCTGCAATACATACTACTTTTTAACTTAAGTAATAAACCTGACTAATCGTCATAAATGTTGTTCTTTTGCGAATGATTGTCCAAAAGAGACAGTTTGAAAACTGTGAGGACTAAAACCAGGACAATAGATAAAGAATGACTGTTCCAGTTACCGGTTATATGTTATATGGAGCAAGACGATACTTTACCATCTTCATAAAAGTTTTAGAGGTCGTCACGGCACTACAATATTCGTAACTCGGCAGAGCTTCGCAAACATAAAATTTAACTACCCATAATCGCATCGGCATCGGTAGTCATGCGAGTGTGTCCTAGCTAGTCCATAGGGAATGTTTCCGTAAAAGCTAATGTTTGGGAGATATTAGTCAGTAAGCCAGTGACGCCATCTAGTTTATAGTATACGAAGTAAATGGTGTAATGACTTCGAAACTGCCTCACGATGCGTGACCATTTATTTACCGATGGTCGTGCAGCTCGTGTTGTAGACTATAGATCAATGGTGTTGATAAATGTTACCTTGATGTCATGTTGAAACCGAAACATAAGCAGAGCAATCTGTGTACAATTAAACTGTGCCAATTTATAGTTTCCCATCAATGCAGAATTGAAAAACTTTTATTGCAAAACGAAGTACCTATGTTCTTTTACCGACCGTCCAATGTTTGGTTTTAAAGTAAATGTCCACCACCAGTTTACAACATGTTCATATTCAGTAGATTCAGATGTACACCTTGTTGTGGATACGAGTACTGATCTGATACACAGTTTGATCGTTTACATTATTAGTGCATGGCGTCACATCCAGTGATCGTTAGAAGCCATCTGGCCAAATTGCCTGAAAACATAACAGTAGAAATACTGAAAATAAATCCTCCAATTGCAAAAATAGTTGGTATATCTTTATGCCCAGCGTGTGTACAGCGTGTGTACAGCGTGTGTACAGCGTGTGCACTCGCCAAGAAAAACTTTAGCTTTGAATTATCACCATTATTCACAGTTCTAGCATTTAAGCCTGATCTCTTTCAGGGCGAAAAAAACTTGAATACGTCCGTGTAGACATGTTTACAGAAGAATATATTGCACATGACTCTCTGAGGCTTAATAAATAACCTACTCTATATCACCTGAATCAATATCATTTAATGTCACTCCCGCCTACAACTATCTTTTATTATGATGCCCACCCCCACGTCTGTTTTAACTGGTGCAATTGGAGGAGCTACAGCAACTGTAGGTTTGTCTCTAAATAATATTAGCCTCTGACAAGCTTAGATAAAAGAATCCAACTTTTTGCTAACAACGCAATGAGCATCCGACCCGGATATGTCACACATATGCCACGAAAAGGTGAAAAGCTAACGTGTTATAACTTTAAACATAATTGCGAGGCGGAGGGTGACAATTGCGGAAGGAACTGGCACGGAGGTACAACCGCAACGACACGAGCGAAGGGCTGCAGCGGATCACACCCTCCGCCCTGCTTCCGCTCGCCATACACAGTCATACACTCCATAACACCTGGCTTGTTCTAATAAACGCCGACAGCACAAAATGAGCACGTACATATTATTGATAAAGCCCTCATCGTAGGGCCTCTATAAATCAAATAATAATGTGCACTAAATCATGGGTTGGAGTGGTAAGAACGCATCGAGTGCCCACTCGAAGATATTTGCCGCGCACACTTAATTGGTAATAAATAAAATGCTTCACATTCATGTCAAGGGTTCCGAGAACTCTTATCGTTTTTTGAGTATAATTATAATCGACTTAGTAAAAACAAAAGATCTCATTTCGTGGGAACGGTCTGCCATATACATTTAGCAACAAAAATATCTCATCTCTGCCACGGTGTCCGAATTGGTTAAGAAAGTCATGTATTTTAAGGCACAATTTAAGTCGTAATATTTTGAGAAATGGCCTTATCGCAAACAGTGCTAACGAAGTACGGGATATATTTAGAATTAAAAAAATAGTTTTTTATTGGCGGGCCGAAATCCGAACGGGCCCAAACCGTCCTCCACCACTTATATTTATGCTGAAACCGCACTAGGCTAGTAGTCAGCAGCGTAGATTGAATAAAATTTAAATTGTATCTAGAAGTCTTGTAATCAACCAAGAAATTGCGCTTACATGGAGATAAAACTGTCCAAATATAGTGTATTGACTGTTTTGTTTGTATTATCAATTAGTGATCTGAAGATAGTTGAGATGACGCGTCTCGCCGCTCGCTAACTGGCGTCGCTCACGACTATAGTTTACCGGCAACAACAACACCCCATGGTCATGGCTCGGGTATAATTGCGTTAACAGCCGATAATCAGACCACAATTAGTGTTCTACGTGAGCACACCACATCGCTAGCACTAACTAAACGCACTCACCTTGACTTGGTGTATGTTTCCAGCACAGCGGCATCGGTGTGCTTTCAAGTACAAACCATACACACGTACACAGATCTAATCGCGTTTTATGACAACAGATGACGCAAGCTGACAACACCAGAGACATTCGCTTTAGTACGTGAAATATCGTGTGTCCTTTACATGAAGTCATACAGATTTATTACTGATCGATGACAACACTGCTTTAGTTGAAGATTGTTCACGATTGCCTACCTCTGAATATGTAAAGCTATTTATTGGACAGATATTAAATTTAATAAATTAGTCTACAGCGTAATCGTAATAATTCTATGTTCAATTGTACATTTTGACGTGTAGTGTAGGTAGTGAGATAAGTGCTCTTATCTCATCCCTGAGGAGAGCTCTGGCCGGCATCCCTTTACCGAATCGAAATACTACGGCTCCTTCTTTATTCACATGACAAAAAGTTATAATTTTAAAAATTCCCAACGTTCCTTTCATACCCAGCAAACATAGTACGTTTCAGCTCTCAGTTTTACAGTACAGTTTACAGTACAGTTTTTACAAGTATTTTGTTGGAAGTAAAGGTAGAGGTTTATCTACACCCACACACAACGTTTGTTCTCATCTGTGAACCTAATAAAATAAAATTTACCACGCAAATTTGCAACACGAGTTTTTAAATAATATGGCGTGTTTCGTATGCAGTGCGTAGGACGACGACCTGTGCCTACTTATATAATTATTATAACATTGCAATAATACAGTATACTATAACCCTATTTGCACTTGCACCCACTCCTACGCAGCGGTAAGTGACGTCACAAAAGCTGTATCAATTACATTGTAGCGTGTTATCGCTCTCGCTTCCAAGTACTTACCCGTCACGTGCGATAAGTACACAGTGATTCGGATAACTACTAACACCTTATTACACATCGTTGCCGGCGTTAATTAGAGTGAATTAGGTAACTGGTAAATGAGATAATTAGCTTTCACGATGACAGCGAAGTGGCCGCGCTTTTATAGTTTTCGGTTTATCATTTTTTACAAGTCTTGTAGTTAAGTGAAGTATGCTAACTTTTTCTTATTAGCACACTGCTTATAAAATATATTAGTTGACAGGCATCAGAGCCCCATAGCTGTGGCTTAACGTAATTGCAACATTACGCACAGCCTACCATAGTAATTAGTTCCTCAACTACCGGTAGATGGTGCCGTGGCGACGCCGCAAGTCGCGATTTTAACACAATGTGATCACAAAATTAGATATCTTGGCCTCGGCCTAGTGGTATCTTGGTGGTAGTTGGTAGAACGTTCGTCCTGGAAAGGGAACAGCCGCTGGTTCGAGTCCAGCCCAAGACTATAGTTTTTGTAATTCATATTGTAAAATTACATAATCTTGTAGTTCGCAACGATTGTCTAACATTTGAATTTTAAACGTTTTTATACTTTTCATATGTATAAAATTAAACAAGATATCCAAAATAACATATTATTTTATACTGAATGGAGTCAGGCGTTACCTGGCGAAAGTCCATGATAAAACAATGGAGTATATGATGTTGGATTTTTTTATATATAATTGCACTAATTTCGCTAACAGAGAGAACACCTGCTGTTCTCTTTGGAAACAGTCTTGAGAATGCCTCGTGAGTAGGTGAAACATAATAATATGTCGACGTTTATGTCTTCTATTTAGCGAAATTAGTGCAATTATATATAAAAAATCCAACATCATATACTCCATTGTTTTAACATATTTTTTGTCATATCGTTGCTTAGTCTTCCTTCGTTATTTTCTGTTTGAATGATAATAATATCTATCTAGTACCATCTAGGACTTTTTTTACATCCGCGCGCGCGCGGTTGCTCCTACTTCCATTGCCGAGCGTCTCTGGTACCAGCCTACCAGGAGGTATCTTCAGTGGCGCCCGGCTAACATCTAGTACTAAGCAAAATACTAATAATTTTGGAATCTATGGAAGACATTTTCAAGTGATTGTTTTGATACCTAGGGATCGTACTTGATAGCCGATGGAACTTCGGACCACATTTCCGAAGTTTGGTCCCGAAGGTGACGCAGGCATCGGTCGCGCTTTCGCGACTGATGCCCAACCTAAAGGGACCCAACGCCTCCTGCAGGAGACTGTACCTGGGGATCGTGCGGAGTATGGCCCTGTACGGGGCTCCCGTATGGGCGGATAGGTTGGCGGTCAAGGGGAACGTGACTCTGTTAAACAGACCACTTCGAACCTTGGCCGTCAGAACCATACGGGGGTACCGCACGATCTCCGGAGAGGCTGCATGTCTCCTAGCCGGGACCCCTCCATGGGACCTGGAAGCGAGAGCCCTTGCGTCATTGTTCCAATGGCGCAAGGAGGCGCTGGAGCGGGACCACAGGCCTGCGTCTCGAGAAATCGAGGACCAGCGGTCCCAACTCCGCCAGGATCTCATGGAGTCATGGAGGGTGCGACTTGAGCAACCCAAGGGGTTTGCCATCTTCATCGCGGCGGTGAGACCGATCATGGACGATTGGCTGCAGAGGCAGCATGGTGACCTCACGTACCGTGCGACGCAGATCGTTGCCGGGCATGGATGCTTCGGTAGCTATCTGTTTCGCATGCATCGTGAGGTCACACCCCGGTGTCAACACTGCGAGGTTTCCGACGACGACACCGCACTCCACACGTTGGTGGAGTGCTCAGCGTGGGCGAGTCAGCGCCGGGACCTCGTAGTGGGTCTGGGCGTGGATACCCTCTCGCTGGGGACCATGCTTCAAGCCATGGTATCCAGCGGGAGTAGGTGGAACGCGGCCGTGTCCTTCTGCGAGCAAGTCATGCTCGCGAAGGAGGCGGCCGGGAGGGAGAGGGAGCGTACCCTCCCCGCCGAGTCGGCGGCCAGGCCGCCCCAGACTACGCGACTACGCCCAAGACTATCGTCCTCCATGATCGGGGCCTGAGGACGGCGGGGTCGCCACCCACCGTCCTTACAGAAGCAGGCTAGAAGGGTTGCGTGCTGCGGGGCCTTTTCCCCGTAGCACGCAACCAGATTCACTCACTGACGCGGGATAAAACCCGACCCCAATGACGCGGGATTCTCGTCCCGACCAAACACCCGCAGAGACCACAGAGGTGGTCAAAGTCCGCCGGGCGCCACTGGACATACCCTCTGCTAGTAACCAGAGACGCCCGGCAACGGACGTTAGAACGGCCGCGGCCTTGGGCCGAGGAATAAAAAATAAAAAAAAATAAAAAAATAAAAGTGATTGTTTTGATGACGGGCTTTAAAAAAATAGTTTTTACAGTTGTACACGACTCTTTAGATTCAAGAGAAGGGGGCGACTGATTTGGAACGGACCTAAAAAAAAAGAAGGAGCTCCTCGATTCGTGTGTGTTTTTATATGTTTGTGACCTCAAGGCTCAAGGATATCTGTCGAATGGCCAAACCAATTTTGAAGTTTTTTTAATTGAAAGCTTCTGCTTCCCGTGATGTCCTATTATAATTCGGTCCTACGAGTATTTCGACAATTATTTGGTCTCATTCCGGTAATTTGAAGTTGGTTTTTCAATAATTAACTTGACTATGTACTGGTGGAAAGGTTATAATACATTATTATGTATGTCGCTGTGTGACTAGATATAGGCACAACGAAGCACCTACAATTGGTTCCATGCGGTGCGATTCGGTGTGGCGATGGCGTTTGACATAGTTTGACTTAAACACGCCACAACCAGAGTTAACGGTCTGTGTGAAGACTGCACAAAGGCCGTGCCACAAACACAGAGTCGAGTGTGTCATGTCGCGGTCGGCATATCCCACGGACCACGGAACACCCATTACTCACAGACCGTGTCGTATGACACACAACTGCAACCTCATGAGACAACGTCAAATCAAAGGGTTAATCCCGGATGCGAACTTGTAGTCGTTTTTAAATGATCTTTGGACACTATTGAAATGATAGTTAGTAATTCATTTATTATCTTAGAATTTAAATAGTGTATTATTAATTACTAGCGGGCGACCGCGGGCTTGCCCGCTGGATAAATTATAAACCAAAAACCTTCCTCGAGAACCACTCATTGCATTGGTGAAAACCGCATCAAAATCCGTTACGTAGTTTTAAAGATATAAGCATACATACGGACGGACGAAAGCGAAATTATTTTATAATATGAAGTGATAGTAATTTGATAATAGCAATTCAGCGCGGGAATGATGCCTGTGTTATGGGCACTCTGCCTATGTCTCCCTGCTTTACATATTTATTTTAGTTTTTAGTTTTAGATAGTATAGTTTGCAGTTTGTTGAGGTTTTTTTTAATTTTCCTGTGCCTTGTATATTCATGAAATGTCTTATCCAGTAATTTGATTATACATATAAATTAATCTTAATTTGAGATTTCAGTTTGATTTGATTTACGAGTATTTTATTTGATTTCAATTTAATTGATTCTTTTTGATTTAATTTTCATTTCCTTTTAATTGACCGAGCGAGCCAAGCGATTGAAGCGTTTCAGTTTTAACTCGAGGACTGGCCGATTTGGCGTTGTTGGTATGTGTGTCGTTCCGGTCTACAGGCCGCATTTTTCAGCCGGTTTTCATGAAATTTGGCACAAGTGTTCTTTGTTGCAAGGCGCAACTTTTGTCGAAGGGATTTTTCGATTGGGGGGAAAATGCATTTTTCAGCTGATTTTCATGAAATTTGGCACATGTGTTCTTTGTTACAAGGCGCAACTTTTGTCGAAGGGATTTTTCGATCTGGAGGAAAATGGGGGAGAAATGGGGGGGAAATGCGAAAATAACGCGAGGTCTACTGTTCACAGAACCACCAGTTTAATTTAGGTTTAATTTATTTGAGACAGGGTAAATGATGTTTGATGTTGTGCACAATATGGGTTAATTACCTGAAATAAATTGCTTTATTTATTTATTATCAGGAGAACCAGTATTTTTAAGGAGTTATAATTTTATAAGAGGTTAATTATAAAACCTCGTGTTGTAAAATGAGAAGGTAAATAATACAGTAAGTATACAAGTATCGTGTCTACTGCACGAGAACAGGCGCAGTCAGTAGGGCTAGTAGTAGTAGTGGGTTGTTAGTTAGCTGTTAGCTGTTAGCTCGCCCTCGTCCCACTTTAGCTCACCTATAAACAAAACGCGGAGGTGAACTATCGTAACCTTTTGATCTATATAATTTACTGTGCATTTGCATTTAAAACTGATTTCCTTATTTGTAATATATACTTTTCGATGCTTACCATTTTATTTTATTTATACCTTTAGTTACGAAATGAAATGATTTATTTATTTGTATAGGTCACTAAATGGCTCTTACAAACGTCAGTAAGTACTTAAAATAAAAAATGTCATTGCTTCTATATTTACATGTAATGCCAGATTCGTAAAGCAATAAGTAGAACCGAGAGAAAGAACCTGGCAATAAAACTCTCGGTCACTCCTTTTCAATAAATTACTCATTTACACATTTTCTTAAGACTAAATGTGGACGAATGTACATTGGTCTCGTGTCAGAATCAAAAAGCATGCATAATGCAATAAAAAAAAAATTTGTCGCCTAAGTACAAAATATGCTACAATTACGGCATTTTAGGAGGCGCTTGCACCATGCTCAAGCCAGACACTTTTACCATTAAAGTAATCAACTGTCTTATAATATGCTTTTTGACATAAAGTGGTCTTTATAAAGGTTTTAAATTTACTGTCGGGCATACAAAGGACCGATTCAGGTAATTTATTATAAAAGTGTATACCTTCCCCCTTGAAAGAATGACTAACCTTGCTAAGCCGATAACACGGAGGCAGTAGTTTATTTTTATTACGTAGATTTCTGTCTGTAACGTCACTTACTTTAGTATAGCTAGATATATCAATATATATTGGGCTCAAATATATATTGGGAAGCTACAGTTAAAACATTAATATCTTTAAATAGCTCCCTAAGAGAATCTCTCTACCTGAACAATAAATGGCACGGACTACCCTCTTTTGTAATATAAAAATTGTTTCTATATCTGCTGCATTTCCCCAAAGTAGTATTCCATAGGACATCAAGCTATGGAAGTAACCAAAGTAAACTAGCCTAGCAGTAGCTACATCTGTCAACTGCCTAATCCGTCTCACAGAATATGCAGCAGAGCTAAGCTTATTAGCTAAAATGGTGATATGGCCACCCCATTGTAATTTAGAATCTATTGTTATTCCTAAAAAGGTAGTGTTATTTACAAATTCTAGCCTTTGGCTACCCAGCACGACATGGACGTTTGCTTGTCTGACATTGGGCATTGTATATTTAACGCATTTGGTCTTTTCTGCATTCAACAATAGGTTGTTTGTAGAAAACCAATTTGAAATATCATTTAAAATATTATTAACATTATTCGCATCTGTACTATGCCGATTTACTTTGAATATAAGTGATGTATCATCCACGAACATTACTATGCCAGCTTGTGCCTCGATCATGCAAGGCAAGTCATTAACATAAACCAAGAAGAGAAAAGGCCCCAGAATTGATCCCTGAGGTACGCCTATTTTGACGTTAGTTCCGTTTGACTTAACGTTGTTCACATGAACAGTCTGCAGCCTATCTGTCAGGTAAGATTCTAATAGTTCTAAGGATTTTTGTCAAAACCATACCGACGTACCTACTTCTTTATTTTTGTAAATGGGTAGACAGAGGTCTACGTTGTACCGTGTGTATGAATGTTTGTATTTAAGTCACTGAACTTCACGTTGAGTTCACAATACTTATCTAGGTTGTTAATATGAAATAATTTAATGATCTTTATTGCTCGTAAAACACAAGGATATCCTTTCAAAGAACTGTTTTGAAGCTGTGTGAATTTAGAAAATATTTACCTAGATACTTAATTAGATACAGTTAGGCCAGATGTGAATCTTGCGATTCATAAAAATATAAATACAGAGGTTGTAAGTATAGTATTAGAAAGCACGTTATGTAGGTACCACTCTCAAACTCAGTGCTTTTACCGGCCTATTGGTAAGCTAGGATTTAGGAAGAACTCTTTACTAGAACTTTACATTTTAGCGAACCAGGTATGCGACTTGAGATAGTTGTGGTCCCAGGTGCTGGAAGTTAAAATAAGGCACTTTCTGATATTTCAGAGAAGAAGGCAAAGCAGCGCAACTTTTTTTTCGTTAACTGGTACATATAAATTACGTCCGATAAAATGTATAAGTAAGTCATATTTTAAGTATGTATGTACTCATATATCAGCATCTATAAGCAAAGAAATATTTAATTTCCATGTTCCAAACAATATGGGTTAGTGGGGCGGCGGCGGCGGACGGTGGTACCCACCCCAGCAGCGGGTCAAGGTCCGCTGTGTTGCGGCGTGACCGTTTGCAGAGCCGACATTAACAACTCGCCTCGCCAATAATGTAGCATCTCGTTCGCTGTCGTGTCACATCAGGCGGCTGACAAAACATGAAAGCTTTTATACCAGTACGTCTAGTACCAGTTCCTTACGTTAATTTGCTCGAAATACGTTTTCGTATTCCTATTATTATTCTGCTTGCTGACTCTCGAGGGATGCGACAACAGCGCTGTATGTACATTGATGCTTTTGTATTAATTATTACGATATATTTCTATGTCAACCATCAATGTACAATCTTGTTTATTTTATAGATGGTATTTGTAATAATTACCTATATAGTATTCGAGTGCCAAGATTCCGCGTTGTATTTGTACTGAATCCAATATCTATAGTATTTTTGATTTAAGTTTCACACAGTTCCCTGACGTTACCGCTAGGGGCGCTGGTGTGAAATGTATGGGAATACGAAAACTTATTTCGAGCAACTGAACGTAAGGAACTGGTACTAGCTAGACACACATGACTAGATTTTATGTCATTTGTTGTGTGTGATACTGTGATGTGATGTGATATCGCCGCGCGCCGGTGTGTTACACAAACATTATGCAATTATTTATAATCATTTTCTGACTTTAATGTTACATTATTAATCGATTGTTCAGCACTTGCATTGTGTTTCTGGTATTGCACCGATAAGTTGTATTACAATGAAACTGCTTCAAACCGAACGAAACGTGGCGTCATGTAAGTAGGTATGGAATAATATTCATATTATTCCATGATACATGACGAGGTACGGCTGTGAGCCGCGAGTGCTCGGCCGACAGGATCGGGAAGATCACGATATCGATAGTCGATACAAGTACACAATACGTGACTGCAAACCAAACAGGTAATCATACTAATCATAATCAATGCTGACGTTTCAATTTAACGAAACTGACCACAATCGATGTCTGCAACTTAAATTTTAACTTTATTATAATTACTCAAGGAAGTAAGAACATTTTTATAATAATAAAAAGTACCATTTTAGTAGGTACTGTACGCAACTGTGGTAGGTATACCCACAGGGACTCCTTCCCGGGATGACAAGTATCCTGTCCACAGACAATACTAGGTTGTATGTGATCTTATCCTACGACACGTGTTCCGTACGTAATGGTTTTGATGGTATTCCAAAATTTCCCAAGCTTAATAAACTGGAGATGTAAAATCAGATCTTGACAAAGTGTTGGGTATTGAGTACGGTTCTAAAACTTCTGACGAACCTGCTGTCACCTTCCAGGTTATCAAAACAAATAGGTGGTACAACTTGGCATAGTACGAGTATGGTAATGAAATCTATCAGTACTAGCTAGTTTCATTATAGGCACCTGCCCTATTTGTGGCTAATTACAACAGATTCCTTATAACCGTCGCTCGTCGTCGCAAAATAAATGTTTATTATTAGCCATTCATCTTCACCGCGTAGTCCAAGTATTTCAACGGTGTTGATTCATATTGGAATGATCATCTTTATTACATTACCTATTTGATACCGGCGAAAAAATTACTGCAAATATTCAGGTAACGTCGGCACCAGAGATCATATTAAAAATCCACAAGATATTAACTAAGTAGGTAGGTACAGTCGAGTTCATTAATATATTGGCACTGCCAAGGATTAAATATATTGTGAGCGTTGGAAAGCTCAATAAATTGTATAGAATCTATAGATCAACAATATGTGCTCATGTGAACGTTTCAATAATATATGCTATGCATTACGACAGAACTTCTGAACTTGTGACAGAAGTTTCCATTGTTTTCTAAGTTTTTGAAATAAGTGTCTTTCAATGTTCCATATCCTGATAGTCATAGGTGTGAATTGAATTTGACGCCATGGAAAAGATAGGAATACCGTTACATTTTAGTTTAAACTGTTTTATTTGACCCGTATAACTAAGTAAAAACAAATATTTAAAAAGACAAAAAATATTGTATCCTAAACTGAAATGAATTTTAGTTATTTATTTACATATAAAATAAAAGGGCACGTCTATTAAATAAGTAGATTTTAAGAGAAGTTATGTTCAAAATCATAATTTAAATATCTGTAAGCAAACTGTAAACGTAACATTTTATGCCTTTCCGTTAATAACATTTTTTTAGCTGGAGTTCAGTGATGAATTCCAGCTTCTTTAAGTCTTTTTCGTATAGTTAAACTGGATACAGCCAAATCAGCTGCAAAAGTTGATGATGTTCTGATAAATCTTGCATTTCGATCACTTTCAACCAATTGCATATCTTGTTCTTGTGTTGTTTTCCTAGGTCGGCCAAAAGACACATGTTTTGTAAGATTACCTTCTTCTTGCCATCTTTTCCACCATAACGTAACAGTATTTATCTTTTAAAGAACGGTTTTATTAAATTACGACATTAGAGATTAGCACAAATATGGACGAATATCTAAAATTACTTTGCTTACCGATATGCCTAACTCTTCCGCAATGGCTGATTTCGGAACACCTTCCTCACACAAATGAACGATCTTATGTTTTTATAATTTTATTAGAAAATAAAACGTAATTTGAAGTTAATCTAGCCAGTGATAATTAATAATGTTGCAAACTCCTTGACATGGCAATTTTAAGATTGCTAGTAAAATCATCTTTATGAGTGATAAGGTAGATGTTATTGGTTTTCATGTGTGTGGCTGTATACATGTTATTGAGAAAAATCTGTCACATATTAATAAATCTAAATCGTGACCACAATGTAATGATGCATATAGTTGTCACACTACTATTAACTTTTTTAACGTTCATATATTTATGAAGCCTGGAGGTGCCAATATATTAATGAACTCGACTGTACTTACCTATATTGTACAGACTCCGGAGGTGTTTCTAAATCTTCCACCGACTAACGATAGGAATATAAATAGTGTCACAGTCCGTGAGTGTGAGTCATTTAGCGCAGCGTGACGTCACGATATTTGTGCTGTGTGCTGTGAGGAGAGGACAAGCAGAGCATTAAGTGTCCCTCTAACTAAGTGCACTACGACACGGTTTATTGTTGATGGTATGTGACTATTGTGATTATTCCTTGCAAGGTGTGGTCAACTGTGCAACTAATGGCATGCACAGTCCAGACAAAACACATCACCAGATTTTACGGTGAAGGGGGGCTGTGGCTGAGGCGCGGCATAAAAATGATAATTTCTGTTTTGACTAGAAAAAAGAATATCCTTTATAATCGACGACGTAGCCCTTTTTTTGGTAAACGCTTGTAGAATACAATACGGACTTTAAAACAATTGGGCACTTGAATAGGAAAGAATCTGCGAACCATGAAGGTTAAACGATAAATATGCCTACGAGTAGGTTCTGCGAAGAGGTGCTTGCACGTTCGCATACGACCTCATTGAGTTTATTGTAAATTTGTATGAATCAGACAATTTAAAATATTAATGGAAGAAACAGAAGAAGTCGAGTCGGGCTAGGACCGCGAGGGCGGATGCCTGAGCTCCTACAGAAGTCATAAATGAATTAGGAATTGTAAAAGTGTAATATATGTACCTAATAATTGTTAAATATATTAGATACCGAGGAAACCGAACGCTTTTGATTCCAGTAGTTGAGATTCCTGGTACTTATACCTAACGTTATTCAACGTTACAGTACCTAACCGCAAAGTATGTTGATAATGCACACTTAGGCAGGCATTGTAAAATTATAAATAAAATAAATAAAACTAAAAACTCTAACTATATATATATGTGACTTAGGTGGGTATAAAGTACCTAAAATAATAAGATTTTAATACGAATACTCATCTCATACTCATCCGTCATCAAAGTAATTAATTACTAGCTCTTATAATGTAACGTTCATTACTTAAAAGTACGAGGGTGGATTGAAAAGTAGTCGGCCTAACACTGATCCATTTAGTTCTAAAAATCAAATCTATCCAAATTATTTAGTTCAGTTCAGACCTGTTAATTGTGTGAAGTTTGAAACGTGTGCGATAATTAGTTTTAATTTTATAAATTTTTAAATTTTTTTTTTGCTTCTGATGAAAATTTTTTGAAATTTTCATCAGAAGCAAAAAAAAAAGTAGATAGGTATAAAACGTTTTCCCACTTTGTAGTTTGTACCCAAGACCAAAGTGCGCGAAATGGCAATAGGTTCACCCTCTATTTATGTGGTACCAACAAAGTATCTCGTGAAATTTGGGCGTAATAATACCGTCGCTCAGGGATATAGATGTGATTTGGTGTGTGTGTTCGTACTTTATTTAACAAGATAAACAATTATAATAAGTACTCAGGGTTTCAATAATTGGACTGGCAATAAACTTATTGTTCTCTTAGATTGTCTTAGAATAAAAATAGTACATGCTCTTCCAGAAACGGGATATACAAAGGTGTCATTTATAGTGTCTGGCGCTGGAGCGGGACCACAGGCCTGCGTCTCGAGAAATCAAGGACCAGTGGTCCCAAATCTGCCAGGATCTCATGGAGACATGGAGAGTGCGACTTGAACAACCAAAGTGTGGAACCACCACCATCGCGGTGAGACATCATGGACAACTGGTTGCAGAGGCTGCATGGCGGCATCGTGCAACTCCTATCACGTCACACCCTAGTGTCAACTCTGTGTGGCCTCCGACGACGACACTGCACTCCACACGTTGGTGGAGAGCTCAGCGTGGGCGAGACAGCGCCAGGACCTCTTGGTGGGTCTGGGCGTGGATACCCTCTCACTGGAGACCATGGTCTCCAGCGGGAGTGGGTGAGACGCGGCCGTGTCCTTCTACGAGCAGTTCATGCTCGTGAAGGAGACGGTTGAGAGGAAGAGGGAGACTACCCTCCCCGTTGAGTTCCTAAGTCAGTGTCCAGGACGCCGCAGACTCATCTACGCCCAAGACCATAGACCATCGACCTCCATGATCGGGGCCTGATCATTCACCGACGCGGGATAAAATCCAAACAAACCCCGGAAGAGGCCACACAGGTGGCCAAAGTTCGCCAGACGTCACTGGAAATTCCCTGTGTGCTCACCAGAGGCGCTCGGCCATGGACGTAGGAGCGGCCGCGGCCGTGGGCCGTGGAAAAAAAAAGTATCGTCACAGAATGGTACTGGTAGTGTATGAATATTAATATGCGCTAGTGGTAGTGACTGCCCTAGAGCTCTGATTACGCGGACACGGCTCGAATGGCGATTGCCGTGGGGACATGATGTTTATGTAAACAATAACTCATTATATGTCTGTCAACCTTGAGACAGTGTACAACTTGGAATTGACATAACTGCCAAAACTTGATGATTCGTTTGAATTGTCAAATCTTAGCACGAGGGTAATGTTGACCCTCGTTATACCGTGGCTTGTCTTAGTTTACTAATAACTAATTAATATAATTCAGAAGGTGTGGCAGATTTCTAAACGGCAACATCCCAAATATACCCACGTCTTCTGGGGTGTTTGTAATATTGTATTTGTAAGTTATTTACACTTTAGAGATGTTTATATTAAATAAAATCTATTTATTTAAACACTTTGGAGCTAAACAAATTGAATAAGCCAATCAAAGGTTAAGTGGGGACAACACCGAATACCACTTTCCTTAATAGTATTTTAGTATTGTTTAATTTGTCAACTACCTATCAAATGTTAGGTAAATTTTGTTGGTTCTGTTTGATGTCACACTCAAACACTTGACAATAAACCTGACCTAGACCTTTGAATGTTGACTTATCGTCAACAAGCATAAAGTGCTGAGATCTCACAAAAAGGGAGACCACTTAGTTAGTACTTAACCATGAAAAGATAAGTACGAGTATAAACGCATACTGTAATGTAAATAAAATAGTAAATATATTTGTATGTCAAAGCAAAATGAAAAGCGCGTTGAAGCGTGCAAGCGGTAAATGTCGGAGCACGCAGCACCTATATAAAGGGTACCCTGGACGACCCTGGTGATAGGGCGTCATTGCTGCCTTCAGCAGAGTGGTTAGCTTCGTATCAAGACCGCATACAATCACGTTTAACTTAACTTGAGGGATTCGCGTTTCATATAATCATCAGAACATTACCTACATCCAAGACAGATAACAACAAAATAGAAGAGAACCAATGCGAGCTGCCCTCGCGTGACTTACTCAAGGGGACCGCAGCGGATTCGGAATGCCACCGCCGACATTGACCACAACAACACTAGCAGGACAATGACACCACGTGTCGGCACACCATGCCGATTGCCCGTATCGGACCTGTATTTTCCAGGTGGCAACATTGTTCGGCTATTATTCTGGTGGTCTGCTGCAACTAACTTTCTCGTTGCGTGCTAATAATATTAATAAAGGATGTGCCTTAATTAATAAATTCAATCACAAAATAAAGTATCCTCGTTTTCATAATATTAAATACGGTACATATTGTTAATGTTTTCTAGCAGTTACAATGCCATATTATATGAGGTAATTCTGCTTAGAGCGTAAGTAAAGCACCTTCATTGACTTAACATAATATTGTAATAGAGACGAACCTACATTCAAATCATGACATTCAGAAATGGAATACCATATGCCAGAACTCCGTATAAATAAAAAGTCCTAGGTCTTTGACTTAACATAATATCTTGTTGACTATGTTTTAGCTCAAAGTCCCTCCAGCAAATTACAAGCTCGACGCACGCTAACGCTGCAGCAGCTGTCTGAGAGATAACGAACGCACAAATACACAACATGGATGTAGAGAAGAAGCCCCCGCTAACCATGACACAATCTAAACACAAAATGTGTAGCGGATAAGGCGTAGATACATATCCCAAAATGGACTACAGAGATCTACGGCCTCTACTGGGTAAATGTATGGTTTTTATCTCAGCTAGTGGGGTTTTACAGCGCGCGGTGTGTCGATGGCGGCGACCGGTCGTGAGTGGTTTTTTCACATCGATAACGCGATATTTAACTTTATCCTTCACGCTAATAGCGGTAAAAGTATAGTACATTATAGGTGATTTTCCGAGACCGATTTCTAAGGAGTATATTTTTTCGCTGACATCAAGGAGCAGCCGATCGATATAGCCTCGGCGGTGATGACCTTCACTTTCTGGACTTCGTCTAAGCTCATCATCAGGTCAATGATGCTTCTTTGGATTGGCATGCTGTACATAATAAAGCATCGAGGACGAGAATAGATCACGATTGAGACGATTAAGCTTCAGTGTTGAGCAAGCCGATGGTAGAAGGCGCGTGAATGTGAGGGTCAGAGGGAAATGTGAGGGATTTTTGGGCGCTGTTAGGAGTCAGTGGGCTACATGGTGGTCACTTACGTACAGCGGTGAGCGAGCGAGCATGCGACTCACCTGTAACAAACAAACACATTTGACATCAGATACGTATACTACATACACCCAACACACGAACATGACAATATGTTGTTGGAAAAATATTGTGTTATTGACGAGAGACCATCGGGTTTCGGCACCATTACTGATGGAATAGTAATTTAACGTGTCTGCCAAATAATTACACCTTATTAGGTACTCCAATGAATGTACATAGACACTGTGTCGGGAGACCTCCTCCTATTGGGAATTCTACGCAAATAAGAGTCGCTAGGAAAATAGCCGTAATATAGAACAACCCCATGGAGTATCTGTAGCATTAGCATATAGCATTCTGTTATCTGTGGTTAAATGTAACACATATAGTAGTAGGTATTCTAGTTGTCAGAATCATCTGGGAATTCAACACGAGCATCATACAATACCGAGCAGTATACTTCTAGGCACACAATAGGGAATACTACTAAGTAACATAGGTTCATGCACTTATGTTGTTATAAAACTATAAATCATATCAATCACCCTCAAGAATCAGTAAACGAAGGAGCCATTGTAACAGCAACTTGTAATCAAATGCTTCATTTTATTATTTATTATTTTTTATTGTAGCTCGAAGAAAAACTTAATTTGAGAGATTTCACAATATTTACATAAATAACGTAATACCTACATTTCTCGCCATCCCCCACCATTTGTGAGTAAAAGTAGACATTGATAATTATAAAAAACTAATAATTACACTACAATTGCTGCAGCGAACAAACGCTGACAAATAGTAATCTACCTATTATTAGTATCATTTACTTGGTCACACAGAGACATACACTCCTCAAGATATTCAAATTCTTAGACTCGACCAAGGCATCAACAATATCCTGACACCAATCGTGTCCAATCATCACATCAGTCGAGAGATAGGCAAATATTATGACTTTAACGAGTATCTTGTCGATGTGTTGAATTCAGGTGTGCAATATTAAACGTGTTGGATGTGACGATAAAACCTTAATCTGTACTTGCTACATTATTTGCTACGTGTTAATCAGACGGTTACAATACAAATACACACTTAACACAGATAACCGGATATCATACACGTTGGTGGGACTTTAAACATTTCACTGCTGCCAAAATAATCAATGCCTTTTCATACTTGAGGAGCACACCTCTCAGGGGCGATCGAGGACTTGTCCGGGATTCCCTCTCCAACACAGAAAGGATGGGTACACTCACTAAACCTCAAGGAGTTTAGTTCGTCCGTTCGGGTATCGGTATCAACCTGCTCCTCTGAGCATAAACAATGCATGCAATGCCTACTCGGGCTCCAACTACGCGCAGGCCCTCCTGCAACTTTATAAGGTCAACTATGGAATCCACATGGCTCTTATTATAATAATGGCAGTGTGGACTTTGAGGCGGATTGTAATGTCTCACCAAAACGTCAAAAGACTACAATGGTAGATGATTGGTCGTCATAAAAACATTGGAAAAATTAAAGGAAATTATACATCTCACCTACTCGCATTTCATCTCTACTTATAATAAATCTGTAGAAGTGAAAATTCTGTACATTGAAAATATCAAAAAAATAAATGGCAGGGGGTGTCCCGATTATGATATAGTTTTCTATTATGGGTTCAAGTTTGACTGGTACATGTTCTTATATAGATTTTACGATGACAACTCACCAGGGGCGCAGCAGTAAACATTTGTTTATGCAGAACCAAAACTACTAGCACGGTTTTGATGCAGTTTAACCCACTAGAGGGCGCTTATATACTATACTATACTATATATACGCTTTTTAAAAGTCCGTTGCGTGCGCTGGCCAAACGATTAATGTTGTAGTAAAATAATCTACTAAATAATTGTTCCTCTTTAAAAGTTTAAAAAAAAGTCCGCTGTAGGATATATCTATCTTTTAAGGTTAACCCGCTATAACATATTTTATGGAAATAAAATTCGTTCCAAAATAATTATTTACGAAGCTAGACAAGCGACGGGAACGGGAAAAAATCCAAATTACCACGCGGACAAAACCGCGGGCGACCGCTAGTTTTAAAATAAAGAGGAATCCAGAAAAAAACTTCTACAACAACAAACAAACGTGGATACTGCGTCATGTCACGAAAACAAATTCTACATTATACATATAAATATGTTTACAGTACGTATCTACGTATATATATGTAAACAGGTTTGGATTCCCCCAGACATTGTCGCTGGTAAGTCTGATAACTGATTCGGAAGATGTTAATCACACAACCACATTCATTTTACACAAATTTATTGAGGCTCATCACGAGTCACGAGCACGGCACGATAACAGCAATTGATAGCAATCACTTACTGCCATATGTCCGATTTCTACAAACAGAAGGTAGAGTATCAGCTACAGACGGAAAGAATACGTATAAACGCATCCTGTAAAAAAACTATTTCCCAAATGGGACGTGCAAAAGAATATCGCATTATAGATTATGTCCTTTTTTTTTTTTTTTTTTTTTTTTTTTTTAGTTCCGCGACCAAGGCCGCGGCCGCTCTAACGTCCGTTGCCGGGCGTCTCTGGTTACAAGCAGAACGTATTTCCAGTGGCGCCCGGCGGACTTTGACCACCTCTGTGGTCTCTGCGGGGGTTGGGTCGGGATGAGAATCCCGCGTCGTTGGGGTAGGGTTTTATCCCGCGTCAATGAGCGAATCTGATTGCGTGCTATGGGGCAAAGGCCCCGCAGCACGCAACCCTTCTAGCCTGCTTCTGTAAGGACGCCGTCCTCAGGCCCCGATCATGGAGGTCGATGGTCTTGGGCGTAGATGAGTCTGCGGCGGCCTCGCCGCTGACTACGGAACTCGGCGGGGAGGGCACGCTCCCTCTCCCTCTCGGCCGCCTCCTTCGCGAGCACGACTTGCTCGCAGAAGGACACGGCCGCGTTCCACCTACTCCCGCTGGAGACCATGGCTTGAAGCATGGTCTCCAGAGAGAGGGTATCCACGCCCAGACCCACTACGAGGTCCCGGCGCTGACTCGCCCACGCTGAGCACTCCACCAACGTGTGGAGTGCGGTGTCGTCGTCGGAAACCTCGCAGTGTTGACACCGGGGTGTGACCTCACGATGGATGCGAAACAGATAGCTACCGAAGCATCCGTGCCCGGTAACGATCTGCGTCGCACGATACGTGAGGTTACCATGCTGCCTCTGCAGCCAATCGTCCATGATCGGTCTCACCGCCGCGATGATGGTGGCACCCCACTTGGGTTGCTCAAGTCGCACCCTCCATGACTCCATGACTCCATGAGATCCTGGCGGAGTTGGGACCGCCGGTCATCGATTTCTCGAGACGCAGGCCTGTGGTCCCGCTCCAGCGCCTCCTTGCGCCATTGGAACAATGACGCAAGGGCTCTCGCTTCCAGGTCCCATGGAGTCCCTTATTGTTTTGACGGCCAAGGTCCTCAACGGTCTGTTAAGGAGCGTTGAGTTGTTGGCCGTCAACCGCGCCGCCCATACGGGAGCCCCGTATAGGGCCATACTCCGCACGATCCCCAGGTACAGTCTCCTGCAGGAAGCGTTGGGTCCCTTTAGGTTGGGCATCAGTCGCGAAAGCGCGACCGATGCCTGTGTCACCTTGGGGACCAAACTTCGGAAATGTGGTCCGAAGTTCCATCGGCTATCAAGTACGATCCCTAGATACTTCATCGAGGGCTTGATGCCGATGCTAACGCCTCCCACATTTATGCTGGAACCTTCAGGTGGACCGTTCCGAGGTCTGTGAAAACACAGAACCTCGGACTTGTGCAAGGCCACCTCCAGTCCCAGCCGCCGTATCCGACCCACGACTTGAGCAACACCCGTCGTGACCTTGAGTGCTGCCTCCTGGTACGTTGCACCCCGCGCCGTGACGAGGGTATCGTCGGCGTAGCACGTTACACCGACGCCCTCAGGCAACGCACCCCAAGATTATGTCCTGAGGTAACTGGGACCTTTGAAACGCTAGCGCAACGTAGAATAATTACTTCCTCGGCCGAATTCTACCAAATTTAGGACACCGAGTGTTCTGAAGAGTTCTTTAACCTAATTCCACCCTCTCGTGTTCGATCCCTAACAGCTCGTCGGTACGCACCATCATATATGAATGTAAGTATTGTCTGATGGATACCAAAGCGTACTTGGTAGTAAGGACCCTGAAAGTATATTTAAATACTTGTTAACGGTTGTCAGAATAGGTCCAATAAAGATGCGAGTGGTATGAGGACCCACGTGGATGTTGCACCGTATCAGTTGTTACTCAATTGTCACCACTTGTTGCAGCTGTTCACTTAGACGAAGCTATCGCAATTAGTTAGCAGTTAATACCAAACACGTACAATGGCGAAGGTGAAGTAACTGTTGTGCAACTGCAAAGTCTCTACAGACTTTAGTGTGACATCCACTCACTCAGGAGCAATATTTCAACATGATTGTGTCAGTTACAATTCTTGTGCGCTATTTACTATCAAATTACTGGGACAAGCTGGGATGCCATTACACAATAGTTTATTACGTTGCTGTTACTGGTCATGCAGGGAGCCGGAGCCTTCTATATCGCTCGTAAGTTGTATCAATATTTAGTTCTTGTGGTACTAAATGGTTTAAATATTTTTTGTCAGCATGAACTCTTGGCATGGGGACTACTCCATCAGTGTTTGATTAACAGTTCTGGCTTTAAAATGCTTCAACCTATATTTTCTGGTACTCATTCGTGTATGTATGTAGGTTATCTATACGTTGCGTTACTAAAAACACCTGTCTCTACCGCACATTTGTCAGGCCGCAGAACCGTGACAACAGCACTCAAAGGTGATAGATATTGATAACTGGTAGACTACAAATGACTTTAATCTTTTCTTTGAACTTATTACCTATAGTTTGTGTCTAATTTACTATATTAGGTTGACCGACGTCATTGCGTCTATGCTGTGAAAATTAACGGCGGGCATCTCGGAGTCAAGTGGTCTCAATCAGGGCACGTTGCGTTGGCCCACTTCACTGCTTGCACTCAATCTGCGCAGCAGATCATTGTGAGCACTGCCTTGCATTTATAATACAAATTGGCAATGCTTGACTATCACTCTGTAAATAACAAACCCTTTTTTTTTTTAATTCCGCGACACCGCGGCCGCTCCTATGTCCACTGCCGCGGGCGTCTCTGGTACGCACCAGAAGGTATTTCCAGTGGCGCCCGGCGGACTTTGGCCACCCGTGTGGCCTCTGCACTGGGGTTTGGTCGGGTTTTATCCTGCGTCGTTGGTGTCGGGTTTCATCCCGCGTCGGTGAGTGAATCTGGTTGCGTGCTGTGGGGCTGAGGCCCTGCAGCAAGCGACCCTTCTAGCCTGCTTCTGTAAGGACGGCGGGTGGCTACCCCACCGCCCTGATCATGGAGGTCGATGGTCCTGGGCGTAAATGAGTCTAAGGCGCCCTGGCCGCTGACTGCGGAACTCAGAGGGGAGGGTACGCTCCCTCTCCCTCTCGGCCGCCTCCTTCGCGAGCATGACTTGCTCGCAGAAGGACACGGCCGCGTTCCACCTACTCGCGTTGGAGACCATGGCTTGAAGCATGGTTCCCAGCGAGTGTATACACGCCCAGACCCACTACGAGGTACCGGCACTGACTCGCCCATGTGACCTCATGATGGATACGAAACAGATAACTACCGAAGCAGCCATGTCCGGTAATGACCTGAGTCGCACGATACGTGAGGACACCATACCGCCTCTGCTTGTAGTCACTCGTCCATGATTGGTATTGCCGCCGCGATGACGGTGGTTCCCCACTTTAGTTGTTCAAGTCTCCATTAGATCCTGGCGGAGTTGGGACCACTGGTCCTCGATTTCTCGAGACGCAGGCCTGTGGTCCCGCTTCAGCGCCTCCTTGAGCTATTGGAACAATGAAGCAAGGCCTATTGCTTCCAGGTCCCATGGAGGGGTCCCGGCTAAGAGACATGCAGCCTCTCCGGAGATCGTGCGGTACCCCCATATTGTTTTGACGGTCAAGGTCCTCAACGATCTATAAAGGAGAGTTGAGTTGTTGGCCGTCAACTTCGCCGCCCATACAGCCCCGTATAGGCCCGTACTCCGCACGATCCCCAAGTACAGTCTCCTGCATGAAGTGTTGGGTCCGTTTAGGTTGGGCATGAGTCGCATAACAAACACCTAGACTAGCTGAGCAATATTATTGTACCCACCGCTCTTTTTCCCTTTGCTATTGCCGTCGATAAACCCTTTTAGTCTATCCGGTGACCTAAGGCGAAGGAGAAACACCGTGGTGGTTTAATGGGTAGGTGGCTTTTCCCAGAGAAAATTCCATTTGCGTGTTGGGAGTCCCACACGAAGTCCTCCCGCTGCCCCACCACGTACATTGTTGTCGAGTGCTGAGCTCGTATTAACGAGACCAAGACTTGTTTTAGCCTTTCTTCGTTGGCTCGAAAGTAAACAGTTATCGTTTGTTGTTTTCACACATTAGCTGAGAAAGTCCTTTTGATAATCATTGGTCATTATACTAATTGTCTTTACGCAGACTGTCTGTTTCTCTAATTAAAAGCGAATACTTAAATGCTAAAGTTGAGCGTGTGAGTTTAAAGGAAAGTGGTGGGTATGTAAAGTAGGTACAACCCTGACGATCGCACGAGGTCATGCGCCAGCCATTGTTGCCACTTGTGGCAAAAACATTAATCACTGCACTGTGTCGCAACTCCGGCACCACAATCGCCGTCGCCCCGCCCGCCGTCACCGCGCCGCTCCTACCTCCCTACCGGTAATGTGATGAGCACTAACAATGGCAGAACAAAACAATGTGTCCTATCGGGAACCTGAGTGTTGGAATAACATACAACTTGTACTTGTGAACTTTGTTGCACCTCATACATCACTCACGTGAGCAACTCCATCACTACATATTACAAACAAAGTCGCCAGTTTTGTATGTATGCGTAGATCTTTAAAATTACGCAACGGATTTTGATGCGTTTTTTTACTCGTAGTGGTTCTCGAGGAAGGTTTTTAGTGTATAATTTGTCAAGCGGGCGAAGCCGCGGGCGTCCGCTAGTTTTGTATGTTTTGTTATAGGTCCGTCTCTTCTAACGAGACGGCAATAACGTCTTTTCAATTAAAGTGAAATAGATAGCTAAATAAAAACGTTTTGAGTAGTGAGGTCGTAAATAACAAACAAGTGCCAACAACACAACGATATCAAAAGTGGCTAAGCCGGTTAAAATCGCGTCGCGAAGATTAGATGCCTGTCGAGATATACATACCTACTTAAATGTACACTTTCTAGTACGTATACCTATACCTACTATACACGTTCAAATTTAGCTGCTTAAAGAATAATGAGGAAGTATGCGCGTGTGTCGTAGCGTGGAGCACAGCGTGTCCTCAAAACCACTTACTGAAAGATATTTTGTATTATTCCGTTTAACAAATTAAAAAGTAATGTTTATATCAGTACTACATACGAGTATTGAGGGTGGTAGAGTGCGTCGATCTTTTCGGTATACTTAGCTACGAGTACATAGGTACATTTTAATTTATTTGCAGTTAGAATTCCACAAGGGAAATTTCCTAAAATGTGATACCTGTTCCCGTGACTTTGTTTGCAAATCAGGCGTTTTAAAAACCACGCTACTGTGGGTACGTCCATAGACAAGGCCTATAGAAGCTTAATGTTTACTTAAATAACGATGGCACTAATTAAATATGTATTTGAAAACGTTGTTAATTTAAGGAAACGCTGTTAATTGTAACTTGAAATCAAATGTATCGTTGACTGGCTTGTGTTTGCATCCTGTCAATAGCAAGACGTGGTGGGTGAAGGTGGTTGTGCGCCAGGTGACGTCACCACTGTTGACAGTGATAACAAGTGATAGTACTGTAGGTATATGCGCGTACCTCTCGCGATGCTGAAGTAGGTCGCAGCTCTCGCGCCGTGTCTAACTCGCCACGGAGTAACAGCCACTACCGACCGACCAGTATCGTTAGTCATTATTGTACAACATTAAATACTTACATAAGAAATGTGGCGCTACCTAGCACCACGCACACATTTACTGCATTACTCGAGTATGAGACATGTAGCATTAACTGTGCCAACGTTTAGTAACCGTGGTCGACTCAGGAATTACAGAAAAGAACGGCTCGCAAGGAGTGTATCCCGGTGTACAGACCTGCAGAAGCACGAGACAGTGTCGTCGATGTCCGGAGGCAGCTCATGAGGTGTGGGCGAGGGCGAGGGCGGCACGCTGCGGTACTTGACGTGCAGCACCCGGCGCGCCGCCCTCACGCCGCTGCGCCGCAGGATGCCCACCGGCCAGCGCCGCGCTGGGCCCTCCTCGCCCTCGCTGCCGCCGCCGCTCATCCTGCGCACCCACGCCTTCACCACCATGCACGACACCTTTCACTGCACAACGACACACCACGAGAGAGCCTGCGGGATGCCGAGGCGTGAGGCTCGCGGAATGATGGAAACTGTCGCGAAACAAACGGCGCTCACGATTGCGCGCAGCGACCGACTAACGCTGGCGAGAGGTTGGAGAGGACGCGCCGGCGCCGGCCGTCGAGCGAGTGGTGACATCACTCGTTATCAGCACACCTGTGCCTCCGCGAGCGACACACGACGCCCGGCAGCGCGGCGAACGAACGAGCACGGCCACCTCGCGCCGCCGACACTGGTGTTTACAAACAATCCACTTGTGCAGCTTTAAACACCCTGTGCCTGTTGTGCGAGCCAACATACACCTTCATGAAACATGTCGGTGTCAGCGACGTAGGTAGACACAACCCATATATCTATACGCGAAGCCAAGTCCTGTCTGGCATTTTATGTATTCGATCGATCGAAATCAGACAGAAATCGACAGAAATTACATTTAGGTCAAATCGGTAACAATATTTTATTGAGTAGTTTGGTAGTATCTCATTTGAGAAGATTAGGTACCCTACATGTATGTGTCCACAGGCCATAGGTACTTTTATAGCTATAACTGCGTGCCCTTATTTTTTATTTTTTTATTTTTATTTTTTATATTTGGTTCGCCAAATTGACGCCGCCCGCCTGGTGGTAAGTCGTGACGACGTCTAGCGATTGTGGGTCACTCTCACAGCGCACAATACTATAGAGAGTGGCCCTCAAATTGACGACCTACTGATGTGCCTCTTCACGCTCCGCTTAAAGAACCCAGGGTTATATGTGGGAGGAAACACGTGCGCAGGCAGGGCGTTCCAGGCCACTATCGTTCGGCAGAGAAACGAACGTTTAAAACGTTCGGTTCTCGCGAACATGCTATCCACTGTGTGGGAGTGGAATCTCTGCCCGGCACGCGTTGTTCGGGATCGGAAGGAAGAGGGTGGGATCAGATTGAACAGCTCTTCAGACCACTCGCCGTGGTAAATACGGTAGAATGCGGCCAAGGAAGCTATTGTTCGGCGCTGAGCTAGCGGCTCAATGCTTCCCGTTACCTCCGGACAATCTATAATACAGATAGCCCGTCGCTGCATATATGATAGTTAGTTAAGCATAACTATCTCGGTACGTACCATACATCATACTTATAGGAATGTTAGAATTTGTAAAGGACATCGTTTAATTAGGACAAAGTTTGCTAGCCTTCGCAGTTCCCCAGACGCTCCTGCCACTTGCTAATTTATCAAAACAGTTGAAGTTTAACCTCTTTGCGGCTTCGTTAGTTACCCACAATATAGTTAGTTTACTTGCATCAAAGTTACATGTCGAAAGTAATACTTATATTATGTAGGTAATAGTCGCTTCGCCCTCGTCATTTGCCTACAAATAATTGGGTGACTGAGCTTTACTTCACGCGTTTGAAACCTCGCAGATTGGAAACGAGAATTTTATAATAGAGATCAATTCTTACATGCACCGTCAGCTAATGGCAACTTCTCATGCTATGGGTGCAATTCTAAGCCCACATCGGATCCTTTACGTTATCCCGCTCGCGGCTTGGAAAGTTACACTAGTGTAGCTAGCTTCATAACTGCATAGCGCAATAACCCCGTTTCGCCACCGATATGGGCTCCTGGCACGCTCCGTGCGGCTCTGTGCTACCTTCTTGTGTTTATGGCATCTACTGTTGACAAAAATACATATTCCCACTAACCTAAATTATGCGATACCATGATGAAATCGGCATAAAAGTGGTATATCATAGTTTGGATTCAAGTAGTGGGAGGCCCTTTGTTCGTGGCTGACTTACATCTTTAACTGTCCTCGTCTTGGTTGATGTTTAGGCTAGGCTAGCCGGAACACATATATGTATAGACAGACAGATACACAGACGGACGAAAGCAAATTAGGGAATTCGGTCAGACAATCTCATCAGCTATATTAAGTTGGTATTTGAAGCACAGTGTGTCGTTCGTCATTACTGAAGAGAAGATCTTTGTGCCTTCAACCCCAGCGCAAGATTTGTTTAACTCCAGGAATCGTCAAAACGCGCCATCTATGATAACTTGTGTGTACTACTAAGAATCAGAATCAAGACTGTGTCTCATACAGAAATTGGATTACAACTGCCACATAAAAGATCTTTCACTTGTTATCTATCTCTTGAACTTCACAACGATCGTCTCTCTTTGTAAATACTTTTTTTTTTTTTTTTAATTTGGATATTTTCCCGTTCCCGTCGCGCCGCGTCATCGTCGCTTCCTACTTACTTGACACTTATCGTCATATTTTGAACAATTCACACAATATCTTTATAAATTGTAGCCTATGTGTTATTCTGAAGTATAAGCTAATTATTGTAAAGTTTCATTAAAATCCATTCAGTAGTTTTTAAGTGAAAGAGTAACAAACATCCATCCATCCATACATACTTACATATTCACAAACTTTCACGTTTATAATATTAGTAGGATTACATATTTTAACTCAACTAATGTATCATGTATAATTTGAAGCTAAATTCCAAAAACCGGGATAGATATAATTTAAAAAATGCCCAAGTGCGAGTAAGGTTTGTGCACAAAGAGTTCCATACCAATATTATATTCAGTTTATTAGTATTTGTTGTTATAGCGGAAAAAGAAATACATCTGTAAGACAGCCTGGTGATGATGACAATGAGATACAGCCTGGTCACAGACAGACAGCGAAGTTTTAGTAATAGGGGTTACCTTTGGGTACAGAACCCTAATAATCTCAGCAGTCCAGGTTATTTAATAACGCTTTTTTTTAAATAATATGGAAACATGATTTTTATCTAAAACTCATAAACATTCCTAAATTAGTCCACACTCCTTAACTAGTATTCTCCTGTACTTTACTTTTTAAAACTTTTGCATCTTTCTTTTCATCATATAATGCCATACCTAAAGTCTAGTTCGCACTGCTTTAGTAATTTAGTAGAGTAGCGTGTAATTTAGTGGCTAAACTACTCGCTACTACACAGAAATTGTTCGCATTACTGTTTAGTACAGTACACAAGTAAGTGGAGTTGTGACATTTTTGTGGCCAGGCGACCACTAATGAACTCGACTAATCAACAGGTTCTGACTTGTTTAGCTGGTGAACCAGTGAGCACAGATGCGTGGTGGGAGGCGCTACTCGCCCGAAAAAATAGAGTAAAATGGATCAACTCGACTAAACCATTTACTAACTTACTCGACAATTTTTTTGTAGTTCGCACATATTTAGCTACTAAATTAATCGCTACTCTTCTAAATTACTAGGCTAATCCGAACTAGGCTTAGCCGCCATTTGTACATACTAAATGTTAAGTTTCTGTTTCTTTTTGTATTTTTGTATTGGTGTACAACTAAGTATATTCTATTATTCTTTTTTTTTTTTTTATCTATTCTATTAGAATACAATGAACATAACATAACATCACGCCTTTTTCCTCGAAGGGGTAGGCAGAGGTGTGCAAACACACCCACAAGAATACAATGAAGGTAACATAAAATGATTGTATTAACTCTGAGAGAGGGATGCTGTACTGTACCATCCTTGTCATACAATGAACAAGGGCACGGGTTCACTGGTGGAGTTTGTATCAGCCTCACACTCAGTGAGGGCAGTGCATTATGGTTTAAATCAACATTTTTATATAATTTGTAATTATAAAATATAGCGCCAGAAACTATTTAAAAAATATTAGCTAATGTGAACATTCCTACCTTGAACCATTAAAATTAATGCAAAGCAAATCTTAGCAGATAATATTAGACTGTAAGTATGGATTTCTTCGAAAATAACACTGTTTACTTTACACAATAAGAGGCCTTATTTGTATTCCTAGTTGCTAACTATGTGCATTGTTTGGTTTTCATTCTGTTATATGCCTTAATATAATACAGTAAATAATTTAAAAGTCAATACAAAATATAAACAAAAGGAATGAATATAAATGTTAGCAAGACAAACATGCTATTATATTTTTACAATATTATTGGCTAAAAATATGTTGTCCATACATGGATGAGGTCTGGATGATGGCAATTTACTGAATGAGCAGACATTGCCTATGCAGATCACATTCCTAGTATCAGGAATTGTTATAGGAGTACCTACTATATGAACAGCACAACTAAAACTGTCTGTCTAGTAAGTGGAAGTATATAGTTTCAATCTGGACGCCATGGGTACGAGTGGAACTTGTGAGAGGAGCGAGTAGTGCACAAGCAGTGTGTGAACAATGCCGAGCGGCCACTCACCCCATGAACCAGTCGACGGTGTCGCGCAGGTACTCCGGTAGTCGCTCCAGCTTGACGGATTTCCTCCGACTCGCTTCTCAAAAAAATAACAGCACTATAGAGCAATTGTCTTAATAACTTGGCGCCTCAGCCATACACAATTATCAACTGTCTCATCACACTTCGCGGCGATAACCGGCGGATTGCGGTTAACTGTACTATTTTAACGAGTTGAAAATCTGGTGTGAAGTAGACCGTGTCGTCGTCACTAATCCCTATCATTGAAAATTTTTCATCACATCGAACTAAGCAGCTGAGCTGTATTCGCCATGTTGCGCAACCCAAATATATTTTATTTCTGGAAAAAAATTAAGCCATTCAAACGTTTTATATGCACTTTGTCATTATCACAACTAACACACAAAGTAAATGATGATTCAATGATTATAACATTCACTCTATAAATTCTATTGAAAACGCTAAACGAACAAACAGAAACCAAACGATTTGTATATTTTTGTCAATGTCAGATTATACTGTCAAAATAATACAAATAGTACAATAGCAACACCGTTTGTAATGTCAAAATTACTTTGCCATTTTGTCATGATTTGCAAGGTTGGCAAGTTCCACATAATTTTTTTTTCAGTTCCGCGGCCCCTGGCCGCGGTCGCTCCTACGTCCATTGCCGAGCGCCTCTGGTGAGCATACAGGGAATATCCATCGGCGATGGCGCCCGGCGGACGGCAAGTTCCTCATAAAATAAAACCCTATAATTAAGATAAGATAAGATAAGATAAGATAAGTACTCTTTATTGTACATCATCATATATGCCTTAAAACTAATGTACAAAGGGCGGCCATATCGCTAATAAGCGATCTCTTCCAGGCAACCTTTGGATGGAGAGAGATATATACGATAATAGATAAAACAAAGGTGGGGAGAAAAAAAACAAAGATGAGAGAAAGAATGGTTGGCGAAAAATCCGATGAATAATATAATTACATAGTAACCTACTTACCTATAATTCTTAAATACAATAATATGAATACAATACATAAAATAAGTACAGTTCTAGCTACAGATCGAAAGATAATATTCTTGATAATTACTTTATTTTTAGGGCAAGAAGAAAATAATTTTAAGTAGGTACCTACCAGCCATTCATATGTAATAGTTTTCCATTTTCCCAACCATCTCGGGTAGGTACTATGGGTAACGGACACCCACCTACACATTATCAGGATAAAAAATATGCCATGTATCCGACAATCTTTCACACACACATAAAACTGCATAAAATATGATTAATTATAATATGAATTCAAGTATTCTATGGACAATTTACTCTATACACTGATGGAAAGGCTCATGGTGAAAGCTCAAGCAAGGCAGATTTATAGAGGTGGTACCAATGTACTAGGCAGCTCAGTGTTTGGTAATATTATTCGATGGACTCCCAGCGACTTGCAGCGACTCACTTATTGGTAAAGATGTTATACAGATTTATGTCTGGCCAGGCTAAGTTTGCAAAGACCTAAATATGGTAGATTTTTCGAAATAAGGGTATGGTATCCCTCAGTTTATAACCCCAAAGACAATTTGTGTAGGTTGTCTCTCTTGTTTGTTAGTTTGATTTTTTCTTTGTGAATCAGAAACTTCCAACCGGTTTTTTTTGTTGTACTCGTATTTCTGGTTCTTTCTAAAGTTAACATTTATTACTTAAATAGTGTATTTAGATATTTAATTATAGAATTTTAAAGGAACCGTGAATAAAACATGTTTCTCTGCTACCATTAAACTGGGTAGGTATTGTAGCTTCTCTTATCCTAGGTCTAGGAGAGTTGCTTTAAATTAATGTTGGTAGTATGAGCTAACTATGCAAAGGAAGCATCCCCATAAAAAAACTACTGTAGCCACACGTAAAAAGGATTCTAAGTAACGTTAAAGGCACGTATTCCTAGGTAATTAAATATGACCGCCATAAACCAAAGATACTCGAGGGATAAAGTGAGTTCTAAATATGTACACAATATACATTCCTTCAAATTAATTAACATTGTTTTATTATTATTATATTATTTACTCTATTATTTTATTTATTTTATACTAGCAGTTCCCCGCGGCTTCAACCGCGTAGAAGTCGTTATCGCGTAATGGACAGACCGACAGACAGACAGAGTTACTTTCACTTCGATTAGTGTTTATCAACGTTAACATACAATATAAATACTCCTCCAGACTAATAACAATGACACACATAAGTAACATTGCTGTAATAATATGCGTAGGCATACTCAATGCTAAGTGATGCCTTTGATTTGTAAGCTGGAAGTGTCTATCCACACTATGCCGAACGTACGCGACCGAAGTTCGGCATGATTACGCCTGCAATGTTATTTGTATTACTGACGACACATTACGCCGAAGTTACATTGCGTTATAAACGCAACGTAATTTCGGTCGGGCGTAAGTTCAGCGTAGCGTTCAGCTGTAGTGGACACATTATACGCGACCGAAGTTCGGTTCGATTGCCGACGGACATCTAGCGGGGGAGACTATTAAATAATAGGACTATTAAATAACACACGACACGACTCAACGATAGTGCTCGAAACACTGAATTCACTAACCAGCTTAGATTTGTATAATTTGTTAACAAACAGACATTCTTATTTGTGGTTTATAATTGTCTCATTGTCTCTGACTTCTCATACAGATACTACATAGATTATATCACTGACAACTTAAGGAGGTTCTTCGCTCACACTCAACACAGTGATCGAGATACTTATAAAATAATTTTATTACCTATAGCCAAGCCTGTCCCACATCTAGCGAGCTATCAAAAACACACTACACATATGTCAGATTGGGTATGAATACCAATTATTATTAGAATTGTCACAATAAAAGTTGTAAATATTGCTAAAATAAGATTAAACATGTACCTATATCTTTACAATATATTATTAAGTAAAATGTTGAAAGTATGGCTACAGTCAACATGCTTGACTCTAAACTAGGGGGTGACCAGCCAATCAAACGTCAGGATGGCTGGTCAAAAAAAATATTTAATTTCTAAGTATATATCCAATGTAGCAATTATTTATTATATGAAGCAAATAGAAGCAATTATGTAGCAATTTTCGAATCAACTCTCATAGACCAACGCCACAGACAACCAGCCATTCTGACGCACACCAAGATGCCACTGTTATTTTGTTTAAACGGTTATCCACATCGTATTTATCAAGGAAATTTTGCATCCTGTATCTTAAATATTAAGTTACGTTCATAGTTATCAGCGCGTGAATCTGGTCAGTGCAGCGAATTCACTAACCAGCTTAGATTTGTATAATTTGTTAAGGGCCCAGATCGTGAAAATCACCGAAAAGAGTGTTACGATTTTTCATATTTAACCTATTTACATATGATTAATAACAACGATAATTTGTATATATTAAAATGAAAGACCAAAAATGATGTTAGTGCTAATTTTAACTCTTAAAACCCTGTAGTTGTTATATAATAAACGTCAACAAACGCACAAAATTGAGAAAAAATTCGAAAACCTGCCTTCGTATTTTTCAGATTTAACCCAATAAATCAACACAAATTGATAAAAAGAAACACTTTTTGAACACTGAAAAAGCCAATAAATATAACCATGTACTTTTTTTTGTACCTTTACAAACAAAGACTTCCCCTTTTAAAGCCCTAAAATCTAGATATGTTTTACGTAAATTCTCCATAGAAAAATGTATGCAAATTCAAACGCGTCCCGATAGAACGATCGTCGCAACTAATCGCCAGTGCGCCATAGAATTTCAAAGTGACTCCACGCGTGTCGGATGCTACAGCAAAATTACGTGTTGTGAATTTGTGTTTTTTGTGAAAAACTGTAAGTACAATATTTTTATAACTAATTTACTTTCAGTAAATAGAAAGTACCGATATAATGAAAGTCTGAAAGAAAACCATGATGGAACTAGATATAAATCGTAAGAAATACAAAATTATTTACTTTGTTGCGTAGGTCATTTTATGAACCTTGTAAAGTAGGTATCAATTCAGGCTTGAAACAATCAAAGCCCTGCCCACCTTATTTTCTCGAGATATGAACTGGCGGGGTATATAGTTCTCTGCACGACATACATAGATTTTTCAACATGATAAAGGCAATAGGTATCATAAACGTAATTGGTAATCGAGGGTCTCTTTTCGCAGGATAATTTGCTGAGTGCCATGCCAGCGAAAAGAAAATTTAGTACGCATTATAAAAACGTGAAAGCCAAAAGATCTCGGAATAAAATGTAAGTTCCTCCCTACTTATTTATTTACCTGCCTACTTGACTACGTCTTGTCCTAAATACCTAGAAAAAATTTACTAGATTTGTGTTAGTGTCAAGTAAAAATCCTAGTTTTATTACTTTTATTTGTGTGTATGCTTATCATGTCTTAGTAGTAATAATAATATAATCTATTTGCATTTTGAACAGGGTAGGTACATTACAAAGCAAATAGGTACAATGATTTAGATCGCCTGATTCAGACATATACCTACAACAGCATGTAAATATTGATTTGACATGTAATTAGATAGGTACACAATTAGGTATGTCAGTCTAAGAAGAAAAATTACAATGTCCAGTAGGTAATAATGACGTAATTTCAATATCTATATAAGTAATAAAGTCAATTTCTATAGGAACAATTTTCATAATAATAAATTTTATTACATAATATAGTATTAGTTTTCATATATTTATGTATTTCAAAGCAATGAGTTTACTTACACTATTATTAGTTACAGTATTATTAGTTTTCATGTTCATCATGTCTAAATATGTGGAAGTGGAAGTAGGTATGTTTCCTATCAGAAATTGCACGGGCGCGCGCGCGCCGTGCCTGGCGTAGGGTTGTACAAAAATTACAAAATAAATAAAAAGTGGATATTGATGAATAATATTTCCAGTACTGAAAATGAAGAAAACCTTCAGGCCGAGACTCCGAGCAACACTGCTACGCGCTGTATAGAGGTAAGTTGTTATACGTAATTCTTGTAGACTTGTTACATAAATAAACAAACTAGCTAGTGATGGGCGAAGACAAAATCTCAGTACCTACAGTTTTTTTTTGCAATATTTATTATTTTCATTGTGAGACAAACACATACTTCTCAATTACTTTCTCAAAAGAAAATTCACGTTCAAATCTCGTATTTTACCAAAATCAAGAATTTTTTTTGTAAAATATTATCTTTTACGCGACTGGTGTACGTATGTATGTATGTATACTAAGTAATATATCTTTGTGGCACGATAAGTTCAAAATTATTGAACCGATTTTAATGTTTTTAGTATCATTAGAATTGTCTTCTAAGCCCGAGTGACATAGAATAAGTGACGCCATAAAAAACCAATACGTATAGCGTAAAGGAAATTTATAATTTCTGTTCATCACGAACATAATATTGTATGAATTCTTTTGCACTTTTATATTTGTCTTCGTCAGTTATGAATATAAATAAATAAACAATAAAAATGTTAAAACCCGACAGATTAAAAAATGAAAATGTGTAATAAAAATAAATAACAACACTATTGTAATATAGCGTATTTAGCAGTCGGGGCCTATTTCTAAAGAAATATTTAGCTAGTCAGGAATATCTTCGAGCCTGTGAGGATTTCAATGGGTCTCAACTGTTGAATTCGATTTATTACAATAGTGTTCTTATTTATTTTTATGTAACATAATTCAAGACCGTAGACTTGTTTTCTTTTTACCTTTTGAGTTTTTATGCATATAGTCGGATTTATTAAATTTATGACGTGATAACGTCTTATAAATCGATGAACACCGGCAACACGCACAAAAAAGTGTCACATTATGTCACGCTAGGGTCAAGCGAGAGCGCAGTACAAGCGATGGAGAATAATATTATGACGTTATCCGATAAAATTATCGTCCTAAACCAACTTTACAAGCAACCAGTTTTTTATTATGTTTATTTATTCACTTTCATAATTGACGAAGACTGATAAAAACGTTTAAGATTTTGATCTAGTGTTCTGTGTTTCAAAGATGTATTCTAAGGGAGTTCTTAGCTATGTTTGAAGAAATTTGGCCCATACCTTTTGAATTATTTTTTATAATAAAAATCAAGCCATTATCTTTCTTTACAGGAACTAGTTATTGACAACCGTCAAGAGGGAAAGGTGGATGAAATGGAAGTTGGGCGTAGAGTAGTGGATATTTCTTTTTTTTTAAAGCTCTTCAGGCCATAGGGGACCACGGTCCAATGGATTGTAAGTTAAGTTACCTCAGTATAATAGGTGAAGTAAAAGTTGGTCTGGACTCAAAACTCATCATAAAATGTAGTATGTGTAATATGAAATTTACTGTGTGTTTGGTTGAAAAGAAAGAAGATAGCATGGAAGTGAATCATCAAATTGTGTCTGGTATCATATCATCTGGTGGGAGCTACTCTCAGTTAAAAACATTAAGTGCCGCAGTAGCCCTACCAATCATGTCACCTTCATTGTACAATGAAATTAATAATACGGTTTGCGATTGGTGGGAAAAGACAGCAGCACATTCCATGGCAGAAGCTGTCAAGGAAGAAGCGGAGTACGCAGTGTCTATAGGTAGTGTTGATAAAAATGGTACACCATTAATATCTGTTGCTGTTGACGGTTGTTGGAGCAAGAGATCTTATGGTAAGAATTTTTCCGCCTTATCCGGCGCAGCTGCGATAATTGGCATTAAAACTAATAAAGTATTGTTTTTTGGAGTTAAAAATAAATACTGCGTAGTCTGTGCACGAGCCGCAAAGAACAACAGTCAGCCCCCGGAACACCATTGTTTCAAGAATTATTCAGGATCATCTACCGGGATGGAATCGACCATAATAGTTGAGGGGTTTAAACGTTCCTTTGTTGATCACGGTGTAATTTATAATAAATTTGTAGCAGACGGCGATTCCAGTACTTATAAAAAAATATTAGATTCGCGTCCGTACGATAATTTAATAGTAGAGAAAATTGAATGCAAAAATCATCTTTTACGAAACTACTGCAATAGCTTGGAGAAATTGTCGAAAGACACTAAGTATCCTTGCGAGTTGCGGAAATTCCTAAAAGAAAGGTATTTGCGTTTAAGAACGGGTGTAAAATGCGCGATTAAATATTGGGGGGATCAAAATCAGTCACTCGAAGAAAAAATAAAAAATCTTAGTGAAGATATTCTAAATGGTCCACAACACGTATTTGGTAATCACCAACATTGCAAGGAGTATTTTTGTAGACCTGACACTCGTCGAATAGAACCTGTTGGGTTACTTCCAGCAATTGTTGGATGCGGATTAATGGACGCGGTAGAAATTTTAAGTAAAAGACTGTCATATCATTCTAGAAGTTTAATTCATAATTGCACAAGTAATATAGTTGAAAGTTTTAACGGAGTAATTGCCAAATTAGTTGGGGGTAAGCGTGTAAATTATTCTTCCCGTGGTTCTTATGCGGGCCGATGCGCAGCTGCTGTTGTGTCTTTTAATACGGGATCGATTCATAGTAAAACTCATGAAGTCATATTTAAATCTAGTCCTAATCCTTTGATCGCGAAAGTGGAAAATAGTAATCGTAGAAACCGTTTAATTGCTAAACCTAAATTAAGATTGAAAAAAAGCCACAGCGCTGTATCGAAAGACGCTCACTATGGACCAAACTGCGAAAAACCTGATCTGAGTCCAGAATTATATGAGAAAGCCAAGTCATCTTTTTTAGTTGATTTAAAGTTGTCTTGTGCTGAAAGAGAGGAGCTTGAAAGGTCGACCCATTTGCAAAGAAGTAGTGCTGAGTGGATGAGTACAAGGAGAAAATTACTAACCTCATCATCGTTCGGGGAAGTTTGTAAAAAACGAGAGAGCACAAGTTGTGCTGCTCTTGTTTGTAAAATCGTTTATGGTAGTAATATCTCCAGTTTGCCTGCTGTACGGTACGGTATCGAAAACGAAGAAATTGCAATTAGACAGTTAGAAATTCAAGAGAATATTAGTATACAAGGTTGCGGTTTGTTCGTCGACGATCAATATGAATTTCTTGGTACTACACCAGATGGCATTTATGCAAACGGTTTAATTGAAATTAAGTGCCCACATTCTTTAGCTGGCATGACTCTTGATGAAGCAATGGCCAAACATACCTTTTGGGTTAAGGACAAGGCTTCCAAGGGTTATGTCATAAATAAAAATCATTACTGGTATTTCCAAATTCAGGGACAGCTACATATAACTAAAAGAAACGTTTGCATGCTTGGCATCTGGTTTGGTGCTACTGTACCTATGAAAGTTTATATTATAGAAAAGGACGACAAATTTTGGAAGGAGAAAATGGAGATGAAATTAGTTAGATTTTATTACGATTGCCTCCTTCCAGAATTAGTTGATCCTCGGCAGTCACGAAGCATGCCTATTCGTGACCCGCCCAATGTCATAGAGGCTATGAAAGAGAGGAAAGAAAGAGCTTTACGTGTTTTGAAAGAGAAGAACGTCTAATGATTTTGAAAGAGACTGAGGTAACTTAACTACCCAGCCGGTCGATTCACGTAAACACGCCAGTTCAAAAGTCGTTTTAACTTAGAAACTTAGAAATCGCCTTTTGGTTTTCTGTTTTTAACGCACTTACTTATCTAGTCTTGGATTGTCATAAATCTTCCAATAGCTCAATTTCTATACAATTCCTATACGATTTTGAAGAGTTACCTGGTGTAAACCCAAGGTCCGATCCTAATGAAATTAAAATGTGACCACACGGGATCACCAGCTTTCAAATAAAAAAAAAAATCATCAAAATCGGTTCAAAAAATACAGCGAATTGAGAATCTTCTTCTTTTTTTAAGTCGGTTAAAAAGTGTGCGAAGTGACATTTTTAAGTCACTACGCTACGGTTTTTATTACGTGAATCGGGCAGCTGGTAACATTTTCATTCTGATAGGTTTTGCAATAGCAATTGATTTTATCATCAAATTAGTAGAAATCAGAATTTGATCAGTAATCATTAAAATGAAAAAAACATTAGAAACTCTTAAACTCATATTTTGTTATTGTTTACTTTTAATAATTTATAAATTTCATGTTTGTTTATAACTAATTTTTGTACAACCCTAGCACGCTTTTTAGGTGGCGACTCATATTTTGTTTACTTTTAATTATATGAACCATTTTTATACTTGTGTTTCATTTATTGACAATTTTTTGTACAACCCTAGAAGATTTTTTAGATTGCGAGGTGATCGTAAGCAAAAAGTATTTGAGTTTACGCAATAGGCACATTTCCTTGCGTAGATATAAACACTAGCGAGGAAAGGCGTGATGTTATTTCGACCGTACTTCCTACTGAATTTGCAATTATTTTATTGAATGAAAATTTTACGAAATAAGAATAAACTTTGGTAGTAAAATTACAAATAAATACATAGGTACTCGTAGTTGGAATTTTAGGTAAGTAGAATACAAAAAGGTCAGTCCGGACCTGCTCTTGATTGTTTATTATAAATAGAAAATCATAAAAATTGTGTCTCAAACTACTCTTATTTATTTATCTAGTAATTAGGATCATTTTATAACGAAAACTACTCTTGGAATATTTTACAAATAGGCAGTCGTTTATTTCCAATAATTCAACATTTTTGTTATGCTGTAAATATTCAACTTCAATAACAATAACTCAACGTGGAACGTTTGTCGCAAAACATTTTCAAAATCGCGCTCTCTGGGTCATTCACCCGCCCGTCGGATGATTCGGGCAACAATAGCGCTGCTGTCGCTCAAAATCGACTTTATCCGTGCGCGGTCTGGGCCCTTAAGGGCCCAGACAGACATTCTTATTTGTAGGTTATAATTGTCTAATTGTCTCTGACTTCTCATACAGATATTACATAGATTATATCACTGACAACTTAAGGAGGTTCTTCGCTCACACTCAACACAGTGATCGAGATACTTATAAAATAGTTTTATTACCTATAGCCAAGCCTGTCCCACATCTAGCGAGCTATCAAAAACACACTACACCCGCATCAAGTTACGCAACTGAATTTCTGCCTCGTAAGTTCGGCACTTATAGTGTGTCATATCAGCCGAACACGTCGGAACGTAAAATCAGCCGCGCAAGTTCGGACACGTAACTTCGGCATAGTGTGGATAGACACTTAGCACGTGGATAAGATTTAATGTTATTTTATTTACCTACCAATAGACTACTAAAATCTGACATATAAAAATCCAAAGCATTTTACGCCATTTAAGTACCACCCGCGGCACCCGCCAACCAGACATCAGTTTGGAGGCGGAATTTGTTTTTCGTTTCATATCGTATTGGTAATACTACTAAATATTTTTGCTTAGCTACTAAAACACTATTAAATATTAGAGCACGTTTCATTCGATTTCATGACTTACCACCCGCCATTCTGACGAACACGAAACAAGCCTATTTACTACAGGCGTGGCCTGCCGCTATGCAGGAGGCGTGATATCCTGGCTCAGTCAACGGCAAGCATCAGTTGATATTTCTTCTACCGAATCGTAGAACCGATGGCAGAGCCTATTCGACAGCTTTTGTTATTAATCTAGTCTAACCTAACTTTAGCGATAGCCCTCTCAGGGCTCATTACCAATGAGCTAAACTTACACCCGTATTCGCCGGCCCCGCCACGGGGTGCATGGTCGCCATGCACTGGAAAACGGTGATTAACCGGGTCCGTTTCATATAGACTAAATCCCATTACATCATTTTCCTACATATGTCTGAATCTCAGTTTGACATAGTCCCAAAATACCTGAAAAACAAAATGACTGATTTTCTTAATGCCGGAATCATAAAATGACTGGAAATCGAGGTACAGTCAATTAGACATTTGAAAGAAAATAATGGGAAAATGAGTTTTATTCATTGGGTACTTACTAATAATAACAAAGAAAGAAATATAATATCTTATTTAACCAAATTATCTTATTTTCTGTACGTATATCTTATTTTATGTATGTATGTTATGTTATCTAAACTTAGTAAAATATTTTTTAATTGCGCCTTCTTATTAAAATCATATTTTCTAAAAATGAAATGAGGCTGACGTTGCCCTGGTAAAGCTCGTGCAGTTGATTTTTATAGTTTCGATCAAAAATTATATCGCAGCGTCTACGACTTGCTCCAGAAAACAGCGCATTCTTTATACGGCTGTCCTGGTAACGCGACTCTTTTTTAATGTATACATAAAGCGAGTCAGTGTTGGTTTGTGGGGCATTCCAACATTGAGCCTCCTATTCCACCCTTCAAGTGCATTGTTACTGCGTCGCTTATCATTTGCGCAGCTTAGGGTAGCAACACCTAAACTAATCCACTGTTTGTTGATGTATTGGGATTTTTTTTTCATATCATCTGTGGCTCTCATTTTTTCCATTAAGGTAGACCAACAACTTTCTGTGTTCTTTTGGTAATAAGGGAATAATTGCACATAAACTGGTGACATCTCGACCCGCTTGGCTATTGCAAATTCCCAAAGCCTTCGACTTTTTCCAAACCACCCGGTTATAATGGAAGAAACAACCGGATAATTTTGTTTCTGGGAAAGTAACCTTAATGGCGTTGATCTGCGAATACATCGATGTTGATATGAAGTTTGTCCCTTATTATAGAAAATAGTCTTATGTACGTTTTTTCCGTTTTGTCTGGAAGCAAAGCGTACAAAACCGGTACGATTTTTGTCGTTTTACTGTCTGTGCTGAAATCTAAATGAAGTGTGTAAATTTTGTAAAATGGTTTTGGTACCCTTTAAAGGTTCTATCACCAAAAAATTGCAACTCTTTAGCTTGCCTTGCCGCTCAACAGCCTGCATCCGAAGAAAAAATTAAAAGCTTATCCAAATCTCCATCTTCGACAGCCAGAAAACCGTGAGCTAATATTTTTGGAATTTTTACGTCTTTTAGACACGAAAACTCCGTGTTCGACTGTTCCAAAAATCTCTGCCTCGCTCTATATAGTACATTCTTTTTTTCTTCGTATGAAGGCATTACGATTGTTTTTCAAAAATTTTTTTTACTAGCGTCATTTTCGTGCATACTTCTTTTTTGCACGAATCAATAAAGATATCCCTTTAATTTTGGCTAAAATTAGGTTTACATATATGTGAACTAGATGGAAGCACTACAGCATCTTTATCCTTGTTGAGCGTCAAAGAAGCATTGCACTCATTTCGGTTCGCACATCTCCACATTGAAGTTCCACTTTTATTATAATTATCGAAATTATATTTATGCCCGTCATGTAATAACGCCGGCTTACCCTTTTGATTTTCAACAAACACCAAAGTCGTTGTCTTTTTATCCATTTTGAATAATGTAACTATTAATCTGTGAATCAAGTGATACAATTGACAACAAATAGATGTCAAACAATTTAATTTATTTATTATCTGACACTTGACTCTATGAAGTGGCCTGAATGATTTTTATCTTTAAGGATCTCCTTAGAGATCTTTGTAGCTTATTAATTTATAGTATAGATTACTCGATTGTACCAGTCATTTTGCAATTCGTACATATAAAAAATTAGTTATTTTGGATTTCAGTCATTTTGTTTTTCAGGCATTTTGGGACTAAGTCAAACTGAGATTCAGACATATGTAGGAAAATGACGAGTAATGGGATTTAGTCTAAATGAACCGGAACGGATTAACCAGCTCACGGCGCCGCACACCTCGTGGCGCCGCCCGCGAATACGTCGTTTTTCATATTATTCATCTTTCATTCTGTTCCTCTAGTACCATTCCATTTCTTCTTTTATGCCTCTCGCACTTTCATACAACCTTTCATTCTTTGTGTTGGGGATTTTGGGGGTACATCAGTGCTTTTGTATTTATTAAAATTTTTGATCTTTACATTTTCTTATTTGTAACAATTCTTAATTCTAACAATCTTAATTTTCTAACAAAGTATTTTAACACTGTATATATTGTGTTTATATTTAAGCTTAACAATCCTATTTATTATCTACTTGTTTTATATTTTTTGTAACATTAAAACTTTTCTTAGATCTATAACATTCAAAAACTTAATATTATTCTTAAAATTTTTGTGTCTATTTTACAGCTTGTGCAGATTAAACCTGCTCACCAAAGACATTATATACAATGGACGATGGATCTAGAACAAATCCCAAGAAAATAATGTCCCGAGTCGACCTATACATTATACATAGGCATACATAGATGTAAACAAATTTCATATTAAAATTTAAACCTTGATTCAACGGAATAGTGTTCACTTTTGTGTGTACTAATTTATCGCATTACGTAGCTTCTATCTGTTCGCCTGACTAATTCACCTTATGCAGCTTCTACTTGAGCTACGTGAACATAGAAACAATGGAGTAGGTTTATTATGTTAAAGTCTTTTAAGGATTCCATGCCATGTAGGTACCTACATAATATTGGATAGAAACAGGCGTTACTTGGCGAAAATCCATGACAAAGTAATTTTTAAAAGGACAACAAAACGTCGACTATTGTTTCGCCTCTAAACGAGGCATTATCAAGACTGTCTCAAAGAGAACAGCAAAATTTTTAGCTTGAACATATTTTCTTATAAGTAAGAGTGTGCAAATAACGTTAGCGCGATGTAGGATTTCTCACAATAACCAACGCGGGTAGAAACAACAAATCATACTAACGACGTTCAAAATAGGTATTCACCAATGCAAGACATTATCTTTTTAAATATGTTGTATAGAAACCCAAGTGACCCATACAGACCAACAAACAACTAATGTGTCTGTCTGTTCACAAACAAATTAAGTAAGGGAGATGTATGAAAATCTATTTGTTCATTGAGTAAGGTATCCACATCTCTTCTAACTATTTCTAGCCGCTCCCAAACACTCAACTTGAACTCTTTCTCACATAATCGTAAAACTCTAAAGGTGTTATTATTGTTCAAGGAATGACCGGTGTCAAGGAGATGCTTCGCGAAGAGGGACTTCTCAGGATAGCCGTTGCGGAACGCTGATATATGCTCTCTGTATCTGACCTCAAAGGACCTGCCAGTCTGCCCTACATACTGCATATCACAACCATCGCAACTCAACAAATAAACACCTGATCTGCGTGAAACCGACACTAAATCCTTGCCATTACACAGCTCCCTCAAGGTATTCTGCGCCCTGAAAGCTGTGAATATCTTATTTTCCCTCATGATCTTAGCTATACTCAACGAGACGGAACCCACGAACGGCAAACAAGCAGTGTACTTTCTAGGTGGATCCTGAATTGGATGTAATAAACGGAAACTAGCATTTCTGCGTTTTTTATTTAATAATGAGTGGACCATTCCTACGTTATAGCCATTACTGTGTGCTATATAACAAATGATAGATAATTCCTCATTAAATGCCTGTGGATTCAACGGTACTGTCTGTATCACAACCATCGCAACTCAACAAATAAACACCTGATCTGCGTGAAACCGACACTAAATCCTTGCCATTACACAGCTCCCTCAAGGTATTCTGCGCCCTGAAAGCTGTGAATATCTTATTTGAAAATTAAAATCATTTTGGGCGTATCTCCTCTATGCCAATCAAAAGAAAAAATTGTAAACAATCAAGGGATTATTGTACAAGTTTCATAATCAGATAGAACATCTTTTTGTTATGTCCATAAAATGAGCCGAACAAACAAGATTGTTATTTTTTTGGATCAAAATATTCTTCTCGCCGTGCTAGGGCAATAATATTTTTCCATTGTGCACAGCGTACTGGATCTCGAGGAAAACTGAAATAGATGTTGGTTCATATAACGAAAAAAAATCATAAAGAGCCAAGGAGTCTCCAATATAATCTTTGTTCCATATAGTTTCATCGCTATCGGTAATCCGAATAAATCTGAATGGTCATTTTGTTAGTACATTATTCAGTGAAAATGAAATGGTCTCTTTCTTTTTACTGAGCTTGGGATGAATTCGAAAGAGACAGATAGATACTTCGGTATCGGACTGGATTGCAATTTTTACTTTTGTCTTTTAATTTATTATCGACGAAATACTGTATTTTAAGTGAAATAATATATTGCAAATGATAAAACAAAAGTTTATTTACTGAAAATATGATACACCGTCTTCAATTTGCTTTTTTTTTCGTAGTTTTTACACGTTTTTACAATACAGTACGGCATTGTGCAACTTGTTGTCGTTCAGTTGTCAAAATCAAGACTGGCGCGCGATTGTTTCTCTTTTAGCGTTTTGTTTCTCTTTTAGTTCGGACACTTTTGAGCGATGATCCGAAGTCCATTGTATATAATATCTTTGCTGCTCACACCTATTTTGTTCTTATTCTTCTAATTATTTTTATCTATATCATTAACATTTCTTTTCACTATTTCCGTATATATATCAGCCAATATTCGTTATAATATTGCTTTATATAACCTAGTTTCCACCATTTCTTATATGTGCTATTCTGATAATTTTCTCTGTGTATTTAAGAAACAGGTCACTATACTGTTTTATTAGTGTGGGCAGGTTGTCCTGGCTCAGCACTATATTATGTTTCAATTCAAAGTTAAATCGGTCGGTCATATGGACTGGGCATTCAAGAATTAAGTGTATGACTGTTTCGTGTACTTCCGGGTCGCAGACGCACGATGGGCTCGCCTTACATCTGAAGCGGTGCAGGTATTCTGCGAACCCACCGTGGCCCGTAAGCAGTTTTGTCGTTGTGCCAGCGACCGGCATCTTGCGGACGATACTGTACGCTTCCACTGCACAAGGGAGGAAAAGCTTGGTGACGGAGGCGGTCGTACCTTCTTTGTACCTCTCATTCCATTCGTGTAGCGTCCGCTGACGCAGAATACGCTTCACGAATGAAACCGGGTACAAACCGTACTCCAGTGCCTTCTTCAATTTCAGAACCGCCTCCTTGGCGAGTTCGTCGGCTCGCTCATTGCCCTCCAACCCTGCGTGAGCCTTGACCCAGAATAAGGAAATTTCCTTACCCTGGGCCACTGCCAGGGGATGGAGGGCATGACGGTTAATTACCGTCAGGAGTGCGACTCTGCTATCGGAGAAGATGCCGAACGTGGTAGCGCCACGCCTGAGAATCTCACTGGCCGCTCTGCACAGCGCCAGGAGCTCGGCCTGGTAGACGGTGCAGTGCGGCGCGAGAGCAAGTTTGAGGGCCTTGGTTTCGGCCGCGTTATTCCAAAACCATAACGCTGCACCGACCCGGCCCTCAATCTTGCTCCCGTCCGTAAATATACGTACCTCCAAATGGATGAATTAACTTGATCCTCGTCTACCAGGTCCGTAAACTCCAAAGCGGTGTGCACAGCGGGGTGAGGACCCTCGATTGCTCGGGCCATCCGTTCAGTCTCCCAGTCCCCAAGCCCTAGCTGGTCCACCCCTCTCTTGGCCTCATACAATGAGGCCACCTCACGAATTCTGAGGTCCAGAGGGAGCAGGCCAGACAGGACCAGTGCCGAGTTCAGGGAGACCGTCCGGTGGGCCTTACACAATTTCTGGGCGAAACCGCGCTGTACCGCGTTCAGCTGCTTTTGGACGCCAAGCTTGTTCGCCGTTGTGTGCCAAGCACTGGCTGCGTACAATATCGTCGGCTCCACGGCACCTACGTAGATCGTCCGGATCACCTCGGGGTGCAACCCCCAACTGATCCGGGCCATCCGCGCAAGCTTGTATAGGATTGTGACAATGTCAAGGATTTTCTTTTAATTAGAACCATAAACTAATAATCTACGACAAACACTAACTATGCAAAATGCAAAATTAATTGAAGGTGAATGGGGAGATAGAAAAAAAAAATGCAGCAAAGTATAGATGAGCAGAACGAGTTAAAGAAAAAATTACTAGTCTGGAGTCGCAGTGCCCAAGCGCTCACTATAAGATTCATCAGTCTTGTCTAGACCGCATTTTGACGCGGACGTGTTTGCTGACTTATACTCGTATAGTGTAGCGCGGTGTCAGCCGTTGATGTATCGCGATGAGTTTTACTATTTTACTATTTACGATTACTGGCGTTCCTGCAGCAGAAGCTGGTTGTGATGGACGAGCTGACGATGGAATCGTTGAGGCACAGATGCAACGCAGTCCAGCACAGCACTGCGTGCCGCAGTGCCGAGCACACTGGTGTACGTCGTCCGTCTACACTACACCACTAAGGCGGAGAACATCGTGGAGTAAGTGCGCAAGAAGGTCAACTTCACGCCGAGGGTACAGCTGTTGGAGTCGAACCGCAACGTCAGTTTCCTGTCATTCGTGGTGCGAGTACCCAACACTCGCCTTGCCTCGTCATGCAGGAGAACTTCTGGGCACGGGGCGTGGTATTCCGTCGCTTCCGCGGAGCTTTACCACCGGAACGCAAAAAGACCTAAGTGTGATCTTAAAAAATGGTAGAAAATAATAAAATACACAAAAACCAAACGAAATAGGCAAATGAGGCCGGTTGGTAAAGTTGCAGCACTTTACGGTAGTAGTCTATTCTCAGGCCTACAGAATAGGTATGCATATTAAATTTCATAAAAATCGGTTAGCCGTTTCGGAAGAGTATAGTAACTAACACTATGACATGAGAATTTTATATATAAGATAATTTTGATGTTAAAAAATAAAATAAATCAAATGATCACAACTGTTTATAGATAGAGGGCTTCAAAGTCATAGACACAAATGTTGCTACAGTCGTCTTTCTGTGGGGTTGCAAATTCATTGCTTTGCAAAGTTAGCTTGACCAGACTGACTATACTTAATAATAGTATAGGACTATAGGTGATAACTCCACCAACATTCAACAATACAGTCTCAGATAATGAGGTAGCTCCTGACGTGTTCAGCCTTCGCGTACGAGAAGCTGGTCAGGTAACACTGTGATGAAGCATGTGTGTCTGGTATGGTATAAAAAACTCATACGTAGCAGATTACCAATTGCCATCATATTGCCATTGAGTAATTTCAAAATTCAAAAATCTGCCAATAGTATTTTTTAAACCAATAGTGTCAATCACACTGTATCTAATGTCAAAATTTCAACCCCAAATCCGTCAATGTCATTGATTGAATGAGAATGACTCGGATCACTTCCAACTCACTTGACTGTTAAAAAAAACTTGTATTCTTATTCTTATCAAAGAGGATAAAAACACTACGTTTTAATTCTTATATCCAAACTTATATCTATGAAACTATAATTCTTGATGATAATATATCTACCATTTTTTTAGTTTAAAATATCATTGGATAATATCAATTGCATTTCTGTTGGTTTATTCGTTATTACTCCTGAAATACACCCTTTTTCTCTTTACCATGTTCCGTTTACCTTACGGCGAGAGAGTGGACCCCATGGAGGAGAAACGGCAAGCACGTGAAAACACTATCAATAGCATAATTACTTTCGGTGTGCTTTGTGTCGCTATTAGAATTGGTAAGTCATTTGAATTGTGTCTTTAAGTACTCGCTCTTAGTGCAGCATAAATGCTTAGCATTTAATTTGAACCTTAGTTGAATTTTTTATCAAACACATTGATGTGATTGAAAAACACCTTTTTTAAAAACGTGGCTCCATCGATGTTCATCGATGATTTCGCTAATGTCAAGGTAATGCTTGATTTTTCCTGCACAGAAGAACTAGTTACTCTGAACTAGTTTGCGGTGCGGTACAAGGAAACGTTGTTTGGTATTGCAATTGAGCGTTTGGGGCCTGAATTTTTGCCCAGCGCCGGAGGGTAACCTAAAAGGCTACCAGCCACGCGCTCCACATTAGTCCAAGTCCTCTACACTAATTTTAGACACTTAAGTCATACCTTGCTATTATTATAATACCCACATACAGTTAGAACCTGAGACTCGATGAGTATTATTAGTTATAGAGAAGTATTGTCAAATAGTTTAACATCTAGTTTATCTTCAGTGGCATTTGGTATTGAACTGGTGAAAGCTATTAAGGGTTCTGGCCACACCTGTGTACCTTGTGGTAAATTTCATTAATTCAAAATAGAGAGGAGAGGTTTGTCTTTTAACTTAAATACCTACCTAAATTAATTAATTTCTAAATATATTTACTGAGCACAAAGGTAAAATGTATGCAGTCCTGTATACAATAATGTATGCAAGTCATATCAGCATTATGCATACATGGTATCTTTGTGCTCTGTACATTCCTAACAATTGTTTTTGTTTAACAGCTCCATTGATACTGGAACACAGTGGGTTTCAACCGTAGCAACAACATGGGCTCCAAATATTACATTAAACCAAAATGCTCCACTCAGATTGAGTTGTCATGGTATTTGCTTACCATTGTTAATATTTCATTTAATCAATAAATTTTAGTTGTAGTAAATGATTGTTGTTTTATTCCACCTTATAATCTACAATTTTAGCACAATTGCAAAGTTACATTATATGTACCTACCACGGATATATAAGGTAAGGTATATATTTCTGATTTCAATAAGAACTGTAAGCCTGGCAGGAGGAGCTGTGGCGGGGGGCATGCTCTAATAATTATTGGGATAGGCCTCTAGAACAAGTTTCCATCAAAATCCATCCATCTCTTTAGACCAGCTAGACAATATTTGCTCTGGTAAGCTGGTAAAAAAACGCGGCCGCCAGTAGGTAATGATTACAACGCCATCTAGTATCAAATAAGGCAAAGTTTTGCCATTGTTGTTGCCATTTATTTTCTCTTGTTCGCAAGATTCCAACTTTCTCAGAAATCCAACTTTTCAAACATCAATACAAGTCTTCGCATATTTACAACTTTTTTTTATGAGTACCTACTTTTATTAGCACTATTTTAACTTTTATCTAACTGTACACTTCGAGTGGGGTATCAAATTGGTGAAAAGTTTTTAAAGAGAATTTCAGAAATATAATAATATACAGAAAGCATGTAGGTTACATGCTTTAATGTAATTTGGTATGAGAAATCGTATTACATTACAAAAGTATGTAAGTCTTTCAAACTAAAAAACTGTAAATAAAAAATAATAATTAAAAAATAAAAATACCCGACTGCACATATCCCGATACTGAACTATAAGCAGACGGGACTACAATAATATCAGTTCAAACGTAGATACAAAGTGCGTCCCGCCTGCTTATATCTGGATATATGCAGTCGGGATTTTTTATTGCTTAATTTTTTTTTGTAACTAGATCTCAGCAATCTTGACAGGTAAATACTTACACATATAAAAGCAGGCAGAGCGCTCGTAAAGTTGGCGAGTCGCGTCTGTTTGCGAAACTAAATAAGTTGGCAGACCACTCGTAGGTACTCGAAGGAGAAAATACATCGTTGGGTGAACGATGAGTTGATGAGCGTTGATATATCGGAAGGTTGCCACCCTAAACCTACAACTGAGTCTCAGTCGCCTGCTATGTATTCCCCACTTTTATCACACGAGTGCTTAGTATTAGATCTCGCGAGTTCTAGAATTTAGCCGAAATGACACCATCCCTTATACTATTTCAAACCTCTTATAACTCATTATGAATAAGAACCATTTTAAACCTCTGTAAATTCATGAATAATGGGGGTTAATATTTATCCGGGCGTCGGAGAGCACACGTTAAGCAGTATACTTACATACTATTCCCTATTCTGTGGTCTCGCTCTGTTGTCATACGAACATCTGGGTACAGCAGTCGTTTCCGACAAAAATTCCGACTGCTAACTACAGAGCCGACTCCCAACTAGGTTGTGAAAAGGCTCGGTGGATAATGACTATCCATGGTCCAAATGGGAAACGTAAGCACAGAAAATACTAATATACAACTCGCTATACCTACGTAGACAAACGCGTGAGTTCCTCCTGCAATCCACTGTGGCAATTCTTCCCGCAGTTTCGAAGAGTATTAGTTATGCATTCCAGCTGAGTGCAACTGGTTAGTGGTACCTAATGAGTTATTTTAGTGTTTATAAGTTTTACTTTCGACAACTATTGTTTCATGGGCCAGTTCATGTTTTATAATTTTGATTGTAACGTACATTTTACTTGGCTTGTATTTTAATGTGTGATGTAAGGCCTCAGTAAATATTGGCTGCACAGGGTTAAATGGAAATTGCCGAAAATAGAACTTGATTCAACGTTACAGCACCTTCCAAAAAGTATAATAGGAAGTATTTCTAGAGTCTAGGAATAACAATCTGAAATCTGTCAAATATCTCATCATTTATTTAAGACTACCTGACCCCGCAAACTTCGTACCGCCTCAGAATCAATAAAAAAAGTTGCTATTTCCCATATTTTCTCACCGTTTAAACCTTCCCTGAACCTCCACGAATATTTTAAGACCCAAAATTAGCCAAATCGGTCCAGCCGTTCTCGAGTTTTAGCGAGACTAACGAACAGTATAGAAGATACAAATTTAATGTTGTATTCAGTTAACAAAAGACGCCCTTCGTTTTAAATTTTACTAAAAAGTACCCAATTTATAATATTGGATATTTTTATTGCAGAAGTTTTAAAGAAGTTTTGGCGGTTCATTGATGGCTTAATTTCGTTAGTGGCCCGCATAAAAATCTAAAGCATCCGTGTGGCCGGACTGCTAAAAACACTTGAACAGTCTTGTTCTAGACGATTGACAGTGCAACTTTCTCAGATAGTTATGCCCTACATGAAATTCCTGAAGTAGGTAATAATAATGTGTAGTTTTATCATGAACATAGGAATATCATAGACTTACATACAATAGCTTGCTATTTATCATACTTATATAAAGTCCAGCTTCCAACTATTACTTTGAGATAAATAAATGAAACGATGTTTCGTTTTTGTAATAAATCCCACTGAAGTTTATTTCATCCTGAATACATAGACCAATGAGACTTGCGAGTCGCGATCGCATTTCATCACTTCACAACTTTATTACAACTCACTCAACATACATTTTCTTAAGTCTGTATTTTTTTTTCTAGTTACAAAATTCTAAAATTTGATAATACAATGAAATTTAAGCATTCTTACAGTTAACACTAAGTCCATTTAGCATAGAAAATAAATGATCATGATATTAATAATAAAAATTGATTTAACTTCTTCATATATATATATTTTTACAATTTCAACTAAAACACGCTCACTGCAGAGAGGGGGAGTGCAGTCATACGTCCAAACGAACACTATACATTGTATACATTTGTAAAAAGTATCAAAATCGAGTAAAAGGCCTACAAAACATTATCTCGAGATACTAATATTGGTTTGCGTAACAACCTAAGACTCGTCTGGTGTCGCCGCGTGGTCGCCGCGCGGTCGTCGCGTGGCCGGCGCGTGGCCGTCGCGGCGACCGTCCGGCGAGTACTGCGGGCTACAGACGTAGGTATTGTAACTATTTGGCTTAATTATATTTATATAAATGAGAAGATGAGCGCGAAACAAAACGGGGCGACTCCACGTGACGCGTCCGGGCCGGACCGGGTCAGACCGCACCGGCTCTAGTCCTCCGCCTCCTCGTCTTCCGACTCCTGCTGCTGCAGCCATGTTAGCCACGTGTTCACCTGCGACACAACTGAGTTAGGATGTACTTTCACACAAATGCGGTTCATGTTTATGCTCAAAGAAGCAACAGAGATCATCAAAGTCAACAATTCCAGGATGACTCATTTAAACCAGTGAGAATGAAGGGTGTCTTTATGCAGTGTGTTTATTTATAATATAACTTTGTAATATTTTAAAAATAGACAGAGATTTGGAACACTTTAGCGATTGTTCGATGATTTCAAGATAAACATACATATAACATTTCTCAAGTCAGATCACCAGAAATTGCACCCAGTTCCATATTGTAGATTGTAGATTTTAGGTGAGGTGCGTTTTTGTCTTTTATTATCAGATTAAAATGGGGATGACGACTGTAGTTCAAGATCACAAAAATAATGTTTATTTAATTATATAGGATAGATTTTGAAAAATGTTTTGTCATCATTACTCACTAATCAGAGTGAATGACGTCACGAACTCTAGAACACAAAGCCTACATAGCAAGTAGAAACCGTGACGTCACAAACATACGTCATGACACCGGCCAGTGTTATGGAACTTATTTTGAAATTAAACTTAAAATAACATTTATTTTATAACAAATCTTAGTTTCCTGCAGAAATATTATATTTTTGTGGTGATAGTAGATACTTTAGGGCAGCTTTTCAAAATCAGTCATCATCCCTAGTCTAAGGAATACTATTATGTCTTCCATCGGTTTTATGATAAATACAGGTCAAACATTGACTAGAATGGGACCAGAGTTACCAGACAACAAGGGAAACAGTAGAATGGGCTGTGGCTGTGGCTGTGTCTGGGACACGGCCGTTAGTTGTACCTGTACCTGTACCTGTACGTACGCTACGTGAGTGCGTCTCGTACCGAGCGATATGTCTGTACTGTATCACGTTACGAGCGGCTAGGACGCTGTATGTCGCACGAGTGGGCGTCGTCGATGCGCTCGGCATCCACTTTTATAAGTTGAGTAGCTTATAACTGTTTGATTCGGTCATATGGTATTTTATTGGTACCATTCGATCGGTTTTTAGATGCCCTTTCTAACCCTATACGATTTATGTATGTGGATTTGGCTTTTCGATGCGGAAAGGCCGACAATATTTATTTTTTGATATTTTTGTTATTCATACACATTATGTACAGTCACAATTTGACACTAATGTTTTATATATAATTGATAGACTCTGAAGAGAGACGGTTGAAACTAACTGGAAATCTAAAAAAATAGCAAAAAAAGGCCTCATAATGGCGGCGCTCCCCCCCTTAAATATTAGGTATATAATAAACACATAGTCGGGTGGCGTGGTCACCTGGAAGAGCGCCTCCCCCTTGCCGGGGTAGTGGTCGGTGACGTCCTCGCGCCAGCGCAGGAAGGCGTCCTCCTCGCACACCTCCAGGTTGTACAGGTACATGAACCAGCGCAGCAGCAGGCCGCGCGGGTAGCGGCGCGCGTGCGCGTGCAGCTGCAGCGCGTACACGGCGGCCAGCTGCAGGCCGCCCTGCCCCGCCACCAGCGCGCGCAGCAGCGGCGCGTAGGCCGCCACGAGCGCGCCCTCCCGCTCCAGCGCGGCCTTGTCGGCCTCCTCGCCCACGGCCTGCGTCACGTGCGCCGCCACCAGCGCCACCAGCTGCGACACGAAGGCGCTGTTCTGTCGCACGGCCGGCTCCACGTTCGCCTGACACACACACACCTGTCATTGAGCACAACACTGTCCGTGCCTCCGGCTAATATAAGCTTGTGCTATGGGATTTATTATAATAGCAGTTGTAAAAAAATTCAAAAATTGACATAAAAAGCCCATGATTATGACATCAGTACTATAAAAATTTAAAGTTATTTTGTGTTACAAATTTTGTATGATATTTTTTGCAGATCTGTATTAGTTTTAGCTTTTTAGTCATTATAGACAGTCTACTAGCAATAATAGACTAGTCTGTCGACCTGTCCGACTGCCTTGTCGAATTTTGCTGTCAGATTGTCGATTACTTGTTGAAATTTGATAGTGTATAAAACGGCACATAACTGGGTATTACAACACGAGGAGGTTTTACAGAAACTAGCCTACGAGTGTAGTTCTTTATGCGACTGTTTCATAAACTACTATTATGAAACTGTAGAATAAAATGGTAATTTAGGCATTTTGAGAAACAAACTTGAAGAAGTTATCGAAAATATGGTCGAAAAATACAATAAGGCGGTATGGTCGACCGACTTTAGTCTGTTATTGGTGCTTTATGATACAGATTTGCAGAAAATCTCGTAGAAAATCTGTATCATTTAATAACTTTTTAATTTTGAACAGTACTGGCCGGCCTGGTACACTCCACAGTTTGGGCATGGATGCAACCGACCGACCGAAGCGGTACACTCCAGTGAGCTGCTCGGGACGCAACGCTAGCAGAACTGTCGACTTGGGAGGGAGATACGGGCGACGGGCGACGAGCGACGGGAACGGGAACGGGAAACGTAGACGAGGTAGAAACACAAGTCATCACAGCTAATTTTGTAGCCTACATGTCCATAGGCACCTGGTGTTTGAAACTACCTTCCTACCGAATTTTATCAAAATCGGTTCAGCCGTTAAAATTTACCAATAGTTTTTCTTTAAGATTGCATTTATTTGATGAGTAAGAAGTAGGTATTAGTGTTTGAGGGTAGAAAAGTCTCGGAACCCTTATAGTTTCGTCATGTCCGTCCTCGGCTTTACTCCCAAACGGTTAGTGCTAGAAACATGAGACTTTGCATGAATATGTATATTTAAAATGTCAGGATAAATAAATAATTTCACAACGGAGGTGCGGTCTGACCTTGATCCACCGGTAGAGTGCGTGCGGCGCGGGCTCGGCGGCGAGCTGGCGCGCCAACTGCGCGTGCACGTGCAGCTGGCGCGCCAGCGGGGCCAGGCCGCGCGCTTCCAGCGCCTCCAGCGTGGCGTGCGCGCTCACATCCAGCTTGCTCTCGTCGTACAGCGCGCGCAGCCGCTCCGCGCCCACCGCCGTCTGCAGCTCCTGCAGCGCGTCCAGCAACAGCGCGTGGCGCGGCGTGGCGCCCGCCTCGCACCACGCGCCTAGCTCCGCCAGCGCCAGCAGGCGGTGCTGCACGCCCAGCGCCAGCAGATGGGCCAAACGCGCGGGCGGCGGCGCGGGCTGCACGGCCAGCAGCGCGCGTAGGGCGTCCAGCGCGGGCGCCCGCTTGAGCGCGCGCGCCACCCGCACGGCGCCCAGCGCGGCGGTAGGCGGCGCGTCCTCGCCCAGCGCGTGCTCGTACAGCGCGGCCAGGGCGCGGCGCAGCATCTTGTCGGGCGCGGGCAGGTCGCGCAGGCGCCGCAGCGCACCCGCCTCGGCGTCGCACGAGTCCGCCTCGCCCAGCGCCGCGGCCTCGGCGCACGCCTCGAGGGCGAGCCGACACGCCTCCTCCTTGTTGGCGCCCTGGGGAGGCACGAGGCGGGGAGGGTGAGCGTCGCGGTCGCACAGGGAGAGAGCGAGGCGGGGAGGGTGAGTGTCGCGGTCGCACAGGGAGGGAGGGAGGGAGCCAGGCGCGCTGTCGGGAGCTCACCTTGTCCTTCTTGGGTTTGTTCTTGTCGGTCGCCGGCTTGATGGTGATGGCGGGCTCCTTCACCAGCGGCGGGGTCGCGGCGAAGGCGGGCGTCAGCACGTCTGAGGACCGTCGATGAATACATTAATACCTCTACAATTTATATGACACCCTAGGACTGTAATGGCACCCGCATGATTGATAAAGTGATTGTATTTACTGACGATTGGAAAAGAGTGGCCCGGAGTTGTTATTGTCATGTTATTTTCTTACAAAGCTCTACCTCTAGAAATTATAAACACTTACATCCACTGTTTTCCAATCGCCAATAATTGCACTTATTGTGCCAATTTGCGAGGTTGCTAGTAGTATGACGGCCTGTTAGAGAACAATACGTACATACCTAAAATAAGCTCACCACTCAATGAACTAACTCTATTGTACATATCTAAATAAATATGAGAAACTATAAGGAGTGGGTACTGACTCTGCTGCACGGGCGCCAGCGGCAGCTGCGGCTGCGGCTTGGACAGCTTGTTGGCGGTGAACATGAGAGAGTTGGCGGCCGGACGCATCTGCACGTCCTGCAGCGCGCCCGCGCCCGCCGCGTACACGCGCGCCTTGCGCCCGCCCGCGTCCTTGCCGGCGCCCGGCCCGCCCGCGCCCGCCGAGTGCTTGCCGTAGTGCGCGTTGTGGCGCGGGTAGTAGCCGGGCGCCGAGCGCTGGCGGAACGCGTCACGCCCCGAGAACCCGTTACCGAACAGCTTGTCGGGCGGCGGACCCAGCGCCGCGGCCGGCTGCAGACTCAGCCCGGCCAGCACGTCGTCCAACGGCCGCGAGCGCAGCCCGCCGCGGAACAGCGAGTCGCGGTCGCGCTCGCGGTCCCGGTCGCGGTCGCGGCGCGGCTCGTCATCGGGCCGCAGCTGGTGCATGGGCACGGGCCCCTCGGCGGAAGATGCGGCCCGCGGGACCCAGCCGCCGCGCCGCAGCTCTACCACGTCGCGCAGCATGAAGCGCAGGCGCGGCGCCAGCTCGCGCGAGCCGGACAGCGTCTCGATGCGCGCAAAGTACTGATCCATGAGGCCGCGACCGCGCTCCGAGTCCAGCACGCGCCCGCACGTGCGCACCAGCTGCGCCAGGCACTCCAGGTCCTCGTGGTGCTCGGCGGCCGCGCGACGCGCCAGCAGGTTCTGGATGCACTTGTGGAGGATGGACTCGGCGAGGATCTCCAGCTTGCCGAGCTCCCCGATGAATTTTATGTTTCCCAGCATCTTGCATTTGGAGAGATGTCGTTTTTCCTCCTCGTCGGGTGAAAGCACCTTGTCCTCGAACGCGGCGAACGCCTGGAACGAGATACGCCCGAGTTTGAATCTACGTCGCATCGCCCTGCGGTGTGGAATAGGTGGATCCGTGTTGGGTACATACCTGAGCGCGATTCTCGAACTCGGTGCGACATTTGTTAAGGAGCAGCAGCTTGAACGTGCACGGCTGACCGGGGGGCTCGAAGTTCGGAGCCTCCTCGCTGAGCCGCTTGCACAGCTGTGCGTACATCGACGAGTACTTAGGTTCATCTAGGGCCTTCTCGAAGATTAGAAGAATGACCCCCTTCAGCACCTTGTCGGAGTCGAGCTCCAAATTGAGCAGATCATCGCTCAGCTTTAGGAACTTCTCCGGCGTGAGTTTGTTGAGTATACCACGAACCTGCAACGACAACGAGAGGCCGGATGAGCGGAGGAGAGCTACCTACACAGTGTACACACTTTGCGGGTGGAGGTGTGGGATTGGTACCTTCCGGAATATGACGTCGTGCTGGGCGTCGTTCTCGGGCACATCGTGGTTCCTCAGGGTAGAGGGCGGGACCCAGCGTCGCCTCGGCGGGGGGACGGGCGTCCTCCCCGAGGCGCGCGGCGCGGGCCCCGACGTCCGCGCGCTGTCCGTCTTGCCGCCGGTGCTGCCTCCCGCGCACGTCGCGCTCTGTCGGCACGCTGCAGCGCTGTGCGTGCGTGCTACCGCCTCCGCGAGCCGCTCTGCATAACACAAACATCTTCATGTATTCACCTTCTATCGCGTCTTGTATTGTTTCATTGTAAAAAACATTATACTTTGTACTACAGTAATAGACAATAGTTACCTATAATATAGATCCATAGTATAATCTTAGTATAATATAGATAGTTATAATATAACTATTGAAGCGTTCGATATCTAATTTTCGTGATGTATAAATGTTCCTATGAATTATTCTGTTTGTCATCATTATCATATCGCATTACGTATAGTATCCAACCCATACACCAAAATATGTCCTTGGGCGCCCAGATTCTATTGCATTCCATTGCAGGCCATCTTTGTTCAATTCGTATTCGACATGATTGTATAAATTATAAAATTTATTGTGCTACTTTTGTATTTAAAAAGTGTATACTAACTAAGTTTCTGTTGAACGCGCGCTAGAAGTGCGAATTCATAAATTAATTCTAGTAGTGTTGAAGAGCCTACTTATTGAGAAAGGCTGTTTAGCTATATACCGAGTTACCTACTATACCTACGTTATTCATAACGAGCAGCAATGTTATAACGGCGAAAATATATTCCTCTGGAGAGCTTACGTTGTGTGAGCCGCCGCCGCCGGCCGCCGCGTAAACAGTTAACGTTACATAACACAATCATTGTCTATCAAGCGGCTATCGAGTGATCAAGCGCAAAGAGAACATTTTGAGCAAGTAAAGGGTAATACACGATTTAAAACGGCTGTTTAAAACAGAAGTATACTACTCGTGTAGACAGTTGTTTTAAACCAAATGACGTCACACCTGTACGACGTTGTATGAACACTGTTGGTTTTAAGCCGTGTAGACAGAATAAATATCGGTTTAAAACAGCCGTTTTAAACGGTGTATCGACAGCCCGGGGCCCGCGCCCGCGCCGGCCGCCGACCCCGTCCGGGCCCTCCTCTCACCCCTCCTACCGCCGCGCAGCCCCGAGCCCCCAGGCACAACGTCCTCGCGCACCTCTAGCCGTCCCGCGACCGACCCACCGGTCACGTTGTAAACCTTGCTCAAACATCTTTCACGTTTTGCTCATTCGTGCAGTCGATTGAATAACGTCTCGATAAGAGCAGCGACGGCGGTGGAGTTAACGTGACGAGGCCGGTCGATAGCGTAGCGGCGCGAGGTCGACGCCCGCCGGGACCTTGGCGCTGGCGCTGCAAGGTCGCCGCCGACGGTTGCCAGCTGTCGCCGCCGACGGTTGCCAGCTGTCGCCCGAACCTAGCTTTACTGCCCAATACACTATACAAGACTCCATCCACGCAGATTGCGTATTCCATTTCCGTAATCCATAAATCAACCACTTATTGTGACACACTGCATTGTTCTGTGACTGATTCGACAACCCGTATGTGGCTCTCGTTTCTAATACAAAATCTAGACATAAAGACAACTATAATATACCAGCTATTTTAACGCCGTCAATGCTTACAGGAGGGTATTCAATGTAAAATGCAGTTAACCCATCACATATAGTTCATTCACCTGACTGAATGAGGCTTCTTTCACAATTACATTAAATTCAGATTATTAATAAAAATATGTTATACTTATACACTGAAGGTGGTACCACAGGGAATGTACACCTAATACTTGTTTCGGTACTTAACACCCCTGTCTACACCGGCAGCGCCTCCGACCGATAAGTGCCAGAGAGATCAACGCTGGGCGCACACACCCCCTGTGCGCACTCGGCGCAGGGCAGGTCTGGCGGGGGCGGCGGAGGCGGCCCGAGCACCCCTAGGCGAGGGCACGGGCCGGTCATCGACCCGAGCTGCAGTCGACACGGCTTCCCCACGCCCTAAGCTATGCATACCTAAATGACTGCTTATCCAAATTTTTGATTACCTACAAGGGTACTGTGGTGAATGTACGAGTACTAAAATTCACCTATCTGTAATATTAGTAGGTAAATTGAACAGTTAGCAAACTGTAACGTGGCAGATAGCCAGGAGGTTCCAGTTATGGATATAATATTATGTTATTAACCACATATGAACCATATCTAATGCAATATCTATTAGTGTTTACAAATGACTAAATCACTGAAGATGAATTGGTAGCTCACGTTTTGAATTAGCGAACAAAACAAGAATAATTCTATCTAATCCGTGGGATGTACGAGCCAGCATACGTACATGAAGAACATAACATCAAGTTACTATAGTCCCTGGTCTCTGGTAGAGAGACAGAAACACGTATTGGTGACGCGGTGTGTTAGTAACACAATTATTGTCTATCAAGCTGCTATCAAGTGATCAAGCGCAAAGAAAACATTTTGAGCAAGTAAAGTCTGGGAAGTTAGGTCTGCTTGGCCGGAGTTCCTAATCTGTGCATAAGTCATTAAAACGGGATCATCCGTTATTTCCTTCTTTTTATTAGTCGCCTCACGTTAAATGACTATTTAACAAGTTGGGTTTGCTGCTCCAAGCAAACAGAATCTCCACAGAGATTCTTGGTACTTTTCCAGACAAGTACACCTTTAGGTTTTTGAAATTGTCTAATGTCATTCTGTTTATCTCATGTGAAAATAAAATCGATAAACGGATAACCGAGCGAGTGAAGCGTCTACATTTCAAGATTGGACAATTTTGCTTTCGTCCGTCTGTCTGTCTGTATGTGTGTTCCGGACTAGCAGCCACAGTTTGTATCCGATCTTCACGAAACTTGGCACAAGTGTTCCTTGATTTAATACAATTTTTTTCTCGTGAGCTTTTTTGGATTGGGAAAAGGGAGAAAAGCTCAAATTGATTTTAATGCTCGTGAATGCGGTCTACTGTTCGACCATAGGGCGACCACTAGTTTTATTATTTGCCAGGGTAAAATTTGTACCTACTGCATGTAGCGAAGGTTGAAAGGCCGCCAGTTCAATCACCAGCCATTGAACAAAGGACGTGAATGAACTCTTGATCATAGAATTAACCAGCGCTTTCAACCGGATTAATAGCATGGAAAACTTCATTTCAGATTTTGCATTTATACACATTTCAATAACGCAGATTCCTCAGACATGCGACAGGGAAGTCGATAATAAAATGAATGTGTTATCTGGTAATCACAATAGATTATTATACGCGTACGAATCAACCACTGTCGCGGTCGATGACCCACACGCGGTCAAGGGCCACGCAAGGACACGACCAAATGGACGCCGGTCGCACTTTCTAATCATTATTTTACTTGACTTACTAAATAGTTAGGCACCTAATACTCATACTAGACCTAATGCTAATCTAAAAGAAAATACTTGAAGTAACTCTCCATAGATTTTCTGTTAAGGAACCAAAACGATTGACCCCAAAATAAAAATAATATTATATAGTCTAAAGTCAAAATGTAGGCTGCGCGTTCCATGGTCAATACGCAGTACGTATGTTATATTAAACAAGAGGATGGTCCGAATTGTACACGGTTGAGAAATAAGTGTAAATGGATATGTTTGAGAAATAACGCAGAGAAGACTGAAGCTGCTCATGTAACGCTTAATAAAATGCAGTGTACCAACACTTGCCACTCCCGAATGCTATAACGACTTGCCATCAGCCAGGTTGTTTGTTGATTTGCATAAAAGAACAACATCACAATATGATGTGGTATTTGGTTAGCTCGTTTTTAGCAACTATGCAAGATATGATCCTTTGTCAACATGGTACAAAATCCCCGACTGTCTTGTAAAATAGTTCACTGTACAACTAAGGTCAGCTATGTTATAACTACGTAGGTGAATAGATTATTATACACAGCAGCCACTACACTCCTTTAGAATTCAGTGAGAGGGTTCTGCACAAACAAAGAGGACGAGGAATACAAAATGACTAAAGCGTGTTTTATCGATTGCTATCCAAATTTAAATATCTTTTAGATGACAAGCGTCAGCAGTCTCGTGTGAATAATTCCTCTCAAGTCTAGACGAAACCATAGTTTATCATATATTATATGTCAGCGAATAGCAATAACATTGTATTTATTCACCGATTTGTGGAAATTTTCTTTCTGACAAACAAACATGTAGATATTGTAAAATGTAATTTACCGACGTTGGCTACCGGCTTCGTTCTATGAAACAGGTCGATTAAGTGGTTAATTACTTAACTATCTATTTAATGCACTCAATTTGTATAGAAATCGGATAATTTATGTCACGTAAACGGTGTATACTAATACACGTTTCAGTTATTGCGTGTGCGAACGCTTTGTTACAGTGTTTGTAGTTTCCTACCGTCTGAATCAGTTCATATAGTTCAAGAGAGACAGAACGATCTGAAAATATACAAAGAGGGCCATAGTGTGTCATGTGCGAATCGTTTAATATCTGTGTATGATATCCCACTCTGAGGGTTTGCGGGTGCGGGCGTTGAGTGACCCAATTACCGACGATAGGTAGTGGTGCCGGTGCCGGTGCCGGTGCGAGGCGAGCGTGTGCCACTTCACTACCATTGACCCAGATATCGGAGCGGAGCAGCTCCGCGCTCGCGCACAACTACCGCCTCACGTAGGCCCCGACCTGAACCACCCCCGTCTGCATGACCTACTAAACGTCCCGCCTGCATTAAGCCCTATCATTGTCGACAATAGCTAACACATATCCTGCATACTAGTATGAAGCTTACTATGAAGAAGGCAATGAACGGGAAATTATTTATTTTTATAGGTAGGACGATAAGGATAATGATGAAGAACTGTAAAATACAAATTATAAATATGTTGAAGAGCTGTGAGTTTGCTTACAGCAAATACGATGTAAAGGCGTTATTGTCTCTCCATTTAGTGTTGCACAACAGACTAGACTAGTACCAGTACAGATCCTGTAGAATGCAATGAGGTGGGTGTAATAAAGGTCAACGAGGAAACGAGATAGTGCAAAAGGAAAATCTAGTTTGAAAGTGAACCATCAAGGCCATCAAGGTATCCCATACATGGTGGGAATACCTCCCGGATAGTCTGCATCAACTATTACGACATTAAGTAGTACGCCGCCTGAGCAACGTTACCGTTACAGATGTGATTACCGGTTACTCTATTGAAAGTAATTCATAACATTTAGCAGTTACCTATACTTGATAAACCATATTACTTATTACTTACGCGTATTGACAAAACGCACGGCAGGCAGATGGGACAAGTTTTTTTACTTTGTTCATTAACATAAGTCATCATCATCCACCGAGCCTTTTCCCAACGCAGTTGACCTCCACAACCCATGGACGATTATCGAAGTTCTGTAGTTAGACCAGACGATTTTTTCCCTTTTTGATTTTTACCCCTAACGACTGCCATAGATGTTTGTATAGCAACCGGTACCGGCTTAACGTGCTCTCCGAGGCACGGAGGTCTTCAGAACTGGTCACTCATCCTAAGACCGGCCCGAGTGGATGTTGCTTAACCTTTGCAATGTGATAACATTGGCGGTTACCACTTGACCACGAGCCCCTTGTGTTGTTCATTAACATAATTATTTGAAAAAATAAAAAAAGTGCTTACTTTTACCACGAATATTGGCAATAGCTAATAATGACCGGTAATTATCCAATAATTTTAAATTTATCACATTATCCGTATCATTAATAAAAATATTTTCAAGCGGCATCACTGCATATTGATTGTGACCTGTATGACAATGCAGTTAAGATCGATAATCAACGAAATAGTGGTGTTCACTTTCGTTTGTATGAAAAGTGCAGTGACCCAATTGCTCTGAACAAAATCAATGGTTAGTCTATGGTGGACACAGGGAATCAACATGCGCCAGCCACAGCCACAGCCGCCACTTCACCAGGACTAATGAATGAGTCTGTAGAGATCAAGATGCTTTCAGTGACAGGGTCTTTACGTGTCTTGGAGGTCGCACGCCTATTGTGGAACCTGCACGGACAGCGAGTAATCTTCTTCCGCATCGACAATAGCTAACAAAAGAGCTATTATTATTCACAGTCAGCAGGGCCGACTTACGTATGTTAATGGGCTCCTATGAGAGTGACATCAGAACGTTACTTTACTAGACGTTCGCTTTGTGACAGACGGCCAAGAGTTACCATCATATCTCATTACATGTGAGACATTAACAATTATACTCATCAACACTATTATACCCTGGGATTATACTGCCGAGGGCGTATCCGGGACGACAGGCAACAGACGTTAAGGTGGCAAGGGAAAAAATACATAACGATCACGCCTATGTACGAGGAGCCTGCGGAACGGTCAGTTGGGGTTAAGTCGGGGTTGTGAGGCAGCCATCCATTCCACACGGGCACTTCACACACTGGACGCAATCAATTCACAATTCCTGGTTTTGAAATTCAACATTTGCAACGCGTTCAACACCTTTGAAGGCTTAGAAGCCGCTAGCCCAGCGCTGAACAATCGCTTCCCTTGGCCGCATTCTACCGTTTTTACCACGGAGAGTGTTCTGAAGAGCTCTTCAACCTGATTCCACCCTCTGCTTTCCGATCCCGAACAACGCGTGCCGGGCAGAGATGCTACTCCCACACAGTGGAAGGCAAGTCTCTGCCGAACGATAGTGGCCAGGCGGGTGGCGTCAATTTGGCGAACCCAATATAAAAAAGATAAAAAAAAGAAAGGTATATTCTATTGTTATGTTCCTTCCCTTTCCTTCAAGTATGCAGGTGTATCCATTAGAGCAGCCTCTGCTTGGTGAACTGAGGCTTCTCTTCTCAACCTGAAACACACCATCGATGCACCTTGTCGATCATAGTGAGGCGACGCGATTGTCAAATTTCATCACGACACACCATGGGATGGTTCCAAAAATCGCCAAAAACGCCTCGCGCTATTTATGGACGTTCCCTTTTGAGCGTGCCAAAAAACCGACAAAATATGGCTCGACCCGCGGCAAAGAATATCGCACAGGGTGAGGCGTGCCTTAAGCTGAGGAGCTAGCTTACAGTTGCCATCAAATCTTGTATTCGGGAATGATATCATCGTTTCGCAGGTTGGAGCTTATATTGATGGTACTAGGAGGATTCTAAAAGAAATCATGGACGTGACATCTGGCGTAGAGCAGGAGCGTGGCTGCAGCTGCTCTCTTCATGTTACTAGACTCTGCGTGTGGTGGTGGCCCGTCGCCTGGGCTGCAAGGTGTTTGAACCTCCATAAGTGCATCTACGGTTCTATAGTGGAAGCCCATGTTTATTACACACGCGTTTGTCATTCCAGAGGTAGGTTTCCCCAGCACCATACCTGAATTATATTGTTCAGAGTTCCTAATATGTAGCTTACTGGCCTGAACAGGACTTACGGCAAGCGGCCGGATGATTCGACCTTGATTCCATGGAAGAACGGCAAATGCCTAGTGTGGGACGATGCAATGTGCGTGAACATTGTCGCGGCATCTCAACTTCGTCGATCCGTCCACGATTCGGTTGAGGACGCGGCGTATAGAAAACGGGTGAAATACGCTGCAATTAAGCGGCGTTATTTGTTTTTGTCCTTAGCGGTGGAGACCTTGCGCAGTTCGGGGTCTGAATCAAAGAGAGAGAACCGGCGAAAGGTTGAAAAGCTCTTCAGAACACTCACCGTGGTAAATATGGTAGAACGCGGCCAAGGAAGCAATTGTTCGGTGCTGGGCTAGCGGTTCAAGGCTTCCAGTTACCTCCGGACAATCTATATTGCTTAGCTTCGAGTGCGTCCAGCAAATACTTCGCGGAGCCATCCCAGAGGTGAGAGCAGTATTCGATGCAGGGTCTAATTTGCGTTTTGTACAGCAGACACCTCTGGTGCGGTGTAAAGAATTGCTTTACCTTGTTCAGTATTCCTAGTTTCCACGAAGCTAGCCCAATACATCTCTCAATGTAGTTTTTATTATTGAGCTCTTGATGAAAAATTTAGAAATTCTAGATTGTCCTTCATTGGTTATTACCAACGAAGGACAATCTAGAAATCCTAGCATTCTGATGAGATGGTAGGGGAAGGAAAGCGGGTTTCTTTTTTGTTGCACACGCCTGTGTTTTGCGGCTTAGATATAAATTATAAGCCATAGTTCTGCAGTAACTCATCTTAATAGTGCAATCTAGAAATTATTGCAAAAATTACACCTGCTCATCTACAAAAGTAGAAATAAGATGGAGTAATTAGTTATGTACTGTACGAACACAATGAGAATTTCCTTGTTAGGAAAGTAGGTAAATAAGTTGAAAGTAGATGTGAACAACAACAGCACCATATAAATCATGAAGGACAGTGAGAGCACAACACAAACTATGATATTAGATAATGGTATACCTACTTAATCTATTTATTAGAAATATTGGCATTCAAACATTTATTATCAACTGAGTATTTTTTATTATAACAAAAATAGTGTCATGAAATCATGATAGACATTGTTTACTTTTTCAATCTACAGACAAAGATGTACAGTTGCAGGTCAAAATTGCAGTCCTTATATTAAAAAAGCAAGTATAACGGTTTAAATTTTAATTTTGCATAAAATAACAATCATGGACTCAACTAGAAAGCGCTGCTTCTAACGGGATTAGTTTGCAAGAGGGCGAAGTGGAGGTGTTTGAATTGGGCACGTACGGATGGTGGTACAATTGAAACGGCGCAACCAATCAAAGACGCGGGCGGCCGTGGTCCGTGGGGCCGCCGCGATACTCTCGCAAGGACCAATGATAGATATCAACGAGGTTAGAATGTACACTAAGTTACCTCGAACAATACGAATAAACATTTACATTACTATGTGGAGAATAATTTTCCGCGAAGCCATTCTTGAACTTTAGTTTCGCCAAAAACTATACCAACGAAGAACTTGAATAATCTCACAAAGGTGACGCATCGACACGATTCGATCGAATGATCTTAGGTGACTTCGAGTAATAATCTGCTCTAACAGAAGAAGTTATACACTAACACGAGTTCGTTCATATAATAAATACACCGTAATAAATGAAATTCACAAACTTACGAGGCGATGAAAGTCAATTTGGTAGAAAGCACACGTACCGCAACACGACAAGCGTGTTCGTTTACACACAGAAAACTGACTGACGAACTCACACACATGTAAAATGACAGTTGCTTGCTACCAGTGTTGCCAACTCAGTTTTTTAAAGAGAGCAAGAGTACATTCGAAAAAGAGCTAAAATAGAGCTAAATTTTTGGAAAAAAACAGCTAAAATAAAAGAAAAGAAAAAAAAAGAAAGTGGCGCACATTGGGAGAGGCCTATGTCGAGCAGTGGACTGCAGTAGGCTAATTGATTGATTGATTGAAAAGAAAGTTTAAAAATCAACATTTTAATTATATAGAAAAACATAACATGATATTATTTTTTGTTAGATTAATGAGAGTTTTTTTTTTTATTCGTCGTCAGAACTATCGAAATTGTGGGTTACTAATTGTAATCCACTTGTGCTTGGTCCTGAGTTTTCCACATCATATGTTGCCATGGTACCAATTTTATTTATGACTTCTTTTGGCACTTCATAGTCGTGGCAGCATTTTTTTGTCCGTCGTAATCCAGATCTGACAGTTAAAATCGCATTGGTGGTGTCATTTTTAAGTCGATTTCTAGATTTGTTTTTGACAATATTTAGTTGGCTAAATACTCTTTCTACCTACTTCTCCGTTTGACCATGGCAATGAAATCATTGCAAGAGCAAAATAACAAAGTTCTTTGAAGGGATTTATGTCAGCCGCATTTTTGTACTCGAAAACTTCATTCCAGAATGCAATTGTGTTCTCCTTCTTTTGCCATGGCACCAGGGTTATGCTGTTCCATTGCATTTCTACTTTACTGATAAATTCTTCATCGTATCCCATTTCCTGCACCAGTGGTGCAATATTCTCTTTGACTTGTTTTAAAGTGTTTGAAACTGATAATTGGTTCACTTTTTTTAAAATACGGTAGTTGTCTGGCAACCTTTGTTTGAGCTGTTTAATTAACGCTATCGTAAAATTTACGCACTTCTCTCGGAATTGTTTTTCATCTTCTGCTGAAAATCGATTAGTGTTTCTGATCTCTTGGAGTTTAATCACAGACTAAATATGGCTCGATGTATTATTTTACTCGTTGGTCTGCATGAAATTCGGATACACACCTAACCTTTTTGAAGAACAGAAGTTTGTTTTTCATGCATTGGAATGGAGTTAAAATTTTAAAATTAAAGAGCTAAAGAGCTAACATCGTTTTTATGGAGCTGATTAATTGAAAACAGAGCTAAATTTAGCTCTAAAAGAGCTAAATTGGCAACACTGCTTGCTACTTACTTGCTAGTACTTTCAGGTAGTTTCCTTGTAGCTTCTTACACCAACTGAGTGATGTATTACATGAACTGCAAATATATATTATTAACAATATGCTTAAAATCTGTTTATATTTTAAAATATATTTATGAAGTATTAACCAGTGGTTATTATGAGTATAATAGTGAAAAACGGTTAAAGTGTTAATTCTTTGAACGGAAAATAGCAAATCGCCATTATTAAAACACTTGCCTTGGATGCGTTCAATCGTATTAGTTCTAGGATCTCAGGGAAGATCATTCAATACTTGACAATAACGTGGACAGACGGCACAAATTGATCCTTTATTTTCCTCGCCGCTTGAAGCCGATGTCAAGAGCTCAAGATGTCAAGAACTTTAAAAGCGCTGTTCACATCTTTCGGACATGCCATAGACTATAGTGTCAAAGACTATAGAAATTTCGATCAGGTGACAGGTGTATAGAATTCCGTTGTTCCCATCTGTCGGACAGACTTTTCTTGTCTATGCGCGGACACTAAACGGTGTGTACAACGCTTGATGGTTGTCGAAACATTTTGGATTCCCAAATAGATTGATATCCACAGATAACTTTGTAGTTGATGCGTCTAATCGTCGACGGTTAATGTGAAAAACATGAACTACGCCATGGAAGTAGTACGAATTACGGTAGAATTTCGGGGAACTATCCATTTTACTCTATGGTAAAGCTATGCACAATGTGTATTATCTATGGCCACGTGTTCTAAACGGAAGCACTGTCAATGGTCATCATTTATAACAAATTATGTCTGCGAAAACCCTTTGGTTTCATCGTCAGTTCCCAGCTTTATGGCACCGAAAGTATAATAGTACACAAGTATTGGTTAAGGGCCCTGACCGCGCACGGACAAAGTCGATTTTGAGCGACAGCAGCGCTAAAGTTGCCCAAATCATCCGACGGGCGGGTGAATGACCCAGAGAGACCGCGATTTTGAAAATGTTTTGCGACAAACGTTCCACGTTGAGTTATTGTTATTGAAGTTGAATATTTACAGCATAACAAAAATGTTGAATTATTGGAAATAAACGACTGCCTATTTGTAAAATATTCCAAGAGTAGTTTTCGTTATAAAATGATCCTAATTACTAGATAAATAAATAAGAGTAGTTTGAGACACAATTTTTATGATTTTCTATTTATAATAAACAATCAAGAGCAGGTCCGGACTGACCTTTTTGTATTCTACTTACCTAAAATTCCAACTATGAGTATGTATTTATTTGTAATTTTACTACCAAAGTTTATTCTTATTTCGTAAAATTTTCATTCAATAAAATAATTGCAAATTCAGTAGGAAGTACGGTCGAAATAACATCACGCCTTTCCTCGCTAGTGTTTATCTCTACGCAAGGAAATGTGCCTATTGCGTAAACTCAAATACTTTTTGCTTACGATCACCTCGCAATCTAAAAAATCTTCTAGGGTTGTACAAAAAATTGTCAATAAATGAAACACAAGTATAAAAATGGTTCATATAATTAAAAGTAAGTAAACAATAACAAAATATGAGTCGCCACCTAAAAAGCGTGCTAGGGTTGTACAAAAATTAGTTATAAACAAACATGAAATTTATAAATTATTCATATACTTAATTAAACGAAAGTAAACAATAACAAAATATGAGTTCAAAATTCTAATGTTTTTTTCATTTTAATGATTACTGATCAAATTCTGATTTCTACTAATTTGATGATAAAATCAATTGCTATTGCAAAACCTATCAGAATGAAAATGTTACCAGCTGCCCGATTCACGTAATAAAAACCGTAGCGTAGTGACTTAAAAATGTCACTTCGCACACTTTTTAACCGACTTAAAAAAAGAAGAAGATTCTCAATTCGCTGTATTTTTTGAACCGATTTTGATGATTCTTTTTTTTATTTGAAAGCTGGTGCATCCCGTGTGGTCACATTTTAATTTCATTAGGTTCGGACCTTGAGTTTACACCAGGTAACTCTTCAAAATCGTATAGGAATTGTATAGAAATTGAGCTATTGGAAGATTTATGACAATCCAAGACTAGATAAGTAAGTGCGTTAAAAACAGAAAACCAAAAGGCGATTTCTAAGTTTCTAAGTTAAAACGACTTTTGAACTGGCGTGTTTACGTGAATCGACCGGCTGGGTAGTTAAGTTACCTCAGTCTCTTTCAAAATCATTAGACGTTCTTCTCTTTCAAAACACGTAAAGCTCTTTCTTTCCTCTCTTTCATAGCCTCTATGACATTGGGCGGGTCACGAATAGGCATGCTTCGTGACTGCCGAGGATCAACTAATTCTGGAAGGAGGCAATCGTAATAAAATCTAACTAATTTCATCTCCATTTTCTCCTTCCAAAATTTGTCGTCCTTTTCTATAATATAAACTTTCATAGGTACAGTAGCACCAAACCAGATGCCAAGCATGCAAACGTTTCTTTTAGTTATATGTAGCTGTCCCTGAATTTGGAAATACCAGTAATGATTTTTATTTATGACATAACCCTTGGAAGCCTTGTCCTTAACCCAAAAGGTATGTTTGGCCATTGCTTCATCAAGAGTCATGCCAGCTAAAGAATGTGGGCACTTAATTTCAATTAAACCGTTTGCATAAATGCCATCTGGTTAGTACCAAGAAATTCATATTGATCGTCGACGAACAAACCGCAACCTTGTATACTAATATTCTCTTGAATTTCTAACTGTCTAATTGCAGTTTCTTCGTTTTCGATACCGTACCGTACAGCAGGCAAACTGGAGATATTACTACCATAAACGATTTTACAAACAAGAGCAGCACAACTTGTGCTCTCTCGTTTTTTACAAACTTCCCCGAACGATGATGAGGTTAGTAATTTTCTCCTTGTACTCATCCACTCAGCACTACTTCTTTGCAAATGGGTCGACCTTTCAAGCTCCTCTCTTTCAGCACAAGACAACTTTAAATCAACTAAAAAAGATGACTTGGCTTTCTCATATAATTCTGGACTCAGATCAGGTTTTTCGCAGTTTGGTCCATAGTGAGCGTCTTTCGATACAGCGCTGTGGCTTTTTTTCAATCTTAATTTAGGTTTAGCAATTAAACGGTTTCTACGATTACTATTTTCCACTTTCGCGATCAAAGGATTAGGACTAGATTTAAATATGACTTCATGAGTTTTACTATGAATCGATCCCGTATTAAAAGACACAACAGCAGCTGCGCATCGGCCCGCATAAGAACCACGGGAAGAATAATTTACACGCTTACCCCCAACTAATTTGGCAATTACTCCGTTAAAACTTTCAACAATATTACTTGTGCAATTATGAATTAAACTTCTAGAATGATATGACAGTCTTTTACTTAAAATTTCTACCGCGTCCATTAATCCGCATCCAACAATTGCTGGAAGTAACCCAACAGGTTCTATTCGACGAGTGTCAGGTCTACAAAAATACTCCTTGCAATGTTGGTGATTACCAAATACGTGTTGTGGACCATTTAGGATATCTTCACTAAGATTTTTTCTACGAGTGACTGATTTTGATCCCCCCAATATTTAATCGCGCATTTTACACCCGTTCTTAAACGCAAACACCTTTCTTTTAGGAATTTCCGCAATTCGCAAGGATACTTAGTGTCTTTCGACAATTTCTCCAAGCTATTGCAGTAGTTTCGTAAAAGATGATTTTTGCATTAAATTTTCTCTACTATTAAATTATCGTACGGACGCGAATCTAATATTTTTTTATAAGTACTGGAATCGCCGTCTGCTACAAATTTATTATAAATTACACCGTGATCAACAAAGGAACGTTTAAACCCCTCAACTATTATGGTCGATTCCATCCCGGTAGATGATCCTGAATAATTCTTGACAACAAACACTTGAAACAATGGTGTTCCGGGGGCTGACTGTTGTTCTTTGCGGCTCGTGCACAGACTACGCAGTATTTATTTTTAACTCCAAAAACAATACTTTATTAGTTTTAATGCCAATTATCGCAGCTGCGCCGGATTAGGCGGGAAAATTCTTACCATAAGATCTCTTGCTCCAACAACCGTCAACAGCAACAGATATTAATGGTGTACCATTTTTATCAACACTACCTATAGACACTGCGCACTCCGCTTCTTCCTTGGCAGCTTCTGCCATGGAATGTGCTGCTGTCTTCTCCCACCAATCGCAAACCGTATTATTAATTTCATTGTATAATGAAGGTGACATGATTGGTAGGGCTACTGCGGCACTTAATGTTTTTAACTGAGAGTAGCTCCCACCAGATGATATGATACCAGACACAATTTGATGATTCACTTCCATGCTATCTTCTTTCTTTTCAACCAAACACACAGTAAATTTCATATTACACATACTACATTTTATGATGAGTTTTGAGTCCAGACCAACTTTTACTTCACCTATTATACTGAGGTAACTTAACTTACAATCCATTGGACCGTGGTCCCCTATGGCCTGAAGAGCTTTAAAAAAAAAGAAATATCCACTACTCTACGCCCAACTTCCACTTCATCCACCTTTCCCTCTTGACGGTTGTCAATAACTAGTTCCTGTAAAGAAAGATAATGGCTTGATTTTTTTTATAAAAAATAATTCAAAAGGTATGGGCCAAATTTCTTCAAACATAGCTAAGAACTCCCTTAGAATACATCTTTGAAACACATAACACTAGATCAAAATCTTGAACGTTTTTATCAGTCTTCGTCAATTATGAAAATGAATAAATAAACATAATAAAAAACTGGTTGCTTGTAAAGTCGGTTTAGGACGATCATTTTACCGGATAACGTCATAATATTATTCTCAATCGCTTGTACTGCGCTCTCGCTTGACCCTAGCGTGACATAATGTGACACTTTTTTGTGCGTGTTGCCGGTGTTCATCGATTTATAAGACGTTATCACGTCATAAATTTAATAAATCCGACTATATGCATAAAAACTCAAAAGGTAAAAAGAAAACAAGTCTACGGTCTTGAATTATGTTACATAAAAATAAATAAGAACACTATTGTAATAAATCGAATTCAACAATCGAGACCCATTGAAATCCTCACAGGCTCGAAGATATTCCTGACTAGCTAAATATTTCTTTAGAAATAGGCCCCGACTGCTAAATACGTTATATTACAATGGCGTTGTTATTTATTTTTATTAAATATTTTTATTACATGTTTTCATTTTTTTATCTGTCGGGTTTTAAAATTTTTATTGTTTATTTATTTATATTCATAACTGACGAAGACAAATTATAAAAGTGCAAAAGAATTCATACAATATTATGTTCGCCCATCACTAACTAGTTTGTTTATTTATGTAACAAGTCTACAAGAATTACGTATAACAACTTACCTCTATACAGCGCGTAGCAGTGTTGCTCGGAGTCTCGGCCTGAAGGTTTTCTTCATTTTCAGTACTGGAAATATTATTCATCAATATCCACTTTTTATTTATTTTGTAATTTTTGTACAACCCTACGCCAGGCGTTGGCGCGACTTACTTACCGCCGAAGTATGTCGTCAAAGCAGCGCGCGGCCGTGCAATTTCTGATTGTGTACCTATCTAATTACATGTCAAATCAATATTTACATGCTATTGTAGGTATATGTCTGAATCAGGCGATCTAAATCATTGTACCTATTAGCTTTGTAATGTACCTACCCTGTTCAAAATGCAAATAGATTATATTATTATTACTACTAAGACATGATAAGCATAGACACAAATAAAAGTAATAAAACTAGGATTTTTACTTGACACTAACACAAATCTCGTAAATTTTTTCTAGGTATTTACGACAAGACGTAGTCAAGTAGTCAGATATATAAATAAGTAGGGAGGAACTTACATTTTATTCCGAGATCTTTTGGCTTTCACGTTTTTATAATGCGTACTAAATTTTCTTTTCGGTGGCATGGCACTCAGCAAATTATCCTGCGAAAAGAGACCCTCGATTACCAATACGTTTATGATACCTATTGCGTTTATCATGTTGAAAAATCTATGTATGTCGTGCAGAGAACTAGATGATTGAAAGTTATAGTCATATCTCGAGAAAATAAAGTGGGCAGGGCTTTGATTGTTTCAAGCCTGAGTTGATACCTAAAGTAGGTTCATAAAATGTCCTACTCAACAAAGTAAATAATTTTGTATTTCTTACGATTTATATCTAGTTCCATCATGGTTTTCTTTCAGACTTTCATTATATCGGTACTTTCTACTTACTGAAAGTAAATTAGTTATAATAATATTGTACTTACAGTTTTTCACAAAAAACACAAATTCACAACACGTAATTTTGCTGGAGCATCCGACACGCGTGGAGTCGCTTTGAAATTCTATGGCGCACTGGCGAGAATCGTACAATCGCGACGCGAATGATTTTTCATACATTTTTCTATGGAGAATTTACGTAAAACATATCTAGATTTTAGGGCTTTAAAAGGGGAAGTTTTGTTTGTAAAGGTACAAAAAAAAGTAAACGTTATATTTATTGGTTTTTTCAGTGTTCAAAAAGTGTTTCTTTTTATCAATTTGTGTTGATTTATTGGGTTAAATCTGAAAAATACGAAGGCACGTTTTCGCATTTTTTCTCAATTTTGTGCGTTTGTTGACGTTTATTATATAACAACTACAGGGTTTTAAGAGTTAAAATTAGCATTTACATAATTTTTGGTCTTTCATTTTAATATGTACAAATTATCGTTGTTATTAATCATATGTAAATAGGTTAAATATGAAAAATCGTAACACTCTTTTCGGTGATTTTCACGATCTGGGCCCTTAATTTTCATAGTCTAATCTAATCATATCATAATATACTTAATTATAATATAATCTTAATTTTTTAACTTTCATATTTGAATACAATATACTTACCAACCCTATTTTATCTCTGTTTCCTCGTACTTTCCACCGTTGTGGATGCATGATTTCATGTCCCTTCATAATGTTTTATTATTGTATCAGTATCTTCTGTAACTTCTGTTTGCCTGGAAAAGGTTAGGTTCGGCTGCGGGCTGACTTGCCGCATCCCGCATGTCGTGACGTGTCTACTTGTCAGTTCCGGCTGACAGGTGACAGCGTTTTTGACAGCTGGCTGTTGAGTTGATCGCGTTCGTGTTCGCGAAGCCATTGCATCATTCCTGTGAATTCACCATAGACACTGCTCGGGCCATTGCTATGTCACAGAATTTCATATCATTTCATTTTTATTTTTTATTTTATTTTACTTACATGGTGCATTGTCATTGTAACGTTACACACACTGACACTTATCTATTGTACTGATTTGTTTTATTTGGTTTGGAGCAATGACGGTTTTATAATTACATAAAATATCATTGGTTTGGAGTACATATTTTATTTTATTTATTTAGTTATTTATTTTCTTATAATCGACTCAGTACATGCCATGATACTATGCTGGTAAGATACTGAATGGGTGCGCCATTTTCAGTGTTGCTGGCCTCCTCTGAAAACCAGCGCTGGCAAATGTGTGTCCGCCCACGTCAGCATAAGCTGAGAGGAGACCAAATTCCACGCAGATGTGGCGCGTACTATCATACAACTGATGGTTTTTTACTTTTACTTTCTATGTTTATATGTTTAGTTATGTAAGATGCTTATAATCGCCATATCTGTTTGTGAATTAAACATATTTTCTTTCTTTCTTTCTTTCTTAGTGAAAACACTAATACGCAAAATAAAATTCATAAGAATTGTGATTTTCTTGTGGAAGAATCATACTGTGATGCTAATTTTATGTTGGAGGCAAGACGTGACCGGCTAAATATACAGTCTAGGGCTTATACTGCTGGATGGGTTATAAGTAAAGTATTAAAGAAAATGAATAACTGCAAATACTGCCAAAACGCTGTTACAGTGGACGAAGCGTCAGAGCTGCATAAGTGGGTTTCTCAAAGAGAATACAATTCAGTTAAAAATATAAAAAAATCTCTTATGCTTCTGAACAATTTATTATATTATTCGGAGAAATTTTAAAAACAACTAATACTTTTTTGCAAGTAATCCAATATTTAAAGTTGGCTATATTTAACTGGTGTAACATAATTAACAAAATTTTAAAAGGGACAGATTTATTTAGACTTACCACTAGGGAAAATTTGCCAGAAATGTTCAGGAAGGCATTAAATAAATATATGAAAAGGATGAAAAATAAAAATAAATGAATGAATAAAAGTATTTTTTTTTATTTTAGTTTACTATTACTTTACTAATTTCTTTGCCTTTTCTAGCACTCTCCTGTTCAGAAATTAAAAAAAATAAAATGTCACGCATCGTTTTCAGTTGGCCAATCAGAAAACAGTCAGAAATCAGATACGTCCTACGGTAGTTGTTTGGCACATGTCTATCTGATACGTAGTATCTCTATTAGATCTGTGGTCGCGCCTACGCACCGCTCGTGAGAGCGCGCGTGCCTCCGTACCTACTATTTTGTAACCGACATTTTGGACAATTACAATCCTTTCATCCTGAAGTTTCTTGTGTTTACATTCATGTGAGGACCCGCACCTCATAAGATTTAATATACATCCATAATACACAATTGCCGTCAATTGGGAAATCTTATTCATTCAAGTGGCAACACTTTTGACAAGATCTCTTCGAAGTAAAATAATTTTTACAATAATGATTTAGTTGACATGCAATCAATAAAACATAATACTTACAGGTGGAATGTAACCTTCCTAGGTTTATCTATCTATCTAAGATAGTTTTTACAAAATATTATTGCACAAGAAGTCATTATTAATGTAAAATGTCAAGAGCACAATTGGCATTTGAAACTTCAACCGTACTAACGGGCCGCGCGCAGCTTAGTTGCAGTTTTGCATCTTTTGAATCTATCCTCTTTTGACGGCCGGACTAGGTATCTAGACATATATACCTATATAATCAAAGACCTACTTACCTACGTTAATTTACTTCATTTATACCTAATAACACATTTCATGAATATATACAAGGAACGGGAAAATAAGAAAAACCTAAACAAATTACAAACTATACTATCTAAAACTATAAAACTAAAATAAATAAGTAATGACAGGGAGACTTAAGCGCAGGCCACACCGACAGCTGGCGGGCGAGCGAGCTAGGCGAGAGGGCGAAGCGAAATAGCAAACTACGCAAAATTTTGGCGAAGTAAACTATGTGGTTCACACCGAAAACTATGGACGGACGGGCGGAGCGGGCGGACCGTGTCCCTTCGTCCAGCATACTCACCATGGAATCCTGATACCGTCAAACGGGGTTAATAGGAAAGATTTTTATTTTCTGACAGATTTGACGTTTCTTAGATGTTGCCAGCTTGTTAAATATATAATCTACTATCGAAACACAGAAAAATTCAGAAAAGGTCATACTATGGTAGATACCCTGACGTTAGAATCTCATGGCTCATTTACACCAGGTTGACAGTCGACTTCGCTTGCTAGTCGAAGGTGACAACCAACCCGGTGTAAACACATTGAGTCGACGCTAGCTAAGCTATCTAGAGCTAAGCTAGCGCAGTGGGCGCGCCTAAAGAGGTGAACGAGTAGCTTCGCTGGAATAGTCGGATAATTTCGTTAGGTTCGGTCGCATCGCTAGTAGGTTTAGTCGGTAGCTCGCAGTGTGAACCGAAGTATGTAAAGAGGTGAAACGATGTTCGCCCGCCCGCTGGCGGTGTGGCCTGCGCTTAAAGCGCAGAGTGCAAGGCAGAGTGCCCAAATATTTGTTACAACTTGTAAGAAATATTTTACTTGTGTAATTGTATGTACAAGTTCCGTCAACATGAGCGTTGCCTAGCAACCATTTTGCAACACCCGTCACCGTCTCGTCCCGCGCAACCCCCTTCACATCTTGAGTAATTAGGTACTTAAAAATCTATGTTTTCATAGCAAATAGGAATTACCGATGGAAATAAATATTATTATTATTTCTGTTTTGTCTCCGCGAATCATTTTTGCACGTGAGCACTGCACTTTTGACCATATTTTTTATTAATTGGAATAAATGTCAGCGGAAGAAACAAACAGCGTGTGTAGCCATGAATGTTCTAAGTGGTTGTTAGGAGTTCTAGTCACGGCCTAGACTAGAACGGGCTAGTTCGGGTCACGGCCGCACCTACGTCCATTGCCGAGCGCCTCTGGTAGAGAAAGAGAATTCCCAGTGAAAGTATACGTATTATAGAACATCGTTGTTCTGAGGGTTGGACTGAAAAGATGGCAGTATGGTCAACCGACCTTCGCCTGTTCCAATGGACGAATTTTATAACAACAATTGTCATCGATCGTCAATGCTAAAAATGTAAATATTGTGGGAAATATTTCGTTTATTGTTTGAATGAAATATGAGTCTTCTGTGATACGAATGAATAAGTCATATGTGAGTATTGACAGGGATTTTAGACTGTCGAGCTGTGGCTTGTCCAGATCGATCAAATCTCGAGCTACTGTAACAATATTTTCTACATTATCAGCTTTATTAACTGATCATTGGCAACTGCAAGCAGAGGCCACTAAAATAATTAAATTCTCTGAACTTGACCACGAATATTTTAAAGACCATAATTATCCAAATCAGTCCAACCTTTCTAGAGTTTTAGTGAGCCAAATTAACGGCAATTTACTTTTATTTATATGATAATGAGAGATATTAGGTTTTAGAATGAGATTCCCCGGAAGAGATTTTACCTTCCCCATTTCAATGGGACCACATTACCAAAAAAAATTGTATTTTGTGTAAATTCAGGTAATAGTCGATGTTTAAGTTAAATTTCATTTAAGAGATGAGACCTAATGGGCTAACTCATATATCCTTTCCGAATCTCACTTAATGCACTGTATTGCGTTTCTGTTTATCTAAATCTTAAATTTCGTACGTCTTCCCCAAACTGTGAATGCCGCAACGCGATCTATTCAGTAGTTTCAGATGGTGTGTACAGTATGGAAATAATAAAACAATACACATCATGCCTATATCGTTGAAGGGGTAGGCAAGCTTATTCCCGTAACCGGGCTCTATACAACATACAAAACCACTCTGCAATTCAAACCTAAATTCCCACATCCAGGACAGATGTTACACACCACTAAATAGACTCTCTGCAGTCTGAGCGAGGTGTAGGAGCCCATACTATTTGCTCCACAACTAATGTTATTTATTTATAGTCAGGCATTACGATCACAGCCCTGAATAGACACAATGCGTAGCAAATAAAAAATTGCTGATTGCTGAATTACTCTAATATCTATGACAGTTAAATAAAATAAAAACGTATTTGAGGGTAGATGCCACATTATTGTCACACAATTACATGATTAACCTTGCAAAATTCTACGAAACTTTCTTTACATAGATTAATATGTATTTTGGGTATTTTTTTTCTGTGCAATATGTGGCCATGTATGTCTCTAACAAAATTAATATACATAATAAAATATAAATGATAGTAATGATACAGCTTGTGTCAACACCCTCTAACAAAAATGAACCTATAAACAATTAAAATGATTGTAAACTTTCAGGTAACCCTAGCAAAATGAAGACAGCTGTGACTGTCCTCCAGGAGATGATGATCAAGAAGGGCCGAGTCCCGGAGTATGAATGTGTGTCACAGGTAAGCTTTTTATTTTTATTTATTTGTCTCACATCTACATCCATTTTGACAGGGTAACCCCCAATGCAATAGAGTAGGCTATTTCACTGAAACAGTCTTATAGTTAATTATATTATTAATCCATACACAAGACCAACACAGTATGAACTGTGAATTCACTCAAGGTGCAACTAAAAAAATCTATCGTATGAGCGACATTGTTGAGTGTTCGGAGTGTGCGGGTCAGTGGAGCCTCCTGCAGTAGGTTAGTGCATGTGATTGGCAGCCGTAGCAGCTGTGGCCTTCGACGTCTGCCCACATACCCGTCCGGTATACATAAGTTAATAAGCACTAGTATCTTTGCATTGTGGACTTTAGCTCTTAGGATCTTGAATAGATACATGGCCAATCCCCAGTATGAACAGTGTTGCATACCTTAACGGATAAAAAGGGTACACACAGTAGGACCTTATGTATAGGTATCTTACAAATTTATTCGGCACGCGCTCCACCATAAGTTTGTATTTAGCTTCATGCGGACTCCAAATGGCTGCTTTATGTTCTAAATGGATTCTTACTAAAGTGTTGTACAGTGTAACTATGGCTGTCACATTTTTAAACACCACTGTGCGAAGCAAATATCCTAAATATTGGAATGTCTTCCTACATACCTTTATAATATGATCACAAAACATTAACCCAGTGCTTTACATATAGGTCAGGTATATGTTGCTCCCGCAGAGACCACAGAGGTGGTCAAAGTCCGCCGGGCGTAACTGGAAAAACCTTCTGCTTGTAACCAGAGACGCCCGGCAACGGACGTTAGAGCGGCCGCGGTAAAAAAAAAAGGTATTATGTTGCTCCTCATTAGGGATCCATACCAGAAGGGTACCCTACTCTCTGTCTGTCCAGGTATCTTCCGGGAATCTTATGAAATGTCTATGCTACTTTAATAATAAATATTAAAAAAAGAATATGTAACATAAATAATTATGTGCACCATCATGCAACATTGTTGGTTGTTGCGCGATATTAAACGAAGGTTATAATATAGTCTACTGTGGTGATACGCCCGCGCCACTCTTCACTCTTCATGCACGACTTGGACGACTCGCACTTGCCGGTTTTTTTTTTATAATATGGTTGTGTATATGATATGCCAGGCTTTGAATGTGTACAACAATTATAGCAGTTCTAAAAACGATTTTACTTACTTAATTTGTACATATTGTGCTTGCTACATAATGTGTGGTGAGTTAACAGAATACTATGTTTTATCAAAATATAATATGTAAGTATTTTGGTTGCCGATAATGAGTAATGTTATATAACAATCAAAGTTTGTACTGAAGAGGTGTCTGTGGGGTCGGCAGACAGGACCTCAGCACCAGTCCCTGTTCCGCTACAACTGCAAGGCGTGCGGCGAGACGGCCACGGCCACCGCGCGCTCCAAGAAGGAGGCCAAGCAGGAGGTGGCGCGCGTCATGCTGCAGCAACTGTCCGCCGCGGGACACTCGGTGCCGCCGCCCTACGGGACTCCCGGCAACATACCCACCTTTCCTGACCTAGAGGTATTGTAGTGTAGCACCGGAAAGTAAAAGCACCGACGAGACCGACAACGATCTGGATAAAATTGTGCACATTTTAAAATGAACCACATGTCGCGCAGGACGGCGGCGCGGGCGCGGGCGTGGACGTGCGCTCGTACGTGGCGCTGCTGCGGGAGCTGTGCGTGGAGTTCCGCCTGGCCGCCGCCACCTACGAGCTGGTGGGCGACACGGGCCCGCCGCACCTGCGCCACTTCACCGTGCGCGCCGCGCTGGGCCACCACACGCGCCTCGCCACCGCCACCACCAAGCGCCAGGCCCGCCAGCGCGCCGCCGAGCAGCTCTACTCCTACCTGCGGGAGTACCTCGCACGCCTCACCAAGGACTTCAACGAGGTGAGGCCGCGCCCGACCTGACGGCGGCTGTGCACCGCCAAGTGTCCATGAACGACTGTCCACTTGCAGGAGGAGGCGCTGGCGCGGATCAACGACAAGCCGCCGCTGGAGCGCAGCCCCGAGCTCAGCGACGAGATCCTGCGCCGCCCCGACCTGGGCCAGAGGATCTCGGAGTACCACCTGGGGCTCACGACGCGACTCGGTAGGTACCGCCCCTCCCTCCCACCCGAGGCCTCCCGCCCCACTACATGAGCGCTGTGCCGACAGAGCCGGAGACGGCGCGCGACGTGGCGGAGCTGCTGGCGACGAGCCGGCCGCGCTGGTCGCAGTCGCCCGAGCGCGTGGTGACGGCGGCGGCCTCTCGCCTGCGCCTGGAGATGGCGTGGAGCGAGCTGCCTGCGGTGCGGGGCGCGGGGATGGCGATTCTGGAGCTGGCCGCCACGTCCCCGGAGCTGGTGTTCGCGGCCGCCTCCCGCAACGAGGCGGCGGCGCGCGCGCTCGCCTACATCGACGACTCCTTCCGAGACCTGGAGCTGCCGCCCTCCCCCCCGGCTGGACCGGGCGCTCCACTCCCGATGAGCACCATGGAAACTATTGAAAACCTATAATACCTAGTTTGGTATTTTGAAATATAAATTTGCATTATCATGGTGTATGTTTGAGTATTATTTCTTCGGCCGATGCAGACTGACGTGGTGGAATTTGTGGTGGAATTTGTGGTGGAATTTGTGGTCGAACTGGACAAAGCACGTCTTACTTTTCCACTGTTTTAATTTATTTAATATTCGTCCTTTTGCGAATTATTATTATCGGGATTATTTTAAAAATATGCGGTAAATAATGGAACTTCCGGATTTAATAGAATATTTTTTCTGAAATCTCAGTTTTTCGGCTGCGGTGAACGGTTTTACATTTTGTGGGTTACCGCATTTTTTTATAAATAAGTATTAATAATAATTTATAATATTTATTTATAAAGACCCACTTAAATACCTCTCGAGGTCCAAGGTGACAAAGTGGAGAGCTTCTAAGTCTTACGTAAGTTGTAAATAAAAGAGCAGCCAAGTGCGGACTGAGCCTGAGCCTGAGCCTGAGCCGCGCACGAAGGGTTTCGTTACAGATACACACACTATATAAAGTTGAAGTGTCTGTGTGTACTTCCAATGTTACAGCTTTTCACTAAATGCATATGAAATTATGAACCCATATAAAAAAAACGCAGTTTATTTTTATTTTTTGTCTGTCTGTTTGTTCTAGATCATCTTTAAAACAGTTGGACTGATTTTAACGGAACTTTCACTGGCATATAGCTGATGTAATATTGTATAATATAGGCTACTTTTATCTCGGGAATTTGTTCCAGCTGGAATTGAAAACCATAAATGTATTTCGTTCAAATTTACTTGTTCTCTGCTCTGCCTAACCCCTAGGGAATATAGGCGTGATTGTGTGTACACATTACTACATATGTAGGTACCTAATCTATACTGTGTACTGACGGGCACATATTTAGTAAGCGGGAGTATGGTGATTGGAGGGAAAATACAAGCTAACGTAATTCGACTCATCATAATGTACTCTTTGGTTTAATTGGAAGAAGGGCGTTGTAGCAGCTAGGTAGGTAGTCTATTCAATATTGTAGGTGTACAATGTCCGTTTGGATTGAGAAGCCACTTTTCGTATCTTAATGAAATGTACTACTTATTTAGTAGTAAGTTTAAAACATTTTGTAGGAACAGTCCTCGATTTGTTTGAGGTGGCTCCTCAATCTAAATATTTGGGTTGAGGAGTCAAATTAGGAAAATAATGGATGAATGTTTACCAAAATTTTGTATGATTTTTAACATTTGAGAGTAGTTAGATGACAAGATCAGAGTTTGGTAGTATTGAAATTAAAAAGTTACCATACTTCATATGTGTGTATGACTCCTCAGACCACACCTCAGACATACGACTCGTCATTTTGCAAAGAAGCAGTAGTTCCAATTAATGCGCAATTTCAGCACCATTCACTAGCAAGTATATTAGATTTGTAGGAGATATGGCATATTTTAACTGGCTTGTCAATCCTGACGTTCTGCATAATAAATAATTGACTTTGCCTACCTGGGATGACAATGGAATCAAAAAACTAGAGACACTTTTAGAAGACTTACCTACTAGGCTACTACTATGGAGCGAAGCGAGCGCCATCCAAGTCTCTGCTACTACTAAATAAGTATATTAATAAATAGCTGTTGCCCGTAATAGCTCCGCCTGTGTGTTATAGCTTTCATGATCACCAGTTACTGATTTATTATGTAAACTGTTGAGCGATATTGTATTTTAAGATAAAATATTATAGTATCTTAGCCGTGTGCAGCGCCCCTTAGTGAACTCTACTGCGGGTGACGTAACCTACGACAAACTTATTACAGTAATCGGGTCTAGGGATCGAACCGAAAAATTAAGTTTGTTTTTTATTGTATATACTTTTCCGGGATAAAAAGTACCCAGCGTGGTGTCCAGGATATTAAAGAATAATTTTACCAAGTTTCATCGTAATCGAACCGGTAGTTTTTGCGTGATACCTGAACAAACAGACTGACAGACAAAAAAATTTTTAATCACATTTTTGGGTTCGGTGTCGGTCTAGTAACACCCCCTGCCATTTATTTTTTTGATATTTTCAATGTACAGAATTTTCACTTCTACAGATTTATTATAAGTACCTACCTATAGAATAGATATATATGTTAGGACCATCTAGTCT
>OY748288.1:718064-856279 GCA_963556515.1 Nudaria mundana
GGAACATCACAGCGGGCCGTGCCGTCTCTAGGTGGTGGTGGACGGCATCGAGATTCGCATGGAGTCCACGGATGTTGGTGAACTCCACCTCGAAAAGTGAAGTTGTGGGGTTACCTGGGACGGCTGTGGAACGGCGGACTCCTTAATCCAAAGCACCTGGTGTACCTACATGTCCAGATGATGAATACCTCGGGAGTCAGTGGACATGTCCACCTGCGTGCGTTTATTGTGTAAAAGCCCACAGCTGTGCGTTACACATGTACGAAATTAAAAGGTCAAGTGATTGCTTTAAACAAAAGATGTAATTGAATCAGTTACAAAAATTATATTCGACTTACGTAGATAATAATTATTATTATAAAATAAAACAAATTATAGAATCGGTACATGATATACCACCCAAGCACAAGGAATAACGTAACGGAAAGGTGAGCTAGTCGGAGTAGTCGATGTCGGAGGAGGAGCGTCGAGAGCGGCGCGTGGAGCTGGTGACGGTGGTGGCGATGCTCTGCAGCCACGACGTGCTCTTCTGTGCGGCGGCGCGGCGCGGCGTGCGGCGCTCCGGCCCGGCGACGGTGCGGGCCGGCTGCGGCGGCGGGCTCAGCGGCGTGATCAGCACCACGGGCTCGCCACGCGCGACCGCCGGCGAACCGCCGCGAGCCCGCCCCGCCGCGCGCGCCACCCGCGCTCCCCGCGCGCCGCGCCCGCCGCGGGGTCGCCCGCGACCGCTCGTCTCTGCGGCGGAGGCTCGGGACGAGTCGTCGTCGTCGCTGGACAGTTCAGTCACGTCTAGTGCGGGAGGCGCGGCCCTCATGCTGGCCAGTTGCGCGTCGTCGGCCGCGTCCACTTCGTCGCGTAGTACTCGCAGCTGATCCGTCATCGCCTCTATCTCGGTGTCCGTGTTGGCCTCCATCAGGGTCGTGATGCAGCGTCTCCTGTGGGCCTCGAGGGCGTTGGTCAGGATGTCTCCGCTCTGCTTGAGTGTGAAGTCGCGAACGGCCTCGGTCATGTACTTGACCGGAAGGACGGCGGGGCGACGCTCGGGTGGTTGAGCGTCGTAGTAGGCCTTCAGCAGAGTTTCCACGTCGATGATGTCCTCAACTACGGTCGGTAGCTTCACGTCTAATTTAACGCCTGGTTCTCGCCGGTCGCGCCCTCTTCTCTCCTTTTTTAATAAAAGAATATCATTAGAGTTGGCAACCATTCCGTTAAAGTTTTGCCCAAATCTTATTCTGTTGAATGTTTGCTCCTCTCGTTCGTAGAATACACTGAGTCTAACAAGTGGAAGTGTTGGCTGCCTCGAATCACCGCTTAATTGACCTTGTGCCTCTGCTATGGCATCCATGACTTTCTGTTTCAGAAATTCTTGTACTTTTTCACTTTCATTGACACCTTCCTCTCCAAGATTCTCTTCCGAGAGCACAATAGTTTTAAAAATGAATGGCCGAACAGTTTTGAGAGGTAATGGCGTCAGGATGAAGTTGTTTTTGTGAATCTGTAACAGGGCACAATGTTTTAGCTTGGATTCACCTGCGGCCAGTGATGTTGCTACTGTGCTGCCTGGTTGAATAACTCTAAAGTGTTCTTGATCTTGTTTTCCTTTCATTTCCAATAATTCACAATCATGTTCATGGCCCCACAAAACTAAATCTAAGAATTTGGGAAGTTCCTCCTCTCTGATAAAATTACCTACTCCTCGATCTTCAGCTCTGTTCTGGTGCAGCACAAGTATGTTGAACCAGTCCTGGTTCTCATCACGTAACATTTCTACTTTTTTCTCTTGGAACAGACGGGATAATCGTTGGTCCTTTAAATGGCTTAGACCGTATAATGCAAGTTTAGTCTCTCCTTTCTGTAGTAACACTGGTGAAATACGAACATGGGTATAGTCGGTCCACTTCCCAAAATAATTGACAAGACCACCCATGGATAGAATATCCAGAGAGCTTATTCCATCTTGCCCCACAGGATCATCGTGGTTGCCATGTATAGATAAAATAGGATAGGACACGTTCAAATTTGGGTCTTCATAATTCACATTTCTTGAAAAGTTAGTTAGTTGGTCGGATAAAAGCTCAATGCTTACCGGCTTATCGCCAAAACAATACTTCCGAACGATTTCTGTACATTTATACATACAACTAGGTGAAGGTTTTGCATCGTGGAATAAGTCTCCTCCTAAGAGAATCACGTCCACGTCATATTGAACAGCATGAGACAAAACTTCTTCAAATGCAATAAAACTATCCTCTCCTCTGACGGCGTCTTTTTCTAAATAACCCAAATGAATGTCGGACGCAATTAAAATTCTTAATGTTTCGTCTGAAGACCAAGCGCTATCAACACTTTCAGCCACCATTGTTCATGTGATTAATGCTTTCTTTAAAGTTAAAATCTATCTTTAAACAATAACTTTAATTTCATTCAATGACAATAACTCGAACTCGATGCCGCTGATTATGCCGCCAAAGTCTAATGTCACAGTTTTTTTTTTTTGAGAATTTTTATGTATGTATTTGTATGTCACTGTCACATTCACTTAGGTTGCCAATAATTTAAACTGGTTCTCCCTAGATTCGTTTGAAATTACATAGTAGCAAGCACTAGCACCGTTTGAGTAAGATTAATGTTGACATTTACGAGTACTATACAATTCCATGCGTCCAAAGTAATATAAAAGTATTCGTTGTATAAAAGGCTAGCTGATCTACTACTCTACTGACCGGCCGATCTGAATTTTGATCTACCAGAAACTATCAAATGCATCGGTATAAAATTACCGCACGGAAGATGAGTAAAAAACCAAGAAAAACTACCCTGATTTATTATAAGAATTCTCAATTCTGGCAATTTACCTTTTTTATGAATTTTTGGCATGGCTTCACAGGCAATTTACCTTCCGACCACAAAAGTGGCCATGCCAGAAATAATCACCAACCATGTTACTTCTGGAAGGGGCACAGGGGCTTTTCACACAAAGCGGAGTAATTATTAATTATAATATACTCATAGAACATACTCATAATTATAGGAAGGGAGGAAAAAAGAAAAAATGCAATAATTAATTAAAAAACGTCTTACAAAACGGATATTGACTTTTAGTGCTGGTAAGGAATAGAATGATAATACTTATCGAGATAAAAATATAAACAGATTATCACGATTTGTATTTTGTATCTAGCGGACGCCTGCGGCTTCGCTCAGCTGCAGGCGTCCGTGTGTGTAAATGTTTTCTAGTTCTCAATTACCACAAGATCATAGGTCCGGTACAAAAAGTAGCATAAGTTACTACTTATCACATTAGCTATCTTTCAGGGAAAGTCGAGTTAAAAATGGCAGTTTCAGAGATAAGACGAAACAGTTTGACAGACATAAATTTTTTTTTCTTATATTAGCACTGTATAATGAGCGTCAAAGTGGCGGGTGTACCATTGCGAATTATGTTGTACCACTTACCAAAAAAATGTACCTAAAATGTACTAAATTGTACCTAGGTCTAAAAAATAAGTACCCGATTCAGAACGAAATTATTTCGGAATTAATATACACCCGCCATTTTAACATCAATACGGCGGGTGTACTATAATATTTTATTACTTAACCATTATTCATAAAATATAATAACACCAAAAAAATGTACCTAAAAAGTACCTCGAGTAAAAAAAAGCACACTCTTGATCCGTTGGATAGTTTCTGAGAAATAAAACAACCGTGTCTAGTTTACTTACGCTAGTAAAATTATAAATCACGATTTTAATAACTGGACAAAATTACATACATAACATAATTGTGACCCTTTTATTTCCGTCCATACATTATGTAATTAACAATAAGTGAATTCGGAGTTTTGGTTATAAAATTATTTAAGTCATCAAAACATTTCCATTCCGCATTACGACGATAATGAACCCGATAGTGGTCAATATTGTGGATGTTTGTTACATCGCCGCCGGACGGTAAGAACTCTATTAATCATAGAATTTGGTATTTTATATTATATAATGTTATTTCTATAGGAGGGGCTCGTGGTCTAGTGGTAACCGACAATGTTAACACATTGCAAAGGTTAAGCAACATCGAGTCAGGCCGGTCTTAGGATGGGTGACTATTTCTTAAGACACAGACGTCTCCGTGCCTCGGAGAGCACGTTAAGCCGGCAGTCCTGGTTGTCATACAAACATCTATGGCAGTCGTTAGGGGTAGTTGGAGCCCTTAATCAAAAATCCAACCGGTCTAACTACAGAACTACGATATTGCCCATGGGTTGTGGAGGTCAGATGGCAGTCGCTTCACGGAAAATATCGAAGTTCAGCCGAATCGCAGTTAGACTGGAAAGCTGACCCCAACTCAGTTGGGAAAAGGCTCGGTGAATGATGATTTCTATAGGTATGTCTTTAAGATAAATTACATCAGTTTGATTCAGCTCGAAGGCTATTGTATTTTTATATCGTATTTTAATGTTCGTATACCATTGCAGTCACTACGTCGACTTTTCAAAATATTATTATCATCACATAACATAGACTCTACCGATTGATTGAGCATATTATTAATTAGTAATTACTTAATATTATTATAATTAATATAGAAGTATGTACCTAGATAATTATTGCATTATAATAATAAGCGTAAGTAAACTAGACACGGTTGTTTTATTTCTCAGAAACTATCCAACGGATCAAGAGTTGTTTTTTTTTAATTGAGGTACTTTTTAGGTACATTTTTTTGGTGTAATTATATTTTATGAATAATGGTTAGGTAATAAAATATTATAGTACACCCGCCGTATTGATGTCAAAATGGCGGGTGTATTTTAATTCCGAAATAATTTCGTTCTGAATCGGGTACTTATTTTTTAGACCTAGGTACAATTCAGTACATTTTAGGTACATTTTTTTGGTAAGTGGTACAATACACCCGCCACTTTGACTCTCATCACTGTATATACTTTCATTTGTATTTAGTGCAAAGCTGATTGAAATGGAACTTGGAATTACAAACAGACACTTCAATTTTCTGTACAGATTTTTTATACATATAAACGTTTTCTAACGTTTAAACATTGCCCAAACTTCCACGAATCAGCTAAAATCCAGATTCAGATCAGTCAAATCGGTCCAGCCCGCGCTTTGCCGTCGTGGAATAGTTTTCTAGCTCCCAATTCTCACAATAACACTTCTTATCCGGGATAAAAGGCTAAGTTACTCCTTATAACAACTGCTATCAGCCAGTGAAACTCCGGTTAAATTTATTCAGACTTTCAGAGATTAGCCGGAAGAAGCAGACATACAAAAACTTAAAAAATATTTTTTATCATAAGTTTACTGAATATTTCGTACCCTCAGTTTTATATGTGCACAGTTCGAATTTTGAGGTTTTGTGTGAAATGAACTGTTCTACCACTTGGCTTTGATAAAAATAAAATTTAAGCGAATAATGTTACATATTGGGTCCCTTTCAAACTACCCTCTCCCGCGCCCGCGTCTTGCCGTTAGAAAAACCCAATTAGTACCTAAAGTGCCAGTACTTGACGAAGCGGGACTTATACATATCACTTTAATTTATGATGTTATAAATAATTAAGTAAAAATCGGCTTCCCATTATACAAAACTTTGCATTTTTGAAATGAGCCCTTACTTTATTTGGGGGCGATTTAGTGAAAGCTATAAATGTAATAATAACTAATTACAATCAGCCGTTTCAATAATTTTATTTGTCTGTTTAGATATAAAATGGGTTCTCTCTCACTTAATACGATCACGCCATTTTACGCCGGTCCCTAGACATGTTTTCAAACATTTTTTAACGCTTCACACGACTGGTATACCTTTTAATACGTCTAGTACGCCAACACACGCCACATTATTTTATCTCTTGTAGTACGGGTAGCGATCGACTGACCGTTACTTGGGACAAGTGATTTACATTTTCTGCGATATCATTGGTAATCCACAAACTCTTCTGATGCCATGCTTATAGCGCTTTATTATTTAAACTCCGCGAGATCGCGTCCGCTCCTATGTCCATTGCTGCAGGCGTCTCCGGTGACCCCACAAGGTATTTCCAGTGGCGCCCGGCGGACTCTGGCCAGCCGTGTGGCCTCTTCGGAGGTTTGGTCGGAATGAAAATCCCGCGTCGTTGGGGTTGTATTTTATCCCGCATCGATGAGTGAATCTGGTTGCTTTCTGTGGGACAAAGGCCCGGCGTTCCACCTACTCCCGCTGGAGATCATGGCTTGGAGCATGGTTTCCAGAGAGAGGATATCCACGCCCAGACCCACTACGAGGTCCCGGCGCTGACTCGCCCACGCTGAGCACTCCACCAACGTGTGGAGTGCGGTGTCGTCGTCAGAAACCTCGCAGTGTTGACACCGGGGTGTGACCTCACGATGGATGCGAAACAGATAGTTACCGAAGCATCCATGCCCGGTAACGATCTGCGTCGCACAATACGTGAGGTTACCATGCCGCCTCTGCAGCCACTCGTCCATGATCGGTCTCACCGCCGCGATGACGGTAGTTCCCCACTTTGGTTGCTCAAGTCGCACCCTCCAAGTCTCCATGAGATCCAGGCGGAGTTGGGACCGCTGGTCCTCGATTTCTTGAGTCGCAGGCCTGTGTTCCCTCTCCAGCGCCTCGTTGTGCATTGAAACAATGACGCAAGGGCTCTATCTTCCAGGTCCCATGGAGGGGTCCCGGCTAAAAGACATGCAGCCTCTCCGGAGATCGTGCGGTACCCCCGTGTAGTTTTGACGGCCAAGGTTCGCAGAGGTCTGTTTAACAGAGTCGCGTTCACCTTGACCGCCAATCTATCCACCCATACGGGAGCCCCGTATAAGGCCATACTCCAAACGATCCCCAGGTACAGTCTCCTGCAGGAGGCATTGGGACCCTTTAAGTTGGGCATGAGTCGCGAAAGCGCGACTGATGCCCCCGTCACTTTGGGGACCAAACTTCGGAAATGTGGTCCGAAGTTCCATCGGCTATCAAGTACGATCCCTAGGTACTTCATCGAGGGCTTGATGCCGATGCTAACGCCTCCTACAGTTATGCAGGAACCTTCAGGTGAATCGTTCCGAGGTCCGTGAAAACAGAGAACCTCGGACTTGTGCAGGGCCACCTCCATTCCCAGCCGCCGTATGTGACCCACGACTTGAGCAACACCCATCGTGACCTTGAGTGCTGCCTCCTGATGTGTTGCACCCCGTGCCGTGACGAGGGTATTGTCGGCGTAGCACGTCACGCCGACGCCCTCAGGCAACGCACCTGCTTATAGGGCTGGAGCATTATCAACTGTTTATAATTTACTAGCCGACGACAGCGGCTTCGCCCGTTTGACAAATAATAGACAAATAATTTCCTCAATAACCACTATATTCATTAAAAAAATACGTTGCGTACTTTTAAAAATCTTAGAATACATAGGGACAGACAGCGGTAAGTGATTTTGTTTTTAACTGCGTGTACGAGCAAACGGCCACATTTCTATAGTATTGAATGGAATCAGGCGTTACATGGCGAAAGTCCATGATAAAACAATGGGGTAAGATGTTGAATTTTTATATAATTGCAATAATTTCGCTAAATAGAAGAACAACATCAAGAAGTCAACATGTTTCACCTACTCACGAGGCATTCTCAAGACTGTCTCAGCTGTTCTCTTTGTTTTCTTTCTCTTCTATTTAGCGAAATTAGTGCAATTACCCGTATATAAAAATTCAACATCTTACCCCATTGTTTTACATTTCTATAGTTTTAATATAATGCTAACATGTAGGTATGCGCGTTGTCGCGCGCTATACCTACATGTATTTAATTATGTTCATTTGTAATTGCAGTTCTGAAATGTTGATGAAAGGCAACAAAATCTTACTTGGCAGCTTATACATGAGGAGCACTTAAAACATGCATGAAAATGCTTGTTTGCACATTCTATGAACCCAAAAAAAAACCAATTTTTTTATTTCAAAATCAGCATATAATTTTATTACTAAATTATCCTTTGATGATTCTATTGGATTGTTGTTGATTACTAGTACCGTGTCTTGCGCGGTGCTTAGCACCGCACCACGCCATAGGTTTTGGCCTATAATTTTTGACCCCTTGGGCTAGGTCAAATTTTCTATTTTTGGCTTGCCTCCAGGTCGAGGGCTATCCATAGAGGGGTCAACCATCATTGGAGCATAAGCAGTTCTCGAGAGCTAAGGGGGACATTCCCCATTTCTATACATATACTAGTACGTTGTCTTGCGCGGTGCTTCGCGCCGCACCACACCATAGGTTTTGGCCTATAACTTTTGACCCCTTAGGGCTAGGTCAAATTTACGATTTTTTGGCTTGCCTCCAGATCGAGGGCTATCCATAGAGGGGTCAACCATCATTGGAGCATATGCAGTTCTCGAGAGCTAAGGGGGGACAAAAATTACATTCCCCATTTCTTTATATAGATTATTTATTGTGATAGATTTTATCACTTTTTGGAATGCAGGGTACTCACCATCCTCAGTGTTTCACATAAATAATCGTCAAATGTCTAATCCTTCAGACACAGACATATTTATTTACAATAAGAATTACAATATACATAAATTGTAAATATACCGATAATCGATATGATCTGTGCTAAAATCTGCTAATGCTGAGAATGGATTAAATATACTAATGCATTTAATCCGGTCCCTACTTATTACCGTAATTTCTGTTCTGAGATCATCCAGTCTTCAGAGATCAATCCAGTCTTGTTGAAAAACTGACAATATCGATTTCACTCCGTTGATTGTGTTGATAATTGATATCGACAATTCGACATCATTGGGACTGACACTAGTGATCCTCATATTTGACAATTGTCTTGAACTCTTGACTGACAACTAGACAAAAAGGTTGAAAGATTGCGATACCTACGAAACCAATGTTTTTGATTACTTTTTATTAGTGTAGTGTTTGGTATTTTCAATGATTCAATCATAGTGCAATGCGATGATATGACTACCAAGTGCAACTTTTCGTATCCATCATGCTACCATTTTTACGATTTGGAAAACAGTGTTGTGTTGAAGAGAAAGTGTCGTGAAATCGAACAGTCGTCGCCTTCAATGATGTGGAAGAGGTCGATTGTGCAAGCGACGACTGCGTGGTCGCGCGGCACCGTGGCCCTGGCGCTGGTGCTCGCCTTGTGCGCGGTAAGTTGAAGCCCGTGGGCCTCCTGGACTGTACTCTGACTGAACCTTCATGTGTTACCTACATTGTTTTTGTTTACCTTATCCAACGCAATTGCAACTAAGTCAAATTTCATTTTAAAATTTAATGTTAAAGGCAACATTTTGATTTTCTTGGTATCATAGTGCTAATTTAGTAGCTGTCTTCTTGGACATGTACCTAATGTAAAAAAAAAAAATCAACAACAATTTTGCCTTGTAGTTTCAGTTTACAGAGATTAGATATTTGAGTAATATCTAATTATAATAAGGTCAGTGTACTGTTCATTGATGGATATAGTTTTCCTGTCAGTATCACAATCAGCTGAGATGAGGAAGCAGTTCACTAACTACACTATACATATTACATTATTAGTTAAACTGTACACCAATGTTATCATTTACCTCTGGGTACAATGGAAATTATGGTACTTAAAACTTTTATGTTACATTCATTTAAAATGTTTAAAATCTTAAAAGTATGTCTGTCTGATGTAAAGCTGGCATTTGCAGAATATTTCAAATGTTGCATTAACAAATCTCATCATCAATCATTAATAAATCTGCTCTATATGCTTAATGCTGTCATTATTCATTTTATAAAGAGGAAAGATTTTATTGTTTGATTGCATTAAATTGGCTCTAGAACTTTTGATCCGATTTAGAAAATTCTTTCACATATCCCGGGAATGTGTTTCCATGGGAATCAGGATCAAGAAAACAATATCCCGTGGGCACAGCCACGGCAATCAACTAGTCTTTAATTACAACCTACTGGTAAAATATTCATATACCTAGCTAAACTTAGTTTAACAAATACTTTGCAGATAGTATTGATCCCTTGCCGACTATTATGTAGCAGCAACAACATTATAGGCAAAGTGTGGGCGTGCAATCCAAACAAAATGGCTAAAGTAGTAATGATTGTAATATTAGTAGTGAAGTAATGACCTTCACGATTATCCTCGAGGAGCTCCTCCACTTTGTCTTGTATGGCCAAGTACCAAGTTAGGTCCTAGAAGTCTTTTTTTTTTCGACAGACCCAGACTTTTCTCAATCTCCTAAACTTGCTACCTGACAACTGCATACTTGTTAATTTGTTTTATATAATTTTGTATTCTATTTAGCTCGTACTGCTGAGATTCTGTCCTGGTTTCTGTCCTGGCTATTTGAATATTGGTGTGAACCACAGATGGTTATGGATTGTTTATAGTGCCCTGTAACAGCAATTATTATTTCCAACGGGGACGCCGGCAGCCGGACGGACGATCCACCCGCGACTCTTGCGGGCCATTTCGTCCATTTCCCCAGTTCTCCCCTTGGGACACTCCCCTGTAACAGCAATAGGTTTGCCCCCTATTATTACTGGCAAAGTGTGGGTGTGTAATGAAACTCTGCTTACCCCTTTGAGATTAGGTGTGTGGCCCAAACCAACCTCTCCTGCCTATCAACGGACAAGGCCTAAAAGTGCCTGGTATACATGGTGATAGATTCACACTCTACTATATGGGACCAGCAAAGCTACTATATCATTGTACGAAACATGAAATAGACATACGTACCTACATATCAATTAATGCAATTCAAAGTTACTGGTGGGGTCAAGGAAATGTTTATTGTGCAGAGCACGTGGTGTGTCGGCGAGTGTGCAGACCTAGTGATAGAGATCCCGGGCTCAGGTACTGGCGACACGGCCTCCGAGGACGGCGGGCAGTTCCGTCTGGACTACCGGCCGCCGGAGGGCACGCCCGCCCCCAATTTCACCGTGCCCGCTCGTGCTTCCACCATCAACTTCCAAGGACTGCCCGGCACTAAATACCACTTTATGCTCTACTATTCAAATGCTACATTCGCGGATCATTTGACATGGAATCAAACCATCATTACCGGTTAGAGTAATTTACTATTTATTAGTTAAAAAAAATATTTTTTTTTGTAATTTTTAAAATTTTTAATAATTTGTCTACAGCTAGGTGACGATTGTAAACTGAGGGGTGCATGTGACAGAGTGCTCTATTCTTTTCTAAAAATAACTTTGCTTTTTACAATTTTACGCACAGAAACGAGTTCAATGTTGTATTGAAAAGAATTGTAGTACAAAGAATTGTAGTCAAACACTTACTAAAAGATATTAAAACAATGCATTTTATTAATTTTAGACATCATGTTTCATAGTAATATTTATTACTGAAGACCTACACAATCGATATCTAAATAAAAATAGTTAAAGTATTTTTTCAAAGAGCCCCGGTTTAAATCCCGAGCTCAGTACAAGTTTTATTTGCTGTTTTTATTTTTACTAAAATCGATGACGTGATTCCTAAGAACAGATCTAAGAAAGTCTTATAGTTTGAAACTTTCCCTCACTGACCCATATCAATGTTACACCCTGTATAGGCACTGGGGTCGTCAACGAAAGATTAACGGTGGATGGCTTCCTTGTTGCCCTAAGACGTGAAAGATGGATCTTCCACTTTCGACTGTGTCATGGTGGTGCAGTTAGTCAGAGCATTCAGCATCAGATTTTCTTTTTTGTTAGTTTAAATTTTGGTAATATTGTAAAAAAATTAAAAACTTGATCACTATATCATGTGTATTGTGTCGATCAGCTCCGGAGCCTCCGACGAACCTGACGGTGACGCTGGGCCGCAACAAGCAAGCCACCATCGCGTGGTCCCCGCCCGCGCACGGAGACTACACCGGCTTCAGATTCAAGGTATCCACTCACTACAAAGTATATTCATACTACTAGTTTACTTTGTATGTTGCTTCCTAAAGTTTCATCAAGATTGTATCGAAGAAAAGACGTATGATACTATTCTAACGCGATTCCGCCCAAGTCTAAACCCGTTTCATTCATACGAGAATATTACCTATACGCATAGATAGGTGACTCAGTAACGGCAATGAAAATCCAAAATGAATTCTTCACGCGGCGCGGCGGCCCCACCCGAGAAGCGTTTGACTAGATGTGACCTTTTGCATTCAATTACAAAGAACACACAGCTATCTATGTTATTATAATGTATAGTTTCGGGATATGTTGGATTTTCAATACAATACAAATCTGTCAAGATCAAGGCAGCATATTATGTGCCCTTAACTGAGATTTATCTCGAATGAAATACGTGACATAACATTAATCGAAGTATGAAGTATAGGTAATTTACTTTAAAACATAGCAATGCATATAAGCGGAGCTAAACACGCTTATGCGATGTTGCAAGCCGTTTAAGACTACTTACTATCCAATCTGGAGTTCAGTTAGAAATGGTCCGATCCGCCGCTCTGGGGTTCCTTCTACTAGTAGTAGTGCAGTAGCCCACGGTCTTGTAGTTTTGTCTAATATTTGAGAGTAGATATTACGTATACAATTATCTACCTCGGCACTCAATTATATTATTTCCTAGTTCATGACCACGACTTCACCAGCTTTTTAATAGTTTTCTAATTCCCAGTACCTACGGAAACCTACTCATTATAACATAAGCTGTCTGCCAGTGAAGTCAGAATCCCTTGCACTTCAGTTTTATTTATGTACTTAGTAGGTATAGATTATGTTGACCAGAAATTGGGTTTCAGTTCTTGTCTTAATTAGGCCAGGAAAATTAAGGTGCCTACACAACAGACTAGGCAATAGTACTTACATACAGAACTTGCACTCCGACGTTAATTAAAGCACATTCTTTTATTTACAGAGAACATAATTCGAACGTTAGTGTTGTCAGGAAAGTACCAGCATAATTTGACCAATAATTATGACGTTAATGCCTCAATATCAACTCTATGGTAAAATTCACAAACAAGAGACAACCCTTACTGACTTACAACTTCAAGTTGCCTACACCTCGGAATTTAATTTAATGACAAACACTAACAGCAGAAATATATCAATTAAGATGAATAATTTTCATTTTTAATTAACTACTACATTATATTTAGTAATTATTTAACTTACGTGTCTATTTTTATCCGACTGCGTCGGCGATGGTCATCATTGTAACCGCGCGCTCTCCGCCCTCTATCTCGAAAACGGTTAACGTATAAAAAAAATTTAACATAAAAATTGTAGGGAATTTAACCCCTACAATATTGTAGTAGGTACATACAAATAGCAAGAACCCCATAGAAAACAAGATATATGCTAAAAACGATTTTTGTGACCTTTCGACCTCCACTTTTAATAGACGCGGACACCCTGCCATATGTAGGCATTGACACAACTTTTAGGATGTCTAAATATAAGTTTATACATATTTCCAGCCAGGTTGGAAAAAATCCGAGGTGTACCTTAATTATATTGGCCTATAATTGCGACTATAAAATAATGACTAGCAAAGTTGCTGAGTGACATCCAAATAAAATAATTGTCGAACTCTATGTTCCGTCTGTCTTCTGTATCGATGGAGTCGCCACTCGCCACTCGCCACTCGCCACCTATAGTCAGTGACTGGTCACATGGCACAGGTGCTTCCCCTGACGGAGCGCGAGGGCGGCGCGCGCAACATCACGCTGGAGGGCGCCGCCGGCAACTGGACGCAGCAGCTGCGCGACCTGTCGCCCGGCGCCACCTACCAGCTGCACGCCTTCACGCTGCTGCACGACAAGGAGTCCGCCGCCTACGCCTCCAGGAACTTCACCACCAGTGAGTGACCGACACACACACACTTGAGTTGTAGCCTGAGCGCAAGTCTCAACTTGATCGCTGCCGAGTAGTACTCATGTGTATTCGTAACCCTTTATGTGGTGATGGCTAATTTGATGCTGAGTTGTTCCTACTTATGTAGTAATTGTATGATGCTATTCGTATGTCTTCCTATCATTATAAATAACAAGATGTTGGCTAGTTTATTGTGTATTAGCAATTATTTATACATAGACTTGGTTGTATGACCACAACTCACATTCCGAGATACATTGACGACGGTTTCATGGGAAAACAATAGCCAATAAATACATAATAGGCATCGTCAGTTCACACTACACAACCACAACTGCCTTGTTATATGTGTTTATAACTAATTGCTAGATACTTGTATTATAATATCAGACGACCGCCACTCCGTCCTCATGGATTCATAGCCGATGGGGACATATTGTAGGGATAAGTACACTATTCCTTGCGGAGGGTTTCAAAGTACATACATAGATCGGTTGGTTGGGAATGTCATCATATGCGTTGATCGATTTACAAAAAAAACCCAATGTGATAGGTTGAGATTCCGGGGAGATCATTAGGCTACTTTTAACACCGTAGATACCGCCGTAAGGTGGACGACTGGGAATTTTATAAATATAAAAATTAGCGTCCCCAATAAGGATAAGCGTGCGGTTTATTGTATGTAGGAACCCACATAATTTTGCCAAGGATTTATTATAATTACCATATTGCAAAGTTAATGTGAATATATTAATGGGTAGTAGTGTATCATACACATTTGTTTCGGCTGTTAAGTTGGCGTATTTATATGCAAAATTGTTTATAAATATTCAACCGACGGACTCAGAATAATTCGTGGTTTTGCCGAGATATATAATTATGATAATAAAATTGGTTCTCCTTGGCATTTAACAAGCGGGCTCTGATTTGTATTTGTGATGATAGCCTATGCTCGCGGCATCTCCCGCATGGATTCTTTCCCCCTTTTAGCTTATTTACAGGATCAAAAGGATCCCTGACGTTTTAAGGATTTTATAATTATAGCTAAATCTACTTATAAGTACTTTCTAAGAATCTACATGTAATTTATATAATGACCAAATCATTTAACACAACTAGAGTCACGGCTCCAATTTACTGACAAAGCCGCGCTTATCAAAAGCTGACACTTCTCCAACTTTCCAAACCTCGAATGTCTGCTCTTCATAAGTTTGAGGAGACATCAGGGCGTTGGAGCAGAGAGTAACTGATTCTATTGAAACTTAGTACCTATAGAGACACATTCCAAACTCTTGTGAATGTTCTGATTAGTTGGAGTGCGCGTGATCGCGACTGAAGGTCACGGAGAGGTTCGCCTGTAGCCGTGGCGGGGATGTGTGTGACAGACGAGCGCGTATTGTTCGCGGTGGGCTATTGTTCACGGTTTCACGTTATTTGGCAGTTTCTTTGTCATCTGTTATTGATGTTTTAGTCGCTGGCAGTTGACGACTGTTCCCATTCAGGATCGAGAAATCATTAAATGATCACTCACGTCCACTGCGGAACTAAATTGCTTTGACGTCGACACTATAGCACGTAATAGTCCGTTGTTATTTAGTTATTATATTAAATTAAACAGTCGCCGTAAATAAATACGTAATCTATATTCATTAGGGGTCCATACCCGAATCGGGACTCTGTTACTAAAACCCCACTGACCGTCATCACTAGACTGCATCTCGTGATATTAAGTTGCATGATTTAAAGCAGTGAACACAACGTGGAGTTCAATCGAGTTTATAAGCCAACTAAACATTAATTAAGTAAGTAAAGTAAACGAAAATAAAAACTAACAAACAAAATATAAGTTTTGTAGCAAAACGTTCTTCGCAATAACATTAAGTATAATATTATTATTCTGGTCTTATATAATTGACTTAATTAATAATTATGATACAGACCAATGATGACGGCGTAATTAAGAAAGTTGATGAGATTTTACACACACACACACACACACACACACACACACACACACACACACACACACACACACACACACACAGAGAGAGACAGACAATAGATTAGAAAATCGGTACGAATTCCAAAATTATAACTCTTTCAATTTGGACTAAACGCAGAAACGTAGTCATTAAATACATTCAAGAGACAGCACTTGAAGACGGTAGATACGAAAAAGATCGCTTTTAGCAGTAAGACGGCTTTACTGCTAAAAGCGATCTTTTTCAGACTACCTTTGGTTTTATTTATGACTTACTAACGGCAAAGGCAGTCTCTGCAGTGCACAAAAGTTGCACATTTGAGCTTTTGCAGATCTTGTAGAATCTCATTCCCGCTATAAAAGTAGATATCCTAGATATTGTGCGACACGGTACAATAGCGCGTAGATAATACAGAGGAAGATTAGGAAATAATATGGTTACCTACACTAAGTTTCGTGTAGGTACCCATTATGTTCGTTCGTTTCGTTCAACGAGAGCTCAATAATAAAAAATACGTTGAAAATGTATTGGGCTAGCTTCGCGGAAACTAGGAATACTGAAGAAGGTTTAGCGATTCTTTACACCGCTCCAGAGGTGTCTGCTGTACAAGACGCAGATTAGACCCTGCGTCGAATACGAGTACTGCTCTACGTCCAAGAAGTTGGCCCCCCACTTATCGATTACAAAAATTTTGAAAGTTGTTCTGGGTTGTTCTAGGTTTGTGCTACTTTGTACAGTGTCTTTTGAGGCGGCGTGCCTGTTGGCACGAAGTCCCCCGTGGGATCTCGAAGCAGGGGTCCTTAAGAGGGTCTACGAGGAGGGCGCCCTGGTGCGACAACTAGGAGGTCGCCCGTTGCCGGAGCAGGTCGATCGCTGGAGACAGGAGGCTCGCGACGATCTGTTCCGGCAATGGGCCTTGAGATGTGAGGCTCCCACCGCGAGCCGGGTGCTCGTGGGGGCCATCGGTCCCGTGCTCCGCCAGTGGGTGGAGCACGCGCAAGGGGCTCCGACCTACTTCCTCACCCAACTTCTCTAGGTCATGGCTGTTTTGCCAAATTCCTGTGGGAAGTGGTGGGGATTCTGTCGGAGCCCGTTTGTCTTCATTGCGCAGGCGGCGCCGTGGACACGGCAGAGCACACGGTCTTCGTGTGCGCCGCCTGGGACGCGGATAGGTTGGCCCTCACGGGCACTATTGGAAGAGTGGATTCGCTGCCGGCCTTGATCCAGTCTATGGCCGGCAGCGACCAATGTTGGGCCGCCGTCGCTTCCTTCGCTCGGGAGGTGATGGCGGCGAAAAGAGAGGCCCTGCGTGAGCGGGAGCGTGCAGGCCGTACGCTCCCGCCCCGGCGGGCACCAGTCAGGGGGCGACGGCGCATTGCCTACGCCCAAGCCCCCGACTGATAGGGCCGTGGGCGGTGGGTCGGGGGCCCACCGCTCACGCGAATGGCCCTGAGGAGTCCGACGCCCCTTATGTATTATTATATTAAGTGGGGTGCCAGTTAAAGAATCAAAGAATCAAGAATCAAAGAATCAATTTCATTTATTCAGTTTAGTCACATAAAGAGCACATATGAATGTCAAAATTTTACAATTTTATGTCAAGCACTATTATAAAAATACTAAATTAATTACATAAATAAATAATTTCGAAATATTATTATTTGCGATAATTGCGAAAATAATTGGTTTTCGGGCGCGATATTTTGGAACAATATAGAACAAACCTAGCACAACCCAGAACAACCACCAGAATCGTGATATCTTAAAAGTGGGGGGCCAGCTCAGAAATTATTATTTGCGATAATTGCGAAAAAATTGGTTTTCGGGCGCGATATTTTGTAACAATATAGAAAAAACATAGAACAACCCAGAACAACCGCCAAAATCATGATATGTTAAAAGTGGGGAGCCAGCTAAGAAAATATTATTTGCGATAATTGCAAAAATAATTGGGTTTCGGGCGCGATATTTTGGAACAATATAGAACAAACCTAGCACAACCCAGAACAATCGCCAGAATCGTGATATCTTAAAAGTGGGGGGCCAGCTCAGAAATTATTATTTGCGATAATTGCGAAAATAATTGGTTTTCGGGCGCGATATTTTGGAACAATATAGAACAAACCTAGCACAACCCAGAACAACCGCCAGAATTATGATATCTTAAAAGTGGGGGACCAGTTCAGAAATTAGCTTTTTTGAATTTTCTCTGAAAATTTCAGTCTTAGCTCTATAATGTTTTGGAACAAAGTAGCATAAACCTAGAACAACCCAGAACAACTTTCAAAATTTTTGTAATCGTTAAGTGGGGGGCCAACTTCTTGAACGTTGCTGCTCTCACCTCTGGGACGGCTCCGCGAAGTATTTGCTGGACGCACTCGACGCTATGCAGCGACACTCTTGTTCGTATTATAGATTGTCCGGAGGTAACGGGAAGCCTTGAGCCGTTAGCTGAACAATCGCTTCCTTGGCCGCATTCTACCGTATTTAGCACGGCGAGTGTTCTGAAGAGCTCTTCAACCTGATCCCACTCTCTGCCTTCCGACACCCGAACAACGTGCCGGGCAGAGATGCTACTCCCACACAGTGGAAAGCATATTCGCGAGAACCAAACGTTTTAAACGTTAGTTTCTGTGCCGAACGTTAGTGGCCTGGAACGCCCTGCCTGCACACGTGTTTTCTCTGGGTTCTTTAAGCGAAGCTGGGGTCGTTAAGTTGAGGACCACTCTCTTTAGTATTGTGTACTGTGAGAGTCGCCCACAATCGCTTGACGTCGTCACGACTTACCACTAGGAGGGCGACGTCAATTTGGCAAACCCAAATATATATAAAAAAAAAGTGTATTACCATTCTATGACTAGAAAGTCCCAGGCTGCACTCATTGATCATTCCCACCTTGCGTTGAGCAACATCCACTTGATACAATTTAAAATGTCGCAAGCGGAATTCGCACGGTATATTACACATAATATTTCAATTAACAATGTTAATGTATATGCCTCTGGGTAGTGAGCATAATTATTATACTACACTAATAACTGCTTCGGTGTCTTTAGTGCGTCGGGGTCTGAAATGCCGAAGTCGTTCTGGGTTCGATGCTCGGCTTGTAAAGGTGAACGCACACTTATTCGGGCCGAACGCGTCGAACGAATCGAAGTTAAGGAGGCCTCGCACACATATCCGCACCGGAAGAATTGACCACCCCGAAAGAATCGACCGCGTCGAAGAAATTATTTCTATTTCCTTTACGCCTGTCGCACTGTTATTACATATTATTATACATGTTATTCGCACGTTGCTCTGTCGTAGTGTCGTACCCTTACGCAACTGACAGAATGCAAGCGCATCGGTCTAATCGACCGCATAAGCCGCGCCGAAGCTGATGACGTCATCCGAATTCGTCTAGGATTTCTGGGGTTCTTCCAGATTCGGACGATTCGACGCGGGAAAGTGTGGGAGGTTTCATGAGATTTCATATACATAATTCTAAAATTCGTTTCATTCGACTCGTTCGACGCGTTCGGCTCGGATAAGTGTGCGTTCCCCTCAAAGGAACTGTGATCCTCAAATGTGTGTACTTACCGGAGATTAAGTTACTCAGTATGTCGTAGCAGCAGTTTGACAACATCAGTACTATTTATTTCTATTTCTTATGAATCATTTTTAATAATAATATACCTAATAGACCATACAGTTCCAAGTATTATACTGAAATTTCAGTAAGTATAATAGTAATATTCGTAAGTAGTTATTTCTAAACTACTCATTTTATATGTCGGTAGTAAATAACAATGTTAGTTTTAATATATTAGGTAGAATTTCAACGAAGGCCGAGTCGGTGTTTTTTATTGCTTGTTAGTTGCATAAAGCCTAAACAAGGATACCTACGAGTACATCTGTGTCGCAGCACAGCTAATATTAGGTACAGTTGATTAATAAACAGATTATCCTTAAAGGAATAACATGTTCTGTAATACAGGGTAACTAAATTAGCTAAGTTAAAGTCTTTAGATAACAGAGTACAGGATAACAGGATATTTAACAGAGTTTTTGTTTCGCGACTGTGATTTAAATGTATGCATGCGCATAATGATAGCTATCATAAACATAGGTTAATACGAAGGCCCCTTGAGACGCAAGGACGTACTTTATTGTTTAGTGACCAATGAACTATTTATTTAAAGAACTTTAATCACTAGCATATAGTTATACTCGTAATAAATATGACGTGCTTTTCTCTTCTGGTTAACATTTTTGGTTCATTATGCATAAGTGAGCAGGTGACTAATATAGTCGCGCCCAAATATATTAAACAAACAACTGTGACCTATATGTATAAAATATTTATATGTATATAAGTATACTTGTACTGTAACATTTGAGGGTAACATATTAAAAAAACTGTAGTTAGCTACAATTTAAGGTTTAAATTAGACAGATGTAGCCTACTTATTACTTTTAAAACCTAACTGATTGATATAATTTTACAAATATTGCACAAAAACGATTAAAACATCATTTCTAATAAATTAGAATTATTTTTATTTGACTTGCGACAAGGTTGAAAGTTGAATACTACTAGCATTTTATATCAACTTGTATAAGTTAATTTTCTGTCACCGTAGATAATAAGTAGGTACACTATAATTGACCGAGCGAGGGAAGCGAGATATTTCGAGATTGGACAATTTTGCTTTCGTCTGTCTGTCTGTCTGTGTGTTCCGGGCTAGCGGCCCCATTTATTATCCGATCTCCACGAAACTTAGCACAAGTATTCCTTTACTGGAAACAATATTTTCAGTGTGAGTATTTTTATTGGGGATGGGAGGCAAATCTCAAAAAATGTTACGCGAGGTCTACTGTTCGACTCTAGGCGACATCTAGTAATTTATATATATATTTCATCCTGTTGGACTTCAAACAGATGAGGTCATCTATCATTGCAATGTGATCTTACTAATTTCGACTAACAACGAAAACTATTATGTACATAATCTATTTTATTTTGACATCTCGAACTCGTAAAATGCTATATTTTCTCTATTGTCACAAGCTCGAGATGGTAAAATTTAAAAAAATATACGTAAATTGTGTCGTATGTTTGTAGTGAGACAGCGTTTAATATGCATCTCTTTTGTCGCAAACCACAGGACTCGCAGGATAATGGTGAGCCTTTCGCATGTTCTTTATACATAGTCTTACCTTCATGTCGTCAATGTGCGCTTGCTCTCTTCTCATGCTTTATATTCCTAATTTGCGCTATCACTTTGCCTGTGTAATATTAACGGACCATTACAAAATATTTGACAGTTTAATTGTATGTAAATGTACCACGAATGACGAAAGCTGTCGTATTTAGGTTGCATGGGATAATAGTAGTTTTGTTTGCGTCATAACAAGTTTTTGGTTTTTTCTTTCTTCTACATAATACATCTTGTTATGACGCAAACACATTTATTACTGTAATACATGTCATTAACGGCTCGGTTAGTGCCCAGTGTACAGTACATGCACTATTCTCACGATACAAATAGAAGTGGCACAAGTCCTGGTGACGTCACAACTAGTGACATCTCATGCTCATGGCACTTGCGCGCAGAGCCGCAGCTGGCGCCACTCACTACTCACATGAACTAGGGGGTTAACTGGCCAAAATAAATGAACTTATTTATAGTGAAAACAACTATCTCTTGATCGATCAGTTGTTAGTAAAATCACACCTATGATGTACTGAATTTCTTAATAGTACAGTCAGTACCTGTCAATGTCATACTTTATGGACATACCGACCTAAATTAACCACTACTTATTTAAATTAATAGAGAATATAAATTTTATCATGAACAAAAAAATGCGGACTTTATCGATCAACAAATATTTTCCGGACTATAATAAAGCAGTGGAATAGCGTACAATTGTGTTTGTTCCTCTTGCATTAGAAGACTGCATCACCATAGAACTCGATCGCGGCAACTACTACGTCACATGTATATTACCTCTATCAGTGGCAATAATAGTGATGATGGCCACTGGCAGGTTATGGGAAATCCATTTTGCCGCGATCGTGTTAGCAGGCTACGAAAAACTACAATTTGACCGCAACCCGCTCGCCCGTGATTTTATGAGTAGACTCACAGAATCACGGGCTCTGTATAAAGTTACCTTTGAGGAAGAAAGTCGCGATTATGTGTAAATGATCTTCGTGTTGTGACAGAAATCATGAATGTATATCAGTTAAAGTAGGTATATCTGTCGGCTCTTAACGTTCTACATCCGGCGGCGTCTGAAACACACGCACCAACAGCCGTCACGCCGAGTCACGCGTGACACATGGTGAGAGTTGCGCGGCTCACTGTGTCGCATGGCTTAGATACTTTTGTTTATTGTTATATTTATATGACCTGGCTATATCCCGATATGCGGCTATACTTGGTTTTAGCCGACTCTAGGTGTACCCATACCCTACCGCAGTCCTACTCGGATAGGTTAGGTTAGTAACTTTACCCCTCCTTGTCAGAGGTTGCATAGGTGGGTCCTAAGTCCGCAAGGCACCGTGGACTCATTCTTTCTCGAGGGTTCCCGGGACGCTTAGTAATAGACATTGGGGCGGTTTTAAAAAAAAAGTTAAGTACGTCAGAAATCGATATGTCCAGAGACGAGCTACCGCTCTTAATTGGGGTGTCGAATTCAAATACTGAAAATTTAAAGATACACCTAGTCTTAAACTAGGTGTTACCACACTGCGTCCTTTCCGTAACATCTAATAAGGAAGGAAATATTCCTTTTTTTATCTGTGGCATGGATTAGTTACTGTACATGTGTACTGATATACATCTGTTGTACGAGAATGGGCACAGTGACTATTTAATATGCAAAGTAAATAATATTTGCTTCACATAATACTTGTCTGTTTTCATGAGTTTAGGTACATCACCTTTTATAGAGTATTCAATAATTTATATCAAATTGTTTTATTTCTGCAGTTGTTTACAAGTTTATATGTATTCTTTCTGCGTAACGTAATACATAATATTGATTAATTAATATAGACACGCGAATATGGCGATGACATTTAGAATTATGCCTGTTTTAAATCAAAACAGGTTTAGTACTTCTTCCCATACTCGCTAAACATTTCCTGTCTCTTTAAGCCGCTTTCGTACGCTTTCGATGGCTAAAAGTGTGTTGATTGACAACACTCATATGGGCAGTGGGTGATCCATACTCAGGTGGACTCCGGACCTCTTTCCCTTCACTTAATTCCCGACAGTCTTGAGCTTAAGGGTGGGTGCCTTTCGATCAGAGATGTGCTGCGCTACGTTGCTATGAATGCGTTTGACATCCACCAATCATATTCATTTGTCCACACATCACGTCATAGCACAATCATTTTCATTGGTCCACAAGCACATCCTCGCAGCATAGCTACATAGCACATCTCTGGTCGAAAGGCAGCCTAAGCCAGTTATTATAACACGGGTAATTTCATAAACTTAACCCCACCTCGAGCTATCGGTGAGGTGGGCATGTCGGCCTCATAACGACTAAACCGTATGGTGCTTCCTTTTGTGTCCGTGTATTCGAAGGCCCGGGTGCACACGGGACTTCGAAAGGTATGGAGCTGAAGCCTTACCTCGCTGAAAATTAATTCAGGATATAATTTATAACAGTATATCCAACCCCCAGATATAGTTTATCCTGTTGTGAACTACTCTTTAACCACTAGCCATTGTGAATTTCTTCTCTCTCTGCTTTTAAAAAGGCTTTTAGATGGTTATCTAGACTGGTAAGATAAAAGACTACGAGGAGTTTTCTTTCATCAGTCGCATGTATTAAGTACCTATTTGTCGTAAACAACAACTATTTTGTAGATTGAGCATAGTGTGGTCTCGCTAACACGACCGACATGATAGTGTAATGTGGCCATTACTATCGTCAACCCACTTTAGCTTAGATGAATGCAACCATTAATGTATTTGCGGTTGTGAGTATGTACTCTTTACAAATAGAATCGAATGGTAACGTCCGTCCTCTACCTTATTCATTTGTTACATACATTGTTATATTCTATGACGAGCGGAAGCAATTCCATGGGAACATTTCGGAATCACGGTTGAAAACGGTTTAGCCGGCCCTTAAGCAAACGGTTTAGCTGGCCCTTAACCAAACGGTTTAGCTGGCCCTTAACCAAACGGTATAGCTGGCCCTTAACCAAACATTTTGAAAATAGTTACTACTGAATATATCGACCTGTTTTCACGCATGACGTAGGTATCATATTGTCATGTATTTAAATAGATTCCGCATGTTTATCTGTAGCAAATAGCACAAGTAGCTGACATTTATTTGTGTATTAACTGTCATAGTGTAACCAGAACGTCCACTTGTAATGAAATGCTAGACTAAAGTAAAGTTATCTTCGGTATATCCCGCCTCTACACCATTGCCCGTTATGGGCAATTAAACAATGGACCACGATTACCTCTGATGGCCCATCATGGCCGATTGTGTAGATGATCATTTAACAAACACAGTCTAGGTGTGTGTGTAATATTATTCTATGAGCTAAAACAGACCTTGCCACATGGAATAACACTCCAATGATGATTATAATATTTATTATACTAGACTAGCATATCATAGTAAGATCAATGGGCGTTTTTACATTGCACGATATCGTGACGATAATTTACATTCTTTACCTTAAAGTTAGTGCTGCTACTTACGATATCGTACAATGTGAAGACACCCAATGGCGACATGTATGAATATATTAGTTGAGTTTGCTTGCACAACGGCAGCTGTGTTGTTGTGTTTACTACGAGTATATAACAAAGGATAACCAACTAACTGAATGGTGTTTATTGTCCTTGGAACGCACATAACTAATATGTCATATTTGTAATTACGTTATGTTAGTTACCGTAAGATCCCGTTTTAAGTTACAACGCGTTGTAACTATTAGGAACGCGCTGTAACTAAACACCTGTCAAACCACGCGTTGTAACTAGTAAGAACGCGTTGTTACTTAAGGCATTAGAACTGTTCTTAAATTTTTCTGTCAGTTAAAACTATTATTGCCACATTAGTCAACGAATAAAAACGAAAAATAAACCATAACCTCATAACGAATCACAAAAAAAGTCGTAACCAAAAATGCGTTTTGTCTAGTGATAGAATAGAATAGAATAGAATAGAATATTTATTTATGTGCATAGCATGTAGGTACATAATTAGAGATGGTAACAGAGATGGTCCAGTTATTGTTTCCATAACATTCTGCCGTTTGGCATACAAATATTTCGTCTGAGTATAAATTCATGACGTCATATAACATTAAATCTTAAATTCAAACATTACCTAAGACAATGAATAATTCCAATAACAATTTCAACTCAATAATAAATAATTCCAGTTCATGATGTCATGTAACATTAAAATCTTAAAGTCACAATATCTAAGTCATTCAATTATTCCAATAATAATTCTAATTCAATTAATTAATAATTCCTAATCCATCCAATTAAGATATAAACTAGTACAACGTAGAACTAGTATGTGTTCTACCTAGTTACAACGCGTTGTAACTAGGTAGCGTATATGTTTCAAACATATTACAATGCTTTACTTATCACAAGCACGGGTTCAGCATAAATTACCTATAGATAGTGTCAAAACTGTATGCTTTTATATACATGCTTATGTGTCCTCATTAATTGATGTCCATAATTTACAACTTCACTGGATATAGGATTCGAGGCTACGAAACCTACGAATTTGGTTGTACGCTATTTTCAACCGAGTTCCAAAAGAGGAGGAGGTTCTCAATTCAACTGTATAACTGTTTTTTTTTAATGATTGTTACCCCATATCTCTGGACTGGGTAAACAGATTTTCGGTTGTTGTGTCAATTTTTGACGTGTATTTTTCTTACTAACATTTTCGCAATTTTACTTGTATGAGGGTTATTTTAATGTTGATGAATTTGCTATGTCTGCCGGAACGGCTCAATTGCTTACGTTTACTGAGGAGTTTGGCTTCAAAACAAAACCTCCAAATAGGTTCTCGCTTTGTTATTTCGAATAATTTGGCAGTTTAGTTTAGCTGTTGCACATACTCGTATTATTTATTTGGTTATATGTACCTGTGTATGTGAGGTGTGTTGTGTCTGTCTGTGTTGTGACGTGGCGTCGTTGTCCCAGAGCCCAACACGCCGGGCAAGTTCATCGTGTGGTTCCGCAACGAGACCACGCTGCTGGTGCTGTGGCAGCCGCCCTACCCGCCCGGCGCCTACACGCACTACAAGGTGAGTCTGAGCTTGCTCCCGTCTGTAGCTGGGCTTGTGTTCATGTTTCAAACATATTTCAGTGTCCTTATTTTCTTTTATAACGTGATGCTCAATACACATTTCAATTACAAAGTAAAGTTAAATTTAATGTTCTTTCAATTATAGTCCGGTCAATTTAGACCAAAAAATGAGAGTGAAGGTGCATAAAGTCCCAGCAAGCTGAAAATCAGTAAAATTGTCCAGAACATAATTATAAATAAAATTTAAAAGTTCCCCATCATTCCCGTGTGTGGAAAAATTTTTATTCGAGGTCAAAGGTGCAAAAAATTACTTTTTCGCAATTTTCAGCAAAACGGTAAGTTTTATCATAAAAGTACCCCTAGGCAAAAATTGTAGATCTTAAAATTATCTATAAAAATGTATCAATACTTTTTTCTTACGAGCCTCCGTTTCTGAGATATCTATATATGTATATATATACATACAAATGGGAAATGTAATTTTTGTCCCCCCCTTAGCTCTCGAGAACTGCTTATGCTACAATGATGGTTGACCCCTCTATGGATAGCCCTCGATCTGGAGGCAAGCCAAAAATAGAAAATTTGACCTAGCCCTAAGGGGTCCAAAGTTATAGGCCAAATTGATATGGGGAATGTCCCCCTTAGCTCTCGAGAACTGCTTATGCTACAATGATGGTTGACCCCTCTATGGATAGCCCTCGATCTGGAGGCAAGCCAAAAATAGAAAATTTGACCTAGCCCTAAGGGGTCCAAAGTTATAGGCCAAATTGATATGGGGAATGTCCCCCTTAGCTCTCGAGAACTGCTTATGCTACAATGATGGTTGACCCCTCTATGGATAGCCCTCGATCTGGAGGCAAGCCAAAAATAGAAAATTTGACCTAGCCCTAAGGGGTCCAAAGTTATAGGCCAAATAGATATGGGGAATGTCCCCCTTAGCTCTCGAGAACTGCTTATGCTACAATGATGGTTGACCCCTCTATGGATAGCCCTCGATCTGGAGGCAAACCAAAAATAGAAAATTTGACCTAGCCCTAAGGGGTCCAAAGTTATAGGCCAAATAGATATGGGGAATGTCCCCCTTAGCTCTCGAGAACTGCTTATGCTACAATGATGGTTGACCCCTCTATGGATAGCCCTCGATCTGGAGGCAAGCCAAAAATAGAAAATTTGACCTAGCCCTAAGGGGTCCAAAGTTATAGGCCAAATAGATATGGGGAATGTCTCCCTTAGCTCTCGAGAACTGCTTATGCTACAATGATGGTTGACCCCTCTATGGATAGCCCTCGATCTGGAGGCAAGCCTAAAAATAGAAAATTTGACCTAGAATTAAGGGGTCCAGGGTTTCAGCTTGCTGGGACTTTATGCACCTTCGAATGTCTAAATTGACCGGACTATTAGGGTTCGACAGCATAAAATATGAAAGCTCAAGAAGCAACATAATTTCACTTCGTCGGAGTGGGATTTGGACTGTAATAAATAAATAAATAAATATGCTAGGACAATCCACACAACGCCGCAATCTAGTCTCAAACTAAACAGAGCTTGTGATATGAGTACTAGATAAACTGAAATAAATACTTAAATACATTTTTTTTTGTAAATATTATACATAGGAAACATCGAAACTTCGGAACAAACGTATCTGTCTTCACACAAAGTTTGTCCCGACCGGGAATCGAACCCGACACTCCGGCGTCGAAAGCGGATGCACCACCGACAAGGCAAATAATAAGGAACATAATGTTGATGTACTAGGTGTCGATAGTCCCGCCGGACGCGCGCGACGCCGAGCTGTACGTGGAGAAGGAGGGCGAGCCGCCCGGCCCGGCGCAGGCCGCCTTCAAGGGGCTGGTGCCGGGCCGCGCCTACAACATCAGCGTGCAGACCGTGTCCGAGCCGGAGATCTCGGCGCCCACCACCGCGCAGTACCGCACCGTGCCGCTGCGGCCCCGCAACGTCACCGTGCCGCGCCGCGACCTGCAGGAGACCGCCTTCACCGTCACCTGGCTGCCGCCGCTCGACGAGAGGTGTGCATACACTGCTATGTATAGTATATATACTAGCGTCATCAACATCGGTCCAGCCGTTTAGGAGGAGTTCAGGACATGCACACGTACAGTAGAATTATATATATAAAGATATATACTTGCAACATTAGGTACTACTGTTCACACGATAGTTTGTATAATCCTTTTTAAGTAGTCACTGTGACATTTAACCTATGTTCAAGGAGCTACACCACAGGCATAGGCTGGGCATCAAATAATTATGATGAAGATTTTGATAAGACGTCACGCGCCGCCAATATCAATAGATATTTGACGTTACTTACGCTAGGCCTCAAGATCATTATGCATTATCTAATTACTAGTGACAGCACAGTGACTGTACGTCAATATTTAGTTTTAAGACAATTATTTTAGAGTAGTAATAATGTCCATCCCCGTTGTTGTTGTTGTTGGAGTGGCGTGTCACGACTGTGTGTGTGTCGCAGCGAGTTCGAGAAGTACCAGGTGTCGGTGTCGGGCGCCGGCGTGACGGCGGGCGGCCGGCGCGCGCCCGTGGTGCGCTCGCGGGACGAGCCGGCCGCCGCCACGTTCGAGGGGCTGGAGCCGGGCGCGCCCTACACCGTCACCGTCAAGACCATGTCCGGCAAGGTCACCTCCTGGCCCGCCACCACCGACCTCACGCTCAGTAAGTACTCCACTCTCACACACTCACACACTCACACACTCACACATCGCCTCCGCCTTGTCAGTTAGTCGATAAGATAACTTGGCTCCAAAATTAAGGCTGTCGGGCCTTCATTTTGGAGTCAACTTATCTTATAAGCAAGCGATAGTTTAGTATGTCCCTTTAGAATCGCATTATTTTCTTTTTCACATGTATTTCAGTATTTCCTTTGTCTTTCTAAGCTAAGACTGATCAACCTTGACTGTACCCATTCAAGGCTAAAGTTTTGCAGGAACGCAATAAAAAGTGGCATTGTATTTGAAAAAAAAAACGACCTGAAACTGTTATATTGAATTAAAAAAAAAGTTTTATTGATACCACATGCATATATAGGCCAGTAAAATTAAGGTACACCTCGTAATTTTTCCAACCTGGCTGGAAATTTGTATAAACTTATATTTAGACATCCTAAAAGTTGTGTCAATGCCTACATATGGCAGGGTGTCCGCGTCTATTAAAAGTGGAGGTCAAAGGCTTTTTTTATACGTTGAACTATATTGCGAGATATAGGGTGGAGAGAAAGCGGTTCAAATTACTAGTTGTCCTGGCAAACTTCAATGTATGTATACTACGAATATTTTTAGACCAAAACTATATGTAGGTTTGACACAACTTTTAGGATGTCTAATATAAGTTCATAAAAGTTTCCAGCCAGGTTGGAAAAATTCCGAGGTGTACCTTAATTTTACTGGCCCAATAACCAATCAACACCGTGCAAATCTTTATAAGGTATCCCATTGTTGTCACAAACAAATCCTATGAAATCCTGTCCCGTGATAACATATGCACGCAGCTGTGATAGAAGTTCCCCCACCGTGAGCTGGTGTCGGTAAGTGAAGTCACGCTATGTGTTGTGTGACAGAGCCGCTGCCGGTGAAGGGCGTACAGTGGCGCCGTGCCGAGGCCGGCCTGCGCGTGTGGTGGGCGCCCGCCGAGGGCAGCGTGCAGGACGAGTACAAGGTAGGGCTAGCAGGGCTGCGGGACTTTGTGGAGAGGCTCTTGTGACATGTACCGATATCTGGATGTGTACAGGTGTCGTACCACGAGGCGGGCCCGTCGCGTGACGACAACAGCGCGCTCACCGTCAGCGACACGAGCGTGACGCTGCGCACGCTCCTGCCCGGCACCAACTACACCATCACCGTGAGTAGACCACGCGGGCACGTACGTACTTGTTACGGGCACGGGTACGGGCGCAGATCCCAGCCTCATTAGGTTAAACGGGAAATTGGTTTTATAGGTTACCTACCTTTAAAGTTTAGTTGTAGGTATGCCCAACAGATGGCATCACACAATTACTCTACATCGCACTGCCGTTGTTTACGCAAGTTGCACTCATTCGTATCGGTACATAATTAAGGTAACATGTTGAATTGAGATGTATACACAATGTATTTATCTAATTGAACATTGTAGGTACGTGCAGTTTAGTACGAGTAAGTCACTGAGTTTTTGTCTTCGAAAAATCTATATTTTTAAAGTACTAAAATGTCATAAATATTTTCTAGTTATTCCAAGTTTCAAATAATATTGCAGTTGAATACACATTTAGACAATATATATTTGTGAATATCCTTAAATTACAAATCCCCCTTCAAAGCCCTTCTGATAGTTAATTATGTAATACCCTGATATACCCATGTATATAACCGAGACAGATGTGTGTACCATCTCTCCTAGGGGGGGGGGGGGGGGGGGGGGGGTATAGTTACCTTATGCGGCCAGGGCGTATAGTTTCCTTATGCGGCCAGTGTCGTGTTGAGCTCGTGTGTGAGTGTTCGTGCTGTACTGCAGCTGGCCGGCGCATGGACGTGGCGGGTGAGGACAGGTTCGTGCCCCAGGGCGGCCCGGGTGTCCTGGGTGCCCTGGGTGCCCAGGTCCCGGTGGAAGACCTGTTCCCGACTGAATTGTTCCCTCTATTTCTTTTGTTTGCTTATGTGAGTGTTCCTTCGATTACTTCAGCCCTCATTGTGATATTTCTTCAAATAAATATAGTATTAACTTTCAGTGACACTCTGTAATGTGCTTATAAGTAAGTTATAATTAAATCGTAATTACGAAGTGATCGCTATAATATTGTGGTTCTGTTGAGTATTGTGACGTGCGACTATTGTTTTAGTGTATTCAGGAAAGTGTCTCGCTATAATTATATATTCTATTTACGCCATGGTCTTAAGGATAATGGAAATAATGTAATTAAGATGATTGCCATGTCGTGGGTGGTTGTATCGTTTAAATTGAAAAAAAAAATGGTTGGGTTTGGAGTTATAGAATCTGCCAAGGTTTATAGAATGACTGATGTTACTTTGGACAATTCGATTGGATTTATTTTGCATTAGATAGTTCGTTTACTGAAGAAGTTGCGGACGCGGTTTACTGTAGGCTTTCTGGCCTCAGGTCACAGCTAGTATCTGATCAATACACTTATTTGTAGCATCGGCTTCCTTCCCGAAGATATAATTGTAAATTGAGACATCTAATACGTCACCAGTCATTAGCTGTACATTATAGATCATAAAGTTCGCCGGGACACCTAGTTAACATTTATCACTGGCGAACGTCCGCGGCTTTACCCGCTTGATAATTTATATACTAGACCCACTATCCATTGGTGAAAACTGGGACAAAATCCATTGCGTAGTTTTAAAGATCTAAGTTTACATAGGGACAGACAGACAGCGAGAAGCGACTTTGTTTTATAAGCCGCGCAAGATGACAAAGGGATTGGCGGCCATGATGGTGACGTCTTAAGCCTAGTTCGCATTAGGCTAGTAATTTAGAAGAGTAGCGAGTAATTTAGTAGCTAAATATGTGCGAACTACAAAAATTTAGTCGTGTAATTTAGTAAATGATTTAGTCGAGTCAATCCATTTTGCTCTATTTTTTCGGGCGAGTAGCGCCTCCCACCACTGGTTCACCGGCTAAACAAGTCTGAATCTGTTGATTAGTCGAATTCATTAGTGGCCGACTCACTTGTGTACTGTACTAAACCGTAATGTGAACGATTTCTGTGTAGTAGCGAGTAGTTTAGCCACTAAATTACACGCTACTCTACTAAATGACTAAAGCAGTGCGAACTAGACTATAGTGACGTAGATTAACCTACAATGCTGTTTTGTTATCCGTACTTTCAACGATCGATGACGTCACGGAGCGGTCGCGGCGAGGTCTCCCACTCACATCACGTCCATGTGCGCAGGTATGTGCGGTGTCCCGCGGCGTGGAGTCCAACGAGAGCGTGTTCAGCGTGGCCACGCGCCCGCTCGCGCCCGTGGTGGAGACGGCGGCGCCCTCGGCCGGCGAGCTGCGTCTGGTGTGGCGCTCCGACGTCACCTCGCGCCAGCACGCCTACGAGCTCGTGTACCGGCGCGCGAGCCCGCCCGGCGAGGACTACCCGCCGGTGAGAGTCTACTGATACAAAGTATAGTGGACAGTGCTAAAAGTACAATTAGAGATGTGGTGATATCTGTATCTGTATAGGTAGCATAATGTGTATCTGTCCGTCCCCAGCTGGTGACCAACGAGACGAGCGCCACCCTGCGCGGCCTGTTCCCCGGGGCCGTGTACTCGCTGCAGCTGTCCGCGCTCAGCTACGGGCTGCGCAGCGAGCCGCACGTGCTGCGCAAGCCTGTCCGTGAGTATACTGCGAGCCGCTACACACGACTGTTCCCGCTGTTCCCGGCGGCGGCGTGGTGTACTCGCTGCAGCCAATTTTCTTCTGCGTTACCAAAACCAATGTAAATTTTCATCTAAATCCGTCCAGTCGTTTGACCATGAAGAGGGGGTATCAATTACGATAGTTAGCATAGCCTTTACATTGCTCGCTACATGTGAGGTAGAGGTGTATATGAGGTATGCTACGTGCCCAGGGCCGCTGCCGCCCCTGTCGCTGTCGGTGGCGCACGCCACGTCCAACAGCGTGAACGTGTCGTGGACCGCGCCGCCCGCCGCGCTCAGCGCGCTGGGCGGCTTCGCGCTGTCTTACCGCACGCGCAGCGACCCGCGCGCCGTCTCGCCGGACGGGCTCGACGTGCTGCCGCCCGAGCAGCGCGCCGCCGAGGTGAGCCATTCCCCCACCTCCCCACCTCACACCTTGTGTCTGACACAAAACAAAAAACAACACGTGTTACATCCATAAAAACCATACAAGATTAAGTTTCAAAATTGAATTCCTAAATATGCGCACTCGACATGTAGGTAGGTAATAAATTAGTTAAAGGAATCAAAAAGGCAGAGGTTAAACATGTTCAGGTGTACCTTCCGCGAGGGCGAGGGCGAGGGCGAGGGCGAGGGCGACGTATAGTAGTGTGTGACTCAGAGCCCGAGTCCCACCACCCCGGGCCCAAATATGCACCGTGACATTTACATTTTTGTACCATAATATCTGTATATGTAATATCTGTACATTCACTTGCAGAAGTAAATACTTGCTCAATTACATTGCGGAAGTGAACATCGTAACGCTCGTGAAATAATTCTGTATATTTTACAGTTTAGTTTTAATATTTGTCCAGTAAATGACATAAATATGAATTAAATAATGATCGTCCAGATCACAAATATGACGCACGGGGAACACTACATCATCAGCCTGGACTCCGTGAGCGAGGACGCGGGCGGCGAGACGGCGGAGAGCGCGCAGCCCGTCACCGCCGAGTACACTGTCCGTGAGTGGCCCGGGCCTTGTCTGCACCTTAGCTAATATCAGCTTAAAGTGCACTCAATATATATATATATATTTTGGTCTCGCGGTAGACACTTTCTCAACAACACGTCGACTGCATCGCAGGGCCCAACCCGCCGTCGAACGTGGAGCCGTCGTGGGTGGACACGCGCAACCTGACGCTGGAGTGGCCCGTGCCGGAGGGGCGCGTGGAGCGCTACTCGCTGCGCTGGTGGGAGGGCGCCGACGGCAAGCCGGGCGCCGAGGTGGGCGCGCAGAACATCTCGGCGCCCTCGCCCGCGCGCTCCGTGCGCGCGCTGGTGAGCGGCCTGCAGCCCGGCGCGCCCTACGTCGTCAGCATCGCCGCGCACTCCTACAACCTCACCAGCGAGATCTTCACCATGTGGACCAGGACGCGTCAGTCTCCCTCTATGTACTCGTGTCTGTGCGCGACTGAGCTGACGTCACCTTGACTTGTGCTCGATCGGTTCCAGGGCCGCTGATCCAGTCGGACATGACGATAGTGAACGAGACCGGCGAGGGCGACGAGAACGACACCCTCTCCACTACTCTTGTGAGTGACGGTTTCTTGTAGACGTCCGCGAATATGAAAGCTTTACTGCAAATAATAGCGGAGACAGTGGTATGTGTAGACGAAGTAGGAAGGCAACCTCTGGGTTTCCGTAGGACCATTTTGAACTCACCTGGGAAAGAAAAAAAAATCGGTATTCATTCGACCGATCGATCGAATTCAATCGTTAAAGCTTTTGTTATTGCTAATTAATACTACTAACTTGAGATTATTTACGTATAAGCCGCGCAAAATGACAATGGAATTGGCGGTTATTTTAAATTCCGCGGGACCGCTGTCGCTCCCTTGTCCATTGCTGCGGGCGTCTCTGGTGACACTAGAAGGTATTTCCAGTGGCGCCCGAAGGACTTTGGCCGCCTGTGTGGCCTCTTCGGTCATGTTGGTGTAGATTAAACTACAATACTGTTTTGTTATCTGTACTTGTCAGAAATTGATGACGTGACGGAGCGGTTACTGTGACAAGGTTCTGTCCCACTCACACCGTGCGCGGCTCATACATCTAAATTGAGAGCATTCAGACTACGAATTGCAGTCACTCATATATAGTACGTGGGATGTACAGAAAGTGGTGTACACGCGCACGCCGGAGTCGGCGTCGGTGTTCGACTCGTACCGGTTCCTGCTGGAGGGTGACGGCGAGCCGGCGCGCTCCCTGGCACGGCCCGCCGCCGGCACCAACCAGACCGTGGTGTTCGCCGGGCTCGTGCCGGGCCGGCTCTACAACATCACCATGTGGACCGTGTCGCACAACGTCACCAGCCATCCCGTGCAGCGCCAGTCCCGCCTACGTAACTATCTTACTTTTTATACCCTATTTTTCCTTCGAGGGCACGAAAATTCTTCCTCGACCCGTCGATACATTCACTAATAATATCTAAAGTTTGACCGTCGCGGTCGAGGCGTCGCTACAGCTCGTGCCGTGTGCCCGCAGACCCTCTGCCCATCTCGCGGCTGAAGGCGACGGAGGTGGCGGCGCGCTGGATCACGCTGGCGTGGGACCGGCCGGCCGGCGACCTGACGGACTTCGAGGTGCAGTACCTGACTTGGGCGCCGGGCGAGGCGCACTCGCCGGAGCAGCTGCGCACGCACGCCACGGCACTGCCCGGCCTGCGCGTGCCGGAGCTGCGCCCGCACACGCGCTACACCTTCACCGTGCTGGTGCGCGCCGGCGGCCCGGCCGCGCTGCAGACGCTGTCCCGCGCGATCTCGCAGGAGTTCCGCACGCTGGAGGCGCCGCCGCCCCCGCCCACGCACTTCCGGCCCAGCGACGCCGCGCCCTCGCGCCTGCAGCTGGAGTGGCGCCTGGAGCCGCGCGACGCCAACGGCGAGCTGCGCCGCTTCCTGCTGCAGTACCAGCCGCAGAACCGCCCCGACCTGCTCACCGACCTCGAGTTCCCGGCCGACGGTATACCTACACGATCATATTATTATATCTCTTCCGAATTAACTGTGTCTGTACAGGATACTACAATAGGCTTGTGTCCCAAATTTTAAAAATTGATTAAATCTGTAGTTTTGAATCTATATAGTCACAAAAATGTATTATTTTGATTTAAAACAATCATTTACATAGTTTATTTTGCGATCTAAAAAATGTATTTAAATTGGTACCGAAAACGCTCCAATCTGTCATGGCGCCTTGGGTGATGTCACACGTTGCGAAACAAATCAAAATGTGTTTGACGAAGCTATCCTGAACAAAAAACGAACGAAGTTCGCTGCAGCGATTAAGCCATAAATTAGTCGTCTAATCGTAATATAAATATTCAAGCGCAAGATCGCTTATTAGTTATAGTTTTTTCACGACCAAAAGGTCAAAAGAATATCATGGCGCTTACGCATTTCCTTCAACGTATTCCAAGAACAATATTCCAAGGATTATACACTATAGACTGGACACGCATAGCTTTTTACCTACGACGGAACGGAGATGGTATATGCGTTTGGGGTGAGAGGATGTTTGTGCAAATACATGTTGCCATTTTTCTCCAAAACTACTGGTCGGATTTTGATGCAGTTTTTAGTTATGGGTTCAGGTTTGATTGGTGCATGTTCTTAGATAAATTTTACGATGACAACTCACCAGGGGGCGCTGCAGCGAACATTATTTGTGAAAAGCAATGTTGCCAATTTTCTCAAAAAGTACTTGTCCGATTTTGATGCTGTTATCTGTTATGGGTTTGAGTTAGATTGGTACAGGTTTCTAGATGTTACGGTCACAACTCATCAGCAGGCGCTAACATACAGCTAACATTATTTGTGATGAAAATCAATTTTGATGCGGCTTTTTTTAGGAATGGATTTGTAGTTGATTAGTGAGGGTTCTTAAATAGGTGTAACGACAGCAACTTACTAGAAAGCGCTACATATCTATGTTCTTTAAGAAGTTTAAAATAAAAATCAAAATAAAAATTTTGAAAAAACCCACGACGATTAAAAAGCAATTGAAAAAAGGATAAAATAATTTAAAAACCTCCAAAAAGTTAAAAATAAATTGTGTTAGTTAGCCCTTTAACTTTGATATAGGTGCCTAGCAATATTTTGATTCAAGCGTCGTCTCGAAATGCACATCGAAATAATGCGCAAAAACTGCGTTTTGTTCAATCTACTTTTGTTAGATTTACAATAATTTAACTTTAAAATTAACAAAAATTCGTAAATTAATAAAAACGCACGAAAATTAAATTACACAAAATCACAGACACAACTTGAACAAGAAGTCAGCTCTTCATACATACTTACTCTATGGTGTGAGAGCGCAGCCTGTGACGTCATATTTTCTGATTGGTGTTTGATGGCATTCAGTCACGTGACGTGACTGAATGCCTAATTTTTCTAAACTTATTTTCTAAAAATAATAGTAATCTTTATTCTGTCTACTGTCTAATTTATATTACTTTTTGTTGTCTATTCATTGGAAATAGTCATAAGAAACATACACCAATCTGATTTATTCTTAGTGGACACAAGCCTATTAACACAGTCGAAAGCCTAGGAAAATATTTTTAAATTTCATAACAATTTTGAAATAGCTGTAATATCACAGATGTCGTGGTTTCTGTTGGATATCTAAATCGGCTTGTAGTATACGTATTATAATGGATGGAAGCGTCAGAAGGCACGATCGGTGAGCTGCGGGCCGAGGTAGAGTTACTACGTAGCACTATATCTACAAGTAGGACATCGGACGCCGCGAACGTTAACCTCCGTCGTGCTGAACAAAATGCACCGCTTAGCAGTTTTGCGTCGCCGAGCGAGTTTGCGTCACCGGTAGTAGAATTTGCCGACAAGGCGAATTGCTCCGCCGCTGTCCCTATTGCGTCAGCGGTAGCGGTAGCGGGAAAGGTTGTGGGTCAAGTAGATGTCGTCACCTAATCGTTCCTACGCTAACAAAGCCGCAACCAAGAAACCCGCTGAACCTAGAAGCAGGCAGTAGGGGGAAGGTAAAAAACAACAGGAGCCCCTTCTGCCGAAACCGAAGATCCTGAAAAAGGACGCATGCGACAAGATATATGTATATGTATATATATGTTAGGACAATCCACACAACGCCATCTAGTCTCAAACTAAACAGAGCTTGTGATATGAGTACTAGATAAACTGATATAAATACTTATATACATTTTGTTTTGTAAATACATACATATTATACATAGGAAACATCCCATGATATGTTGTTACGTCCTGCGAGACCGAGGACGTTACTGTACGTGTCCCGACTTCATTACTCCACGAAGGACATCGAGTCGTGGAGTACATCAGGACAAAGACCGACTGGCCCTTGAGAGTCGAGAGGTTGAATTGAAACTTTAAGTCTTTCGTGATTAGGGTGTCGACTCATCATCTCGACATGTTCCTTAAGGAAGAGTTTTGGCCGAAAAGTGTCGTGTATAGACGGTTTCGTGGCACGTTACCTTACGCGAAGTGTAACACGACACTAAACTGTCTGTTGCTTACACCAACAGACAGTTTAGTGTTCTATTATAAAATATAATTATATATATATTTAGTTTTAAGGTATGTATCTATGGGCCGTAGAATAAGTTAATATAAGATCTGTAATACAATAGTTGATGTACACTCAGCCCGCAGCGGCGCGGTGGCGGGCCTGCGCCCGGGCGGCACGTACACGTTCTGGCTGCGCGGCGAGACGGGCGCTGGGCCCGGCGACGCGGCCGTGTGGACCGAGCGCATGGCCATCGGCGCGCCGCCGCCGCCCGACCCGCAGTCGCTGCCACGAGAGGTACCTGAGGATCTTCCCACTGTACTCACCTTTATTTTACTATCATTTTGTGATTCGGTGACGCTTCCAGGTGCGTCGATCGTCCTCGACTGTGACGGTGCGGTTCCGCGCGGACTACTTCTCGGCGGTGAACGGCAACGTGACGGCCTACACGCTGGTGCTGAGCGAGCAGCCCAGCAACGATACGCCGGCGCTGCTGCCCTCCTGGATGGCCATACACACCATGCCCACGTGGCCACCCTACCAGGTATCCCCGCCTCCACTGACGAGTACCTCACAGTGGTTATCCCAAAGTGAAATGAGATTTAAATTATTCATTTATATTCAAATGAGATATAAATTAGATCCGGCTCGAAGGACCAAAAACATCCACAGGTCGGTTCCCGTAATCCATATAACTTTTTCTCAACTTTCAATAGTAATAAAGTAATTTATTATTAATATTTTCGATAATTAGGGCTAAAATTCATCACAAAACACAATCTTACCATTATCATAGTGTATCTAGGTAAAACCCAGTGTAAAATAAATAAGAAATTAGTGAAAATTGTGATTTTGGTTTACCGGCTTAAAGTCAATGTTTGAAAATGTTAAAAGTGATTTATAGAAATTGTAAAGTTTGTCAACTCGGATTTAATGTGATTTGATATTTAATACGAAAATTAGTCTGTCTGTCTGTCCGTCGGTCGCGTTTCTCAATTTACATACATTTGCATGAAATATTAAAATTGTGGCGATACAAAGTTCGTCGGGATAACTAGTAACTATTATTATCGTACCTATTAGTTTTTAAATTTGTAGTGTATTCAATCCGATTCGCTTTGACGTTACTTACGTATTTATTTTTGTACTTACTGTATTGATCAGGTAGCTTTTAGTATCGACGCCAGTATACATTTATAATATCGTAATGCCAGTCACAGGTAGCATGTATTCTGCTCGCCGTGATGAGGCTAAACATGATGATATATTGAGAAAACTTGACCTGACATTGAAGGAATTGGAGATATCAAAAACATTGATTCAACAGTTGCATAGGAAAGAGATGACAATGAAAAGGAACTATTGGATAGCTTAAATAAATACGACATCATAAAAAAGCAGATGGCTGAGATGCACACAGAGAATAGGTTAGTGTTAGTAAGCGGGACAGATTACAAACCATTGTATCTGGGTTTAGAGAGTGCAAGGAACTGCACGAATCCCACCACCTCATTTCCCACCTTGAGGCTGAGAAACGCGACACTATGGTATCCCATGCCCATAACTTGTTTGAGGAGTTAGTCGGTAGTGTGCCCAGCCTTGTTGGTACTGAACCTAACGTAGAACCCACAATTACAATAGACTTAACAAAGGATAATACCTTAATAGCTCATACTTCCAATCACAAGATGGGCATAGTTCAGTGCAGTAGAAACAAACTTAAGAAATATGTGAAAATTAATAAATATATTTTTGTATTTTTGCTTAAATGAGTTTTGCTTAAACTATTTTTAAAATATTAAGAAAGAAATTATAAATAGATCACAAAAACTGATGTCATCGGCGGGACTCGAACCCACGGCCTTTCCCTAACAGGGGGACTGCTCTGACCAACTGAGCTACGATGACCACTACCGACAACATAGAATTTTGCTTCATATCATATTCATAATTTCTAGATCGCGCTATTAACATTAGAAAAACCCAAAAACTTATTAAAAGATAAAAAAGAATGTACAAAAAAGTCAAGTATATTAATGAGAGAAGGCAACTAGGCGATGAACTTGACATGTATTCATTATTAATTGAAAATAATATCTCTGATCACAATAACAATATCTTAAAGTTAGAAACAGAAATTAATAATTTAAACAAATCACTAGACATAATGACTATTACAGATATTGTAATGTTAAAAGTGAGTATCAGGAATACATTCTGGCCATGAAGGATCTTATGAGTCCAAATTCCACATTGACATCAAACAACCATTCACTTAGTCCTCAGCCGGTCTGTAAGTCCTCCCTGACTTCAAACATAAGCCCTTCACTTGAGTCAAACAAGAAACCATAGCTGCTCACCGTTAATCAAGTAGTTAACTTCGTTAATCGTTAATTCGTTACTGAAAAAGTTAACAGTTAATACTGTCATGCTTAAACTACTAGACATAATGTTATGCTCAACAGAATTACGTTCACCCCCATACATACTACTACTAGGGGTCGGCTCAATTTCCTCAAAGGCCACAGGTCCATTACCTTCGGGCATATATTTAAAATAAAGATTGCTAGATTTATTATCTGTTGTCTTACAAACTAGTTTTTTTGGATTGTCTCCAAACTGTCTATGTCAATATTATTCTGCTCAATAAAAGCAGGTTGATAAGCCAATAATTTGGCTTGACTCAATATGAAATTAGCTAGCAAAGTAGCTACCTGTCGTCACAAAAAATTTGATAGTAAATAACTATCACATGTCAAGATATAATTATTATTCAATACAATATTACAGTCAAATAATTCTACATTCCTACAATGTGTAGTCAAAGTATGTAGCTTCATATTAATTTTATATCTAATATAGTTTTCGCTTTGCGTATGAGATTTACTATAGGGTAATGCGGACAGTATTACCTGTTAAGACACACCTCCTAAAAAAGGCATATTATACTATTAAAGATTATCTAAACAATACAGAGAAATGGCAATGAGTTGCTTGCTCATCACTCGAGCTACATAGAGGCTACTTCTGTTTGAAATGTTGTTTTATTGCTGAAACTCACTTATTATTGTTAAATTATTATTATTATGATATTGTAAAAAAAATTCCACCCACTGGAACCCCACTTCAAAAATTCAACCTGTATAAAGACCCTGAAAAATCTATAAGTTCTAAGATCTATAAGTTCATATTTAGAACAAAATGTTACTAACTATTGTATGCCGGGATTAACTTATTGTAACATTATTAAAAAAAATCAAAACTGTAATTTAAACAGCGACTGTACACTTTTAATTTTTGTGGGAGAGAGGGGAAATGCAGACAGAAATGCAATTGTAAATTGTTTAGAATTGCTGAGCTTATTAGATGTTAAAAAAAAATTTTATTCACACTTCCTTATATTATAGCTGTGGCTTGTCACAGGCCGAAAACAATCTTAGATATAAGCTAAATCAAACAATACATACATTGACATTTCATAATCCGAATAAATTCCATCTGATTGACATAAACATGTATTTAGAAAATAAATTGTTATTGACCGAAGATAAATTATATTTGAATAGATATTTTAGGAGACACATAGCATCTTCGCTATCATAATTTATTAGATATTCAGCCAAAAACTTGGTTAAACAATCTGCTTTTATTGAGCCGAAAAATGACAATGTTTGTCTTGTGACCTTGGAATCTGTTCCAAAAAAGGGTGAAAATAATTTAAACTTAATTCTAGGACAATAGAGGAAATCTCTAGCAAATTAAATTTAAGAACAAAGGAAAAGTCTATGTTCATGAATATTATTCATCAAAATATTGAAGGCTTTTCTGGCAAAGAGTTAGAACTAGAATTATTTTTAAATGAAAAACGTATCCATGTACTTTGTTTAACTGAACACTGGTTAAAAAAACATGAACTCTTAGTTAATATTGATAATTATAAAATCATTAGTGCGTTTACTAGAGATTCCGCTATAAGAGGTGGGTCACTCATTTTAATTAATGACAAATTAAAATCGAAAGACAGAAAAGTAGCACTCACAAGTGAGCGAAATATTGAATTATCATGTGCAGAGCTGGAACAATATATTATAATAATAATCTATAGACCTCCTTCTGGAGATTACTAATATAATACTAAATAATAACCTTTCGGAAATACTGCATTAGTTCACAAGTAACAACTTGCTGCTCAATGCAAAGAAAACAAAATGTGTAAAATTTACTATGCCCAATGTTAGACAATACCACAGTTTTTCTTGGGATAACTCTAGATAGTAAACTGCAATGGGGTTCTCATATCACAGCCGTGGCAGGAAGACTTAGTTCGGCTGCCTATGCGGTTAGAAAGATAGGTGATGATGATTGATGAAAATGAAGACTGATGAAAAAACGGCACGATTAGTTTATTTTAGGTACTTTCATAGCGTTATGTCATTGGTCTGCTGCTGTGGGGCTCAGCTGCCGATATTGAGACAATATTCATATTACAGAAACGGGCTATACGAGCAATCTATAGACTCAGAATCCGTGACTCGCTGAAAGAACTATTTAAAGAAATTAATATTTTAACAGTTGCTTCTCAATAAGTTTACGACGACATCTTATATGTACGGAAGAACATAGAACTCTTACAAAAAAACCGACAACCATAATTATAATACAAGAAATAAAAATAACCTGGCAATGACAAAAATTAGACTTCATAAAGTTGGTAATTCGTTTGTAGGCAAATGTATAAAAGTATTTAATAAAACAATGGTAAGTAAAATGTTTTTAAGAAAAAACCTTTTAAATTTATATAATAGCATTAATTTTTCGCAGAATTAAAAGGACAACAAAACGTCGACAATTGTTTCGCCTCTAAACGAGGCATTATCAAGACTGTCTCAGAGAGAACAGTATTTAATAAAATTCCGCAGGATTTGATTGACATGCCTCTTAATAAGTTTAAAATAGTAGTGAAAAAATGTTTGATGAAGAAAGGCTATTATAATGTAGACGAATATTTTAATGATAAAAATGTATGGTCACCCTAATCTTCTGTTGTTAGCCACTCGTACAATACAATATAAATTGTAACACAATGTAAACGAAACAATATTAAAAAAGAAAATGGATAATCTACCTGAGTTTCTTGCTGGTATCTTCTCAGGAGAACCAACTTACCGAACCAGCACATCGACTCAGGCCGCTCTTAGGACGGGTGACCATTTCTTAAGACATTGAGACCCCTCCGTGCCTCGGAGAGCACGTTGTCGCGTCGGTCCCGGTTGTCATACTAACATCTATGGCAGTCGTTAGGGGTAGTTGGAGCCCTAAATAAAAAATCCGACCGGTCTAACTACAGACCTTCGATATCGCCCATGGGTTGTGAAGGTCAGATGGCAGTCGCTTCACGGAATATATCCAAGTTCATGCCGAATCGCAGTTAGACTGGAAATCCGACTCCAACTGAGTTGGGAAAAGGCTCGGTGAATGATGATATGTGCTCTTTATGTGCCTAAACTGAATAAACGAAATACATAGTTCGATCGTTACGTGTCGCAGGTCACGGAGTTGTACTTCCCGTTCAGCGCGTCGGCCGTGGAGGAGTTCACGGTGGGCTCGGAGCGCTGCGACGCGGGCGGGCGCACGTACTGCAACGGGCCGCTCAAGCCCGGCACTCGCTACTACGTCAAGCTGCGCGCCTTCACCGAGCGCGACAAGTTCACGGACACGGCCTACAGCGTCGTGTACACGGGTACTGGCCGACACTACTTGTTGACATTGTTCTCCTATCTCTCTTATCTCTCCTATCTCTCCTATCTCTCCAATCACATTGTTTTCAGTCTGTTAAATTACAAAATGTTTTGTATTAATACACAAATAAAAAAGTGATTTACTTAGCATATCTGTCGTCAATGAAGTGTTATAGTACGTGGGCCGTAGAACATTGAAAAATATTGATTAACGGCAAGCTCATTTTTCGTAAGTAGCTTTATTTTATCGAGTAGAAGTTGTGAAGGTTATTTTATTATCTACAATTTTGTACAAATCTATTTTTTGATATAATTCACTGTTAACGAGAAAAATCCAAAAGCGAAAATTTTCATCTTTAACCTTGAATAACTTTTTTAGCACAGCTCGGATCGATGGGAACTTTTGATATTTGATTTATAATGATGTAGGAAAAGCAATGGTAAGTAAAATGTTTTAAGAAAAAACTTTTTAAAATTTATAATAGCATTAATTTTTCGCAGAATTAAAAAGACAACAAAACGTCAACAATTGTTTCGCCTCTAAACGAGGCATTATCAAGACTGTCTCAGAGAGAACAGCACGTTTACTTATAAGCAAACACGTTCCAACCACGAATTTTGCTGTTCTCTCTGAGACAGTCTTGATAATGCCTCGTTTAGAGGCGAAACAATTGTTGACGTTTTGTTGTCTTTTTAATTCTGCGAAAAATTAATGCTATTATAAATTTTAAAAAGTTTTTTCTTAAAACATTTTACTTACCATTGCTTTGTCATGGATTTTCGCCAAGTAACGCCTGTTTCTATCTAATATTTTATAATGATGTACTTAAGACCTGCACCACTTTGCAGCTCTATACAAATTAATGCAACCTTACAATTTTGGTCCGAATATTTTAACTGGATAACTCTGTTAGCTACCTGATTTGAGATTTCTTTTTGAGATATTGGGGTAGGACGCTGTAAAATAAAGGTACTTACGAAAAATGAGCTTGCTGTTAATCAATATTTTTCAATGTTCTACGGCCGACGTACTATTAGTCATTGTGCAGACTATCTCTCCTTAGTCGCATTGATTCATTACATTGATTTACACTCGCAACCTTCGTTTGATACGAAGAATGATTATACTTCTCTGATAACATTTATATCGCCCAGTTAGGGGCGAGATAACGTCCAGTTTGTATAGTAGACAATGTTATGGAGGACGCGCTCACAATTTAAATATCTAAATCTAGTAAATAAATAAAACGGCCGTGAATATATCGTCGGAGCCCGCGATGGAGAGGGACGAGTTAGTTGAAGGTACCGGAGAGTTAGTGTCGCTTCACACGATATCAGTGAAGCCGCAGTTCAGTGTTAGTGCGTAATATTTTTTCATCCCGACATGTCAGTGTCGTAGAAAGATGCTGAACTGTGTCGGAACTGCGACGGAACTGCGACGGAACTGCGGATTTACTGATAAATGTGAATCGACCTCGACTAACTAAATACAATAAGGTAGGTCTAATAGAAAACAAAGAACTTAGAAAGTACAGAGCAGGTTTTGTGCGTTCTTTGTCAACTAATGATTGTACATGTATGTTTTTGTGTCTAATTAGTTATTGTTAGATTAATTGTGCTACTAAAAAGCGCTCATATATCCGTGGTGTGCGCAGAGGTGGACAACACGGCGTGGATCGTCGGCGCGTGCGTGTGCTGCGCCGTGGTGGCGGGCGCGGGCGCGGCCCTGGCGGGCGTGCGGCGGCGCCGGGCGCGCGGCGCGGGGCCCGCCGGCAACCCGCCCGCCGCCCGCGTCGCGCGCCCCGTGCGGGTCGCGGACTTCATCGAGCACTACCGCCTCATGGCCGCCGACTCCGACTTCCGCTTCAGCGAGGAGTTCGAGGAGCTCAAGCACGTGGGCCGCGACCAGCCCTGCACCGCCGCCGACCTGCCCGTCAACCGGCCCAAGAACCGCTTCACCAACATCCTGCCGTACGACCACTCGCGCTACAAGCTGCAGCCGGTGGACGACGAGGAGGGCTCCGACTACATCAACGCCAACTTCGTGCCGGGCCACAGCTCGCCGCGCGAGTTCATCGTCACGCAGGGCCCGCTGCACTGCACGCGCGACGACTTCTGGCGCATGTGCTGGGAGTCGGGCTCGCGGGCCATCGTCATGCTGACGCGCTGCGTGGAGAAGGGCCGCGAGAAGTGCGACCGCTACTGGCCGTACGACACGCGGCCCGTGTACTACGGCGACATCGCCGTGACGGCGCTCAACGAGTCGCGCTACCCGGACTGGACCGTCTCGGAGCTGGCGCTGTGCCGCGGCGCCGACACGCGCGTCCTCAAGCACTTCCACTTCACCACGTGGCCGGACTTCGGCGTGCCCGACCCGCCCACCACGCTCGCCAGGTACCCTGACTCATTATGTAGCCGGCCGCCAGTCGTCCATCGCTGCAGGTGTATTGTTCTCCCAGAAACTTGCTTAAGATATCATCATGTCAATCATTTATTTACCATATCGATAAAACGCAAAAGACTAGTTGTCAAAGTCGTATGATATATCAGTACCCGTGCTCCCGCTCCCCGCGCAGGTTCGTGCGCGCGTTCCGCGAGCGCTGCCCGCCGGACGCGCGGCCGGTGGTGGTGCACTGCAGCGCCGGCGTGGGCCGCTCCGGCACCTTCATCACGCTGGACACGGCGCTGCAGCAGCTGGGCGCGCACGCCGAGCAGCTGGACATCTTCGGCATGGTGGCCTCCATGCGGCGCGAGCGCGTGTGGATGGTGCAGACGGAGCAGCAGTACATCTGCGTGCACCAGTGCCTCGTGGCCGTGCTGGAGGGCCGCGACCTGTCCGCCAACCACCACAACCACAACAACCACCACCACAACGCGGCATTCGAAGGTACCCCCCCCTCCCTCCCCACTCATTTGGCCATAAACAAAAATTTGCGAAATACTGGATAACATTTCCCTTACTTTTGTTTGTGGCTAACGTAACTTTAAGTTATTTTTCCATTTGTATAAAACATTTATAATTAGGATATGTATCTCCAATATGACCAATTCGGAGTTTTGTACCAATCACTAGGTGTCCCGGTACCGTATGTAGTTATTTTGTTGCAGTACAACAATTAGTGACAATTATCGAGGATCATGAGCTCACTAAGAACATTACGTAACGAACCGAGTAACGGAACGACGTTCCACCGGCAAGCGTCGCGTCACGCTACCAGAGGGTACGTGAGTGCAGGACCTCCCGCACCTCCCGCACCTCCCGCACCTCCCGCCTGCAGGAGCATGCGCCCTCCCTAACCGTGTGCGCTTGCTGACCCTACCCAGAACTAACTCTTGAGCCTGTCTGACCAAACTTAATGACCTCTGTGTATAGTGAGAGGCCATTGCTACCGGTCAGAGCGGCCATTAAGTTTGGTGATGGGTCCGGGTCAGCTGTTTGCGTGTCTGTGCCCGGTGTGACTGTGACGCAGGTGCTGACGTGTCGTGTCGTGTTGCAGATGACGAGGGCATCGCGGAGTCCGGCATGTGACCTCGGCGAGCGACGCCGCGCGCACTCGCTAGTGAAGCCTACCTATAACTTTTATACAAGCCAATGTACATTAACTCGACGGACCAATCGTTCCATTGTAAATTGTATATAGACGTAAGCTAAATGTATCGACTGTTTGTTATATTGCTGTACACGACGCGGAGCGTACGGATTTGTCCGCGTTTTTGTATACATATTTGTGAATGTATTTTGATATTCGTGTTATTTTTTTATTATTGTAATATATTTTATGTAATGTAATATTTAAATGGATTATGACAAGTGAATCTCAAAATAGTACTTAATATTTATAGATCTATTGTCGGCTCAATTATATACCTACTTAATTATTTGTAAAACTTTATTGTTATATACAATTGGCCACTTAAAAGTAGGCTTTAAACTGTGAAGTTAACAAACGAAGGCAAGTCAAGTCGAGCTTGTACTCGTATGTGCCGCGTACTTTTACATATTTTTTATTAAAAAAAATTAATTAATCCAAATATTTTAATCACAATATTGGCTTCGTTGATAGTTAAACAGATTTTGTTATTATTATTGCAATGAACTATGAATTTATATGATAATTATATACCTAATGGGGGGGGGGGGGGGGGGGACTAACAAGGTTACTACACAACGGCTGTACACTTTACTTTTATTATTCAGTTTGTGTAGAAAATCGTTTATAGCGACATTTCGTCCTTCCTTCCGACATGTGGGACTTATGTGGCACATTGGTCCCAGGTCTTCGAACTACTGGTACTTTACTGTTGCGACCCATTCACGACTCCGACAAATGTATGTCGCCATACATTTTGTTAAAATTATTCTCAGTTCAGTTTATTTTGCTGAATTTCTGATATAATTTCAAACTTCAATACCTATTGACTATTGATGCCGAAAAACTGTTCATGTTTTCCTTCGAAATGTAACTAAACGAATATAGCAACTGATATTTGCTGCAAGAGACGAACAACTCATGTAAATAATTTAAATGAATCTATTGAGTAAATAATTTCAGAAGTTATTCGCATATTATATCCAAAATATTAATTTTTGATCATCAATTGAATCACTATTACTGATTTGACAGTAAAAATATGTGACGTCACAGACTAGACAGATACAAACCTCTCCGAGGCCTTCCGTTTTGCAGTTAATAAAATGAAATGGGAAATGAAAAATGGGAGCTGAATAATTAAAACGACAGTCGTTTTAATTATTCAGCTCCCATTTTCCACAGGAATCCATGCCTTGTTTGTATATATATTCCCTTCAGCTAACTCAGTTCTGTAGTTAACAGCGTGATGAAGGTACAAACAAATAAATGACCGTCGAGTTGGGGAGGGGGGGAGGCCGCACTAGCCCCACGCGGCCGGTAACGAGTACTTAACTAATTATAGTGACGTACATTCCTCACAAACTTAGTGAACACTCGGAACATTAAATTATTTTGTATTATACATATAATTATATAAGTATTTAATAGACAAGGTGCGAGCATTTAAAATGCGACTTATCTGTTGATGACGTGACGCGGAGTGAATTTTTAAACAAACATTATGGTTAACATAATTATTAAATAAAATATAATCAAATTTTTGTATGACGTTGTTTTATTTCTCCACTAGCGGAGGCCCGCGGCTTCGCCCGCTTGACAAATTATATTATACTAAAAATGCCTCAAGAACCAACCTATCCATTGGTCAAATCTGCATCAAAATCCGTTGCGTAGTTTTAAAGATCTAAGCATGCAGAGGGACGGACAGACAGCTGAAGCGATTTTGTTTTTAACTATGTTTATCACGTGTGTTTCAATACACGAGCAAGTTGCTGGCTACTTGGCGCTCAACAATACACGAGCAAGTTGCTGGCTACTTGGCGCTCAACAATACACGAGCAAGTTGCTGGCTACTTGGCGCTCAACAATACACGAGCAAGTTGCTGGCTACTTGGCGCTCAACAATACACGAGCAAGTTGCTGGCTACTTGGCGCTCAACAATACACGAGCAAGTTGCTGGCTACTTGGCGCTCAACAATACACGAGCAAGTTGCTGGCTACTTGGCGCTCAACAATACACGAGCAAGTTGCTGGCTACTTGGCGCTCAACAATACACGAGCAAGTTGCTGGCTGCTTGGCGCTCAACAATACACGAGCAAGTTGCTGGCTACTTGGCGCTCAACAATACACGAGCAAGTTGCTGGCTACTTGGCGCTCAACAATACACGAGCAAGTTGCTGGCTACTTGGCGCTCAACAATACACGAGCAAGTTGCTGGCTACTTGGCGCTCAACAATACACGAGCAAGTTGCTGGCTACTTGGCGCTCAACAATACACGAGCAAGTTGCTGGCTACTTGGCGCTCAACAATACACGAGCAAGTTGCTGGCTGCTTGGCGCTCAACGCTCACCGCTCACTCCCACACAATAAGAGCGTTTTCCTGCGTCTCAAAATTGTAGTCCTAATTGTACGTCCTTTAAGAGCCGTGGGCGGTGGGACCCTTCAAGTTCGGCAGCATAGTGTTAGAGTAAGTACCTACCAACTCTTCTCCAAGTAAAGGGTCAGATATGGAACGTCATAACCGATGCAACCTCTAACCTCGTTCAGACTCACTTGGTGAAATAATTATAAAAATAAAGAAAATCGTTTGTCAATCCCTAATATGTTTGTTTCCTGAAATAGCATTACCTACCTGCTTACTATTACGCAGGGAGCCATACTAACGCAATAACAACAAATAACGCGTAAACTGAACATAAATTATGGCCGAAGCACAGCGGACCCTCGAATCCGGGCCAATAGGGACCGATTCACTGATTTACTATTTATTTAACACCCCATCACCACAAGTAATCGATAGACAGGTCGTTTGTTAGATGCCACCCAACGAGTACAATACTACCTGCTTGTACCTACTGTAAGGACACTTAACTACTCACACGGAGCACGTAGTGGTGCAAGTAGCTAGTAGTGAGTGGGTTATCTCCATATTCCTACAACTACGGAGAATTACTACTCTCAAAGGATTTAGTAGAGGAAACTATTGATTGGCAGGTGCACTTTGGACCCAATATCTTAATTTACCAGACATCTAATCCATCTACGTGTAAGTTCAAAACAATTCTATCTTATCTGTAGATAGTACCATCCAAGAACTAATAGACATCAATATACCTAGAATAGATTTATATATATATATAGTACCTAAACTTAGGTCGGAACACGACGTCGGAAGGGCGTATTCTACCTTTGTTTCACATTGATCGCTCCTCACCTCGCACCGGCACTGATAAACGAATGGTGACAGCTGTCTTCAATATTTGTGAATAAATCTGACATAATTGTACTTATACCGACCTACATGCAGACAGGTTATAATATTAGAATTTCAGTGTTTACAAATAATACATTATGAAACTAAAACAAAGCGCACAGAGTAAGCATATAGTGACGTTCACGTAGCGTAGTTGGAGAAATAAGAACTTGCTACATGCATACATTTGCAGCTTGGATACAACTTGTGACGTCATACTTGCATTCAAGACTTGCATAATGGAATAGCGCCCTTATTGTCTAATTAACTCTTATTAAATAGAGACACGATTTCTACTATATTATAAATTATTTATTTATTTATTTCCAAAACATTTACAGTGTCATCACAGGATTATCCTAATACAACACTGCAAGTAAAAATACAAGAAAAAAAAGAACATTAAATACAACATAATAATTAATAGTAGCTAATAAAAATAATAATTAATAAGTAGTATCTATGTTGGTCATAAATAATATATAATGCCAATTTAACAAAATTTATAAAATTAATGGACGTCTGAATATCGTACTGCCAATGAATTAATGTCTGATTAATGAAGAATGTCAAAAATAAATTATAAAGAATCCAAATATGTATGTACATATGTAATGAAATTAAATTTAAATAATTATGAAGATTATGAACCCATCAAATGATATTTTATTCAATTGCTACACATTTTTCGACAACTGTCTTGAGCCTCGGTAGGGTGCAGCTATAGATGTCGAACTCACTAGAAATTATATAACAAATTATATAACAGATATAAATGCATAATAAAGATATCATGATATCGTGCCAATTTTATAGGAGGAAAGTTAGTTTCAATTACGAGCGCGCTTACAGTCTAAAGTTTTGCGAAGTGCAGAATTCCTCAGAAGGTATTAAAAGTTTGTACGTGTATAATGTAGACATGAGTTTTGTTTGCACGTAGATATCATTTAATGTATTCTCCGATAAAATGAAGACATTCGGGCTGATTCAAACCGAAGTACGAACGTTATGTTGCTGGTCGTTTCAACTCTTAACGACCAGTGACGTCAAATACCATTGTTAACGACAGTTTTAATTGTCGCTCGCCTACTCCGTCTACTCACCAGTCGCTACACCTTCATGCCTTCAGTCTATGACTTCAGTCCCTCAATCACTATTCACTCACTACACTCTATAATGTTGACAGACGGGAACGGGGTGAGTTATTGCAGCAAATATGTGAAAAACAATTTTCCATTTTTAAACATATTAATTTGAATCGTTGAATGTTGACGTGATAGTAACTTTACGGGCACCTACCTGATGTGTGTGTTGTTTAATACATGACTTACAAGCGAAGTAGGGAGGACCCTTAATCTATACTATTATATAATTGTAAAGTGGTCGTGTCTGTACATTGGAGATATTTGAAAAAAAATACTTGGGTTATGTTATGTTAACGATACTGAACACGAAATTTTTTTATTTAATTTCCTGTCTGTTTGTCTGTTTGTTCGCGATGGACGCAGAAACTACTGAACGGATTTTGATGCGGTTAGTTAGTAGTTTTGTTAGACAGGGCTTGGTCAAACTTAAAATCTTACGTTTGTTTCATCGCAATCGGTTGATTAGAACCGGAGATGTGAGCAAAATATAATAAACTGAATTTAACGGAGATATATAGATGTCATTTTTTATTATTATTGGTCAATTTTTATAGCTTATTACTGTTAGGGATTTATGAAATTTGGTACAAGAATAGATTAGATCTTTAAAGAGGACATTTATGATGGTATGTTTGGTCGCGATAACCGACATCCACGCGGGCGGAGCCGCGGGCAACAGCTGGTTAATGATAAAAATGTATAAAACTGGAAGCAAAAGAAGAGCGCTTTATAGTTAGGTATTGTAGTTAAGTATATTTTTTTTAAATTGTTATTGCATAAGTATAACTAAAATACGGATTTTATTACTCACAAGAACTACGTTTTCTAAGATTCCTTTAAGAGTTTTCTAATACAAATGGAGACTTCAGTCTATTTATTTAATTCTAACATTATATGTTACCAAATAATTCACATATTATGTCTTGTTGTTTAATATCAAGAGAAACCACAATGAGATTATCGTAGTGCCTTGTGTAGCGTTTCACAACACAATACAACCATTATTTGGTTAGCTGTAAATATAACAAAATGTGAGAAGGTATGCGTAAAATTGCGTACACCGGGCGGCGGCGCGGCGGCGGCGGCTGTGTGCCCCGCCTCCTCACGGGGCACTGGGGAGTCGGTACTTACTCGTAAGCACTAAACACATTTCATCAACTATCTGCTTCAGTGTAACGTAATGAGGGCGAGCCACTTCAACAGATAAACACAATAAAGCTCTTTGAATGAACGAGAGCGCAGATGCAACAAATACACCTACATACCTGCCAATCAACTAGGCACAGACATCTGCAGGAAGCGCTCTCACGCTCAAACAAAGCACCTATAGACAGTCACAGATAATATAGGTAGTGAAGTGTGCACATGCACCTATTATTACATCGAAAGGGTAAGCAGAGGCACTTTATACACACACACAATTCGCTAAGTAGTTCATAGATTGGTCGGAGACGATAGAGTCAGTACGAATTTGGTCATTTAGGACTCAGGAGACAGGAGCAGTTTAGTCACTAATTAAGTAGGTACCTAGTTAGCGCTCTATTCACTAGACATATTTAGGTACCACTGATCACTCTCTGATATAGAAATATGCTATTACTTGTTGTTTAATATCACTATGTCGTTAAAATGCGTTCTTCATATCCTACATATTTATTTTTGATTTTTTTTATTTATTTTATTTTATTTATTTTTGTACACACACAGTAAATAAAACAGTAAATGGATACAAACTAAACATGTATACAATGGCGCCACTTATCTCTAAAGAGATCTCTTCCAGTGGGCCTAAGAGAGGAGATCGTGATGCAAACAGGTCCTGATGTGTGTGCAGGTTAATAAACTTACATAAACTATAACTACATAAATACACAAATACATACATAAAAAGATATATAAACATACATAGACGTACAATAATTAAGGTAAGGAAGCGAGATAGTGTTCCTTGACTCTCTTCTTGAAGCCAGACACAGTTCTGCAGTTCCTTATATCGGTTGGAAGAGCGTTCCACAGTCTGACGGCATGAACGGAGAAAGAGTAGGAGAAGAAGTCAGATTTGTGGGAAGGACAATTGAGGCGGTAGGAGAGGTGAGGCCGGCACGATTCATCTGATGCACGCATCAGTGTGAACCGCTCCCGCAGGTAGGAAGGATATGAGGGATTGTGTAGGACATTGAAGAGGAGACATAATAACCGAGTATTTCTACGAAGACGGATTGGGAGCCACTTGAGTTCCTTGCGAAATTTTGAGACGTGATCATACTTACGTAAGTTAAAAATAAATCGGATACCTAAGTTTTGCAACCGCTCAAGTTTGTTTAAGAGCTCCTCTGTAGCATCCAGGCAGCAAGCGCCCGCGTAGTCCAAGATCGGCACGATTAGTTTTTGGGCCAGCGAGATTTTAGTATCGTGGGGCAAGAAACTCTGGAGACATTTAAGTGTATGAAAGGTGAAGTGGACCTTCTTGCTGACCTCGTTAATATGAGAGCCCCAGGACAAGTTGTTGTCGATAATAACTCCCAAGTTCTTAGCGGCATTGGTGTATTTGATAGGGATATCATCCAGCACGATAGCTGGAAGAGATGCCATATCCAGCCCTGCCAACATCTGCCGACTGCCAATTACCATGGCCTGAGATTTAGTGGGATTTATGTGGAGGCCGTATGACCTTGCCCATAGGCTGATGGCACTCAAGTCATGATTCATGACAGCGATGGCAGTCCGATACTCGTTGAGGGTAAAGTGCCTATACAGCTGTAGGTCGTCTGCATACAGATGGAAGTTGGAAGAAATGACTCTAACTGCGGAGTTGATAAAAATGGAGAACAAAAGAGGAGAGAGTACGCCACCTTGGGGCACGCCCACAGTGAGATTGTCAGACTGAGTGTCATTGTAGCGAACACACTGCGAGCGGCCCTGAAGATAGGATTTAAACCAGGTCACAGCCTCCATGGAACAATTCAACGACTTAAGGATACCAAGGAGAATGTCAAAGTCTACCGAGTTAAAGGCACTACTGAAGTCCAGTAGCACCAATACCGTAAGAGATCTACTCTCCATGGCCCAACGTATGTCGTCGGTCACCTTAAGAAGTGCCGTCACAGTGCTGTGACCTGTCCTAAACCCAGATTGAAAGGGACTAAGGAGATTATTCCGTGTCAGGTAACTAGTCAACTGGCGATGTACTATATGTTCAAGGACTTTGGATAGGAATGGTAGAATGGATATAGGACGAAATTGGGACGGGAGAGAAGGGTTTGATGTTTTAGGTAGTGGAATAACTTGTGCCTGTTTCCAAGCACTAGGAAAACAGCCGGAGGAAAGGGAGAAATTAAAGATATGAGTTAAAATGGGGATTACGGACGGGAGAATAGGAGAAAACATTTTAGAACACAGCTGATCGTTCCCAACAGCAGAGGAAGTGATGGCTAAAAGAGATTTTTGGACGTCATCCTCACCAACCGCAGAGTGATGAAACGAAGGGCATGATGGGACCGGCAAAAGAGACAAATCGAGCAGAGTGTTGGCCCTAACAAGCGGGTCAAGTGTTACAGGTGGGAGAGAGAAATGCTTATTGAGGGCTCGAACATAGATGTTGTGACAATCAATAGTTGGTGATTTGCTGATTCCATTAGCTTTAAGGAATTTCCAGACGTCTGAAGAGTTGTGGTTGACAAGAGATTCGTGAAAATGGCGGCGTTTGGCATCACGACACAGACGACCACAGCGGTTGCGAAGGTTCTTATAACGAGCAAAATTGAAGTCAGTCGGACTACGCTTGAGCCTCCTTTTAGCCCGGTCACGGTTAGCCATGAGCTCTTTGATTTCAAGCGTAATCCAGGGAGCGGGGACATGCTTTAACCTTACCCTACGCAGCGGTGCATGCCGATCATATAAAGTGGTAATGGCATTATTAAAAAGTTCTACCTTCTGGTCGACAGCTTCACAATGAATGACATCTAAGCTAAGCTGCCAGCATCACCGCGTAAAGCCTCCAGATCCATGCTCCTAAAATTCCGGAACACAGCAAATTGTGATTTCCGTTTAGGTGGACGAATAAATAGAGATGCATAAATGAGGTCATGATACGAAAACGGAGCAGTGAGTTGACCATGTGAGGCTACATGATCAGGTGAAGATACAATCAATAAGTCGAGTAGAGAAGGTTTACGCTTAGGGACATGGTGAGTAGCAGAAAGGGGGAAGGATATGTAGATTTATAGAAGTTAGAAGAGAGTGTAAGGAGTGGGTACGATGGTCGTCTTTAATGAGGCATGTGTTAAAATCGCCCATCAGAACGATTTGATTATAATTTGGGCACAAGTCATTGAGCTGCGCATCCAGTGCATCAAAATAATCTATGCGAAGACTAGGGCTATAGAACACACCCAGAAACATTTTGCTGTGATGTACAGATATTTCCAAAAAAAGATGTTCTGCTGCATTAGTTGTTGGAGACGAGGTACTAATAATGCGAAAGGGAATGTCTTCACGCAGATACATCGCTACGCCGCCACAGCCTTTGCCAGCCCTGTCATTACGAATTAGTACAAACCCCGGGAGGGCAACTAGTGATGATCGATGGGACGGCTTCAGGAACGTTTCGGATACCAAGACTGCGTCCACGCGAACACTGCTAAAGGATGCTAGAATATCAGAATGATGGTGGGAAATACTCTGGGCATTGATGTGGACTATGTTAAGGTTCTTAGGAAAGTTTGAGAAGATTGAGGATAGCTCGTCGTTCAAGGTCAAAGCTGCAGAACTATGGCTTGCTGCACTATCGAAACTGGACTCAAAAGAAGAACATGAAAGAAAGGTTTCATTATCAAGGCTATCGAACGAATTATTCATAAATATACTATATAGATAAATATAATATAATAAATATAAGTATATATATATATATATATTAATTTAAAAAGATAAGTAAATAAATAATAATATAATAAATTAAATGTCTATTGAAGGGGAAAGTATAAATATTAACAGGACACACCAGCCCCCTGCACTGGAAGAGATGACACACAATGTTTCCTACGTTTATAATACACACAACAGTTGAAGACAGCTTGAGTATAAAGAAGCGCATGGCGATCTAATTCACGAAATAATAACAAGGAGGTATGGTCATAGACTATAGCCTGCCCCAGAAGAGGTTAAAAAGTAAAGATTGTCAACTTGACAACGTCATGCGTGGTGTCAAATAGACGTCACATACACAATAATTACATCGCGGGTATTGAATTTACAATATAAAATATGTAGGTACCTATATACTAATATACCTATACCCATGTTTACATTGTTTTAACGAACATACAACTAAATTAAATTGCTCGAATTATGAATGTAAACAAAACATTGTACCGGTCAATATTTACGGCAGCTTCTCAGCGCTTTGGTCGCAGTTGTGGAAGACGCAGCAGGTGCTCTCGGGACCGAAATCATAGGTGCAGAAGCCTCAGCGCCACCGCTCACAGTAGAAGAGTCAGGGAATCGCGCAATAAGAGTACTGAGTTCGGCCGCAGATTCGATCTTGTGGCGCACTTTATCCGGCGTTATAATGTTGATCGTCCCATTGGTTGTCCACACATGTTTCACTTGGAAGTGCTTACGTGAATCCATGAAAACACGGTGCCTAACCCTAGTAAGAAACTCGGAGACAGTAAATCCAGTACCTTTCAGTGTTGTTTTGTTGTCCCAAACTAAGTGTCGGTGGTCCAAGTCTTTAAACCGGATGAAGATGGGACGAGGCTTGGCCTGGCCTGTTCCTAGACGATGGCAGCCCTCAATGCTAACCGAATGTGCATCAGGCAACTTCATTCGGTCGTTCAATATGGAAGTGACGGTGCTGTGCAGAACCTCGCCCTGCTTTTCCGGTTCACCATGGATGAGGAGGGTCTTCCGACGCATGACAGTTTCATGTCTGTCCATTCCCAAGGACAACAGCTGTACCTGTGTACGAAGATGTCCAAGAGACTCCAAAATGAAGGACTTGAACTCGTTAAAGTCTCTGCAAAGTGTCGCCAAGTCAGAAGAAGCAGGATCCGGGGTCACCAAAGCCTTCTGCAACCTTGCCTCATGTTCACAAAGTCGAGCGGTGAACATCTTTTCCAAGTCAGTAAGACTTTTCTCCAACTTGCCATCCATAATGTGTCTTGTGTAGGCTTATGTGTATGAGATAATGTTGGATAGATTTTACTTGTGCAGTGGGCAGGTGAGTCAGGCTACAAATAACTGCATAAATAACAATAAATAACTAAGATTTTATAATTTTAAATACTTAATTACTAGGAGCTAAGATTTTAAAGTCCTTTTGTTATGCCTACCCACACTTTTTTTTTTTTACATACTCACGACTTTTTCCTTGTGCCAAGTATCTCTGGTAACTGTGTAGTTAGGCCTCCCTCGAAGAGGGGGAATTCACGCTGGCCGGACAGGCTGGTACCCACAGGGTGTAATGTCGAGTTTTCCTTGGTAACTTTAGTTTTGTTTCTTAGTCACCGTGTTGGTTCTACGTTTCTGTTTTTGGGTATTTTGCGTATTATTATTAGGTACTCGTATTTTTTTTTTAAATATTTTTGAACATTCTCACACGACGTCATCTAGCCCAAATTAAGCTAATATAAGCTTGTGCTATGGGATCTAGACGACTGATAAACATACTTATATATTCCTAAATACATACATATTATACATAGAAAATACCCAAACTCCGAAACAAACATTTGTGGATCGCACAAATAATTTGATTCGACCCGGAATCGAACCTGGGACCTCAGGGACGGCAGTCGCATACTCACACCACTGCGCCACCGAGGCACTCATATTATAGGTACATATTGATTAGAGTCTCGTCGTTAATAGAGGCATCGAATCACGGTTAAGTGAGGTTGGCTCGGTTGGTAAGACCACTACACACCCGCATTTACATATACATATTATGTATATGATATGATACATAGTAGTGTGAGAGTGCTGCGCCTCGCTCGCCCGCGTCAGTAGGTACCCATACCCAGGGCTATGGCGCAGAGCAGAGCAGAGCTACTATAAATCATCCTTAATATGAGTAAATTGACGTTGTTTATTATTTGACGTCACGTGTTTACAACACGCATCGCCCGCGCCGGCCGCCGCCAGCTATTCGCATGTTTCTGTAATATATTTTAATACGCACCATCCCAGCGGAGGTACCTGATTCGGTGTATATCAATATTATAGTCCGTAAAACAATCGTCGTGTTAAGAAACGTTAGAAGATGGACTATGGCCGTCCTTGAACACTCGATACGTGAGTATAAATTAATAACTTTGTCTGAAATAACCGATGCTGAGACATAAAATGGTCCACAGTGTTCATCAGCAGTGATCTGTAGCAGCCACTCGATTAGAAACCAAAGTACTCAAGTGACAGGATGGCGGCGGACCATCAAGTGGCCTTCTTGCGGCGAGGCGAGGCGAGGGTGCACGCCTGACGCCGGCGACGGTTAAGGGCCGGTGGTGGGGTGAACGACCGGTGCACGCGAGCTTTTTCACGTGATACGATTAACATTGCCGAACTGGGTCAACAGAGCACTGCACCGCGCCCTCCCCTCTCCCCCACGTAGCCCGGGCTCGTGGTACCGCACCACCAGTTCTACGAAACACCATCACGATACCATCTAACCTCACCTCCCGCCTGGCGCCAACACTATTTGAGCATCCGAGCTTGTGTTAACTTAGCAACGTAACACATAAGTAAATATATCTCGCACCACCAACCAATTCACTCGTAACTTTGTTGACAACAAATAAGCTCATTAATTTTTTCGATAGGTAAGGTAGGTATCGAGTTTCACGTAGTTCGAGGGGTAGCTTCGAGTAAATTTACTGCCTTTGAACCTTTTAATATTTATGAGGCTTCGCGAACAAATTTAAATATGTAGATAATAAATTTACCTTTGTACGTTTGCCAAATAAAACGTTCTTGTTTGATTTAGATATCAAATCGACAGGTTGCGGTGGTGGGCTTCGTAGCTAACGTACATAGCGGTGGTGGGGATGGGGACTAGCCGACTACCTAGAGGACGAACACCCACTGGTCGCTCTATAGGTAGTCACCTCCTCGACAAACGAATTGGGTCAATATAGGTACGAGTATACTAAACATCATTTTCGTACGCGCCTGTTGCCCAGAAACACAATTTGCTAAATATTACTCGCTCACACGTTTATAATTTCATCAGTTCGATCGGCACTTCAATTCCCACTTGTAATTTGGAATACTTACATATACTTATCTCAATAATTTCAGTTTTGAAACGTTAATATAGATTTTTCTCAGCCTCGAAGATTTTTCTGCAGCATACGTACAGGTAGTTGGAGCCCTATACAAAACCGATCAGTCTAACTACAGAACTTCGATGTTGCCCATGGGTTGTTGAGGTAAAATTATAGTCGCTCTACGGAAAATATTGAAATGCAGCCGCTTCACAGTTAGACAGGAAAGCTGCCCCAGCTGCCCCCATAATTACATATTATTATTATATCATTTACGAAATAGGCATAACGAAGATCGTTTCTCTAATAAACACCATTATTTCTACCTACATCCGTCAAGCAAATCTACCAGTCAACCGGAGTTTAGTTTAGGTTTTTGATCAAAAAACCTGGATTTTCTTAGATTTATAATGAAATGAAGTATACATTTTGTCATCCTCCGGCGTTTGGTCGTATTTTATCATAAACCTGCGACATGTATACGAAGCTGAAATCTATATGAGTACAAGTAAAGTATTGGTCGTTTACTCGTGTTTTCCTCGCATTTAGTCGATAGAAGAGGGAACGATGCGATCATTTGTGCGTCGCGGCGGGAGGCGCCGGGGCTGGCCCTCACGCCACGTTCGCCAGCGACGCCCTTGTTATAATAGAGGACGCACGTCACAGCACAGCCGGTGACGGTGGACAGTATGTGATATGCCATCAGTCGGCACGTCACCAGTCCCCCTACAAACATCATGTATCATAATCGCCGCCACCTAGGTATCTACCTAGAGGTTGTATAGGTACGAGACGTGTCGATGTGTTAGTGGAAAATTATCTAATTGGTGTCGGTACGGCATTATGCTTCGATTTGTTTTTGATTCGGTATATTTGCACACTCCTGAAATCCAATAATGAGATGGTGTTGGGTTTCAAAAGTCTCGTTCTGTTGTTTTAATGGATTTTATTGGAGACTAGCTGTTGCCCGCAACTCCGCCTGGTTGTTATAGCTTTCTTAATCACGTTATATATCAACGCGAGTTACTGATTTATTATGTATAGCTGTTGAGCGATATTGTATCTTAAGATAACATATTATAGTATCTTAGCCGTGTGCAGCGCCCCTTAGTGAACTCCACTGCGGGTGACGTAACCTATGACAAACTTATTATTTGCGGTTGGTACAGTAATCGGGTCTAGGGATCGAACTGCAAAATTAAGTTTGTTTTTATTGTATACTAGCGATCCGCCCCGGCTTCGCACGGGTGAAATGTAGACTATGTAGCACGTCAGTCTTAAAATTCAAATATCCCAATGCAATTATTTGTATGATATTTGCATTGGTTGAATGATTGTCTTTATCTGTGGTATTAGAATTGTGGAATTAGATTCGTCTTTGAATTTCAAAGCCTAACAATGTTCACACACTACCTATTGATACTATACGATCGTCCTTGTAAGGAATGGATGGATCGTAATTCATGGCAGAATTTTCTTTATTTACCCACGAATTAGTTCTGGCTCTCTGTATTTGATGTCTATTTCTATCTTGACTGTGGCGAGCCTCAAGCTCTGCAGGCGATTCTCTGGCTCTCTGTAATCGATGCCTACCCCTATCCTGGCTGCGGCGAGCCTCATACTCAACTGAAGATTCTCTTACTCTCTTTCAGCTTTATATCTACCCCGAAGCTGACTGAGCCGAGCCTCACGTTCCCTTGACGATTCTTCGTCTCTAGCTGAACGTGCTCTTTGAGCATTCCCTGACTACGACCTAAGTTTGAACGACGACGTCTTTCAGATATGACTTTATACCTATCCTATGACTGCTTCGGTGGCGTGGTCGGTAGTGCATCCGCTTTCGACAACGGAGCCTCGGGTTCGATTCCCTGTCGTGACAAACTTTGTGTGATGACACATACGTTTATACCGAAGTTTGGGTGTTTCCTATGTATAATATGTATGTATTTAAAAAAAATGTATGTAGGTATTTATATCAGTTGATCTAGTACTCATATCACAAGCTCTGCTTAGTTTGAGACTAGATGGCGTTGTGTGAATTGTCCTAACATATTTAGTTATTATTTATCCTATTTTGTTCTTTTTTGAACTTAAATACCTTACCTTAAACCGTTTTTTTGCTATAATTCAAAATTGTTTAATTCTAATCCTATCCATCAAATAAGTGCGGTTTAAAAATTAACCTTATTAACGATTAAAGTACGAACATATAATTTCGAAAAACTTGTAGAACGGAAAAGCACGTTTCGTCTTAAAAAAGAATTACTTATACATAATTTTGTAATCTAATTCCTATCCAACCAAGGTATTCGTACTTACTATGAATTTGGAAAAAAATATCGAATTAATTAAATAAATGAAAATGATTTTTGAATGAAAAAGAAAATTATATGGTTGGAATGGCAATTTTGGTCTACATTAAATGCACAACGTATGTAAAGTATTCAATTAGATAAGGAATAATACTGCATTGTTAAAAATAGCTTGGCAAATGACACATTATGTTTTTGTCATTTATAAAAGATAAAAATGGTTACTGTGAGTGTGTGTACTGTGATCCTTAAGAGATAGACATAAATATGCTATCGCTGACTTTTTTGTAGATCTTTCTATGGTGTACAATACTGTAGTACATTATTTTGATCTATCTCGTAGGGTTTCGTCAACGTTTGCAATGAAAGCGCAATAAATGTGTTTATTTACGACATTACATTAGAAACCTCTAAAATTATCGGTGTTACTCTAATATATTATACATGTATTATACATATAAACCTTCCTGTTGAATCACTCTATCTATTAAAAAACCCGCATCAAAATCCATTGCGTAATTTTAAAGATCTAAGCATACATAGGAACAGACAGACAGCGGAAGCGACTTTGTTTTATACTCGTACTATGTAGTGATACTTTTCCGGGATAAAAAGTACCCAGCGTGGTGCCCAGGATATTAAAGAATAATTATATCAAGTTTCATAGTAATCGAACCTGTAGCTTTTGCGTGATGCCTGAACAAACAGACAGACAGACAAACATTTTTTTAATCACATTTTTGGGTTCGGTGTCGGTCTAGTAGGTAACACCCCTGCCATTTATTTTTTTGATATTTTCAATGTACAGAATTTTCTCTTCTACAGATTTATTATAAGTATAATATAATAATGATAATGTAATAATAAATAGATATAGATAGTTATTTTTTTGTACTATTTCAAAACAAACAGCATTTGCATTTCTATCTATAGATCCATGGTTATTAGAAAAATACTTATGTAGGTAGATTTTTTTTAATTCCTCTCTCACGTCCGTTGCCGGGCGTCTCTGGTGCACACGCAAAAGTATTTCCAGTGGCAAATACTTAGGTAGTAGAATAGATAATAACTGGGCAACAAATGGGATGAGATGAGATGACGGCCGAAATCTTGCCAACTGCCTTCCTATCTGTTTATAATATATATTCTGTCTGTTACGTTTTTGATTAGAGGTTGTTAGCACCAACTTGAAATTATCCTACGCAATAACAAACGTTGTAGCGAGGGCAGTAAATGAGAGAGTTTATGTGACAGCGGGCGGGCTGCTCCCCGCTGCTGACTGATCACTTGATTATTAACGCGCAGTTATTTGTGGCCACTCACTGTCTACACCAAGCTCCAGTACACACAACTTACGAGGGCTCCATTCATGTTTCGAATTCCTGTTGTTATGCGGTTGTAATACCCACATAGAAGCCCGGCCTATTTCTGTGAATTTACGACTTTGCCCCTAGTATCTTTGTGTCAAATAATTCTGCAAATATCTGTTATTTGAATTAAACTAAATTATTACCATCTGTTTCAAGACGATAATAACTCAAAACTTTGTGAATTGATTCCATTTCATTTAATATTACGGAAATATGATTATAAATCTGCAGATTCGGCAAAGTTTGCGTCCACTTGTTACAATTTGTACCACTGAGGCTCGTTATTTATTCATCCCAGATCTCTCTGAATATATGTTTCTGTGACAATTTTACGGCTTCAATTTCTTGAATTGAAAGATTTGCTAAATTTTGAAATATGTTTTAAAGTAACAATTTTATTACATTTACATTACACTTGCGACATAAAGAGCACGCGTCAAGGAATATTTGTAGAATAAAGTGAAAACTGAATAAATTTCTATCATTGAATATTAATTACCGAGACGCTAGTGGCCTCTTAAGACTGCCAAAATGTGCTTCTTCAGCGACGTTGTTACAGCTGAATAGTTTAAATGTTTTACTAACAAAATTATGTTCTGCTATTTCGACAGAATGATTGAAAAAGAGTGGCCGTGAGATTTCTTGTAGTACTCACAGGCTCTACCTGTTGCTTTGCGAATCTGGCAGTAAATGTACATCCAGAATAACTCTTTTAATTTAGACATTCACAACTGTTTTTATTTATAACCTAAATGAATAAACGTTTTGATACTTTGAATTTGAATCTTTAATTTTGTAAAGCAGTCACATTTCATATCAACGAGAACGCCATAACAGAAGATTAGACGATATCTACGATCACAACTATACTTATTTAAGACATGAAAACATCTAACTCCATATTGTACGAGTACCAACAAAAGTTCTTGCCAAAGATTTATCTGAATACTTTTTACGATTCGCTTTATTTCAAATGCATAACATACCCCAGGGCGGGCGTTTACAGAGTTTGTTTCGGGAAAACGTGACTTCGCTACTTGTTACTAACCTTATCTTCCAAGAAGTACACAGTATACCTATCTACATACAATATGTTTGATGTAGGTGTACGAAGCTACTAGACAATTGTACGAGTTTCTAACTTCACCAAGCATCTCTTGGCGGTAAACATTGTGGCAGTTACGAGTATTTTGCAGTTTAATGTTCGGAAGTCTTTATCTTTCCCTCAAACTCGCGCATGTTAACGATGTTATAAAAACACCGCTAAAATAATTGATTTTAATAAAATCGAGAGGCGAAAGGCAAATCGGTGCTCGACGATTTCTTTTCAATTTGCTGTTCAATAGCTTTTGGAGTCAACTTAAAATAAATTGTTGCTTAATCTAAGAAGAGACTGATGACAGTATACATTTTCACGCTGGAACGGCGAATTACACTATATTTTATCTGAAAAAAAAACAATAAAGGTAAATACTATTTTGTATGTTATTCTCCGAAGTTTCGCTGGGAAAGTGAGGGTTAGTTAGTGAGTTCATTACTTATCAGTAATTTAAATTAATAAATTAATTGGTCAAACTGTTGCCACATTCAGAATACCCCCTCACGGCCTCACCTAACTATTTTAAAGCTGAAGAATTTGTTGTGGACTGTAAAATATCAGGAATTACATAATCCTACGATTAATAGCACCTAGCGAAAGGCACAGCGCAGTGTAAAGAACTTCAAAGGTTTGATTGAAAACCTAATTAATTACACGCTCCATGGTTCCAACACTGAAACTAATTAAAGTGAACTTTTACTTTCAAACAAACTTTTGATACACGTTCGAGGAATAATGAAGAACAAAATGTTACAGTGATTATACTAAACACTCACTCCTTCGCCTCTAGAGATAGATAAAGATGTTTTGTAGACCTTATCACCAATCAATTTATTTGTCCCACACAATTGGGGGCGAAGACCTGTAGTCGACTTAATGGAGCGTCTGAGTACTCCCGACTCATTAAAACTAAGTACATCTCTTAACACTATTGAGAATTGTTTGTCAATGTTATTGCTAAATCTTACAAATAAATCATAGAGTTAGAACGATTTAGTCGAAATTAAATGCTACCGAGCTTACTGGCGGACCTCTGGCCCAAGAGACGTCGCCATCGGCCAATGTACATCAGAGGTGTTTGCAAGCCCAGCACGTACTAGGTACCACTGAGTGTTGTAAACAGGGTACGGCTTATGCTGTCAAACTCATTTTATCTCGAAATACGTAGTTACCTATATCTTTTGAGCCCGTGACTGTCATTTGTTTACGTATTTTTGCATCGGCTATGCTTATAATTAGGAGATTAGTTAGGTTGAATGCGTTCATCTCAGGAACTACCTATCTATTAGTTAGAATTAAAAAACCGTCTAATTGGAAAAGTCTTTAATTGAACTTGTTTAATTGTAATGGTTGAGAATTTCGTCTTTTAGGTGGGTACTATTGTATTGGGTATGTATTTACGCCGTATTATTCATTAAGAATGATTGAAGAAGAGTGGCCGTGACATTTACCAGATTCTTACTTACTTCGGCTCTAACTGTTGCTTTGCGAATCTGGCATTTAATACATTAAATGCCAATCTACATGTACACATGTAGATAAACTCAGTGTAATTTCCGACTTAAATTCTTAAACGATTTGATTCTTGATTCTGGTATGGAAATCACAATCTACGATCAAAAATGAAAGTCCTGAAGAACTCTACTTATCACGGGAGCACCTACCCGGGTCGTCGAGCGATTATCAGACAGTAAACCTATATCTTATAAGTTCCATTTCGCCGATGGAACTTCGTATGCCTAAAAAAGGAATAAAAAAGGAAAGAATTCTGTGAACGATAAAATTGAGGTAGTGACGAATGTCTCTTTTACAGTTTGAGGGTAATTTTTCCGAATTAATGCATTTTATTCATATAAATATTCATTTATCAATGTATTGAAGATTTTGCTCTCTTCTATAAATCCTATTAATTTATTATTTTTAAATATAATTATATTACATTGTACACAACCCCTATCATTTCTTGTAACTTTCATTCCATCCTAAGGTTGCCTGGAAGAGATTGCTCTTTAGCAATAAGGCCGCCTATTGTACATTATTATTTTTAAGACTTGTCATAAACCATTTGTTGTTATATTGTGTACAATAAAGAGTATTTATTATTATTATTATTGACTGTGAAGTGTATTGAGCAAAACTGAAGCTTTTGCGGTTCATTACTTTTTGGTTTGATGTCGCCGTCGAGAGCTGAGGAGCCACCCATCACACCCATCACAGCCATCACAGCCAATGCTTCAAAGTCAGTATTACTTAGTAATACATAGAACTTCAAGCCCTTTTATTGAAGAACACTTGATTCAAGAATAACTGGAGCATTCATTATTTGATCACGACTTTAGTAGTCCCAATTACATAGGTACCTGCTTAAAAGAATAACGAGTAACCCACGGGGTATTAAATAACCTTTCGTCGATGGACGCTAATGGTGGCCACGGCACAATTTCGCTGCAGCCAGTCAAATTAACATTCATTAATATTACCTATTTAGTTTTTATTGAATACTTTGCACTTCGATACTGAATTTAGAGTTCGATACCCGGAAAAATATTTGTGTGATGATCCACATAACTAATCGTAACAATAGACAGAGTACAAATAGAAAAAAGTCTGGTAAGTCCTACGTAAATTATTAAGTAGATACTATGTCTCCTAGCCGGGACCCCTCCATGGGACCTGGAAGCGAGAGCCCTTGCGTCATTGTTCTAATGGCGCAGGGAGGCGCTGGAGCGGGACCACAGGCCTGCGTTTCGAGAAATCGACGACCAGCGGTCCCAACTCCGCCAGGATCTCATGGAGTCATAGAGGGTGTGACTTGAGCAATCCAAGTGGGGTACCACCATCATCGCGGGGCGGTGAGACCGATCATGGACAATTGGCTGCAGAGGTAGCATGGTGACCTCACGTATCGTGCGACGCAGATCGTTACCGGGCATGGATGCTTCGGTAGCTATCTGTTTCGCATCCATCGGGAGGTCACACCCCGGTGTCAACACTGCGAGGTTTCCGACGACGACACCGCACTCCACACGTTGGTGGAGTGCTCAGCGAGGGCGAGACAGCGCGCCGGGACCTCGTAGTGGGTCTGGGTGTGGATACAGCGGGAGTAGGTGGAACGCGGCCGTGTCCTTCTGCGAGCAAGTCATGCTCGCGAAGGAGGCGGCCGAGAGGGAGAGGGAGCGTACCCTCCGAGCCGAGTTCCGTAGTCAGCGGTCTCCTTCCGTAGTCCTTACAGAAGCAGGCTAGAAGGGTTGCGTGCTGCGGGGCCTTTGCCCCATAGCACGCAACCAGATTCACTCACTGACGCGGGATAAAACCCTACCCCAACAACGCGGGAATCTCATCCCGACCAAACCCTCGCAGAGACCACAGAGGTGGTCAAAGTCCGCCGGGCGCCACTGGAAATATGTTCTGCTTGTAACCAGAGACGCCCGGCAACGGACATTAGAGCGGCCGCGGCTATGGGCCACGGAATTAAAAAAAAAAAAAAAAAAAATTAAGTAGATAAGTACTTTGTTATAACAATTAAATTAAATCGTAACCGTTAAATGAAATAGCGGCATTAAGCAGCGCTACGATAATGTAATAACAAAAATGATCAAATTAATTTTATGACTGGTAGGTTATGGTTCAAGTCGAATTACTAGGAAATTGGGTTTCCGTGTCGTGACTCGCTACTCGCGGAGCCGGAGTTCGACCAAATTGTTCAGTCAAATAAAAAGAAAATATTGACACAAATGTATACCTATCATTTGATACAAATGTTTAGAAGACAAACTGTATATTAACATAATGCCACCGAAAGTTGCTTTTACCAGATATTATGCACATAATGTTGCGTCGCTCGCTCCGTGAACGCTCCACCAGATTCTGCCGTCCTTCAACATGTGATGCCTATCCTACCAATAAAAACTAAACAATGTGAGGTATAAATTAAATATAAACAGTGATTTATTCGAAAATTTATACAACATACCAGCATTACCGCTATATTTTACACTGGATACGTGCAAATTGAGCGTCTTAGCTTTGATGTGCTCCATACTGTGTTATTGTTAAAATCACAGTAAAACGCCCAATAAAAATAACGGGGGAACGCCACCGCTCCGCACCGTTCACGTTTTCACTATTAGTATGGGTGCTGTTAGGTCAATTTATGGCAAACGATCCGCGGTTGACCTCAATTCGCCGACGGCGACGTTCGCTCGCTTCCTCCACTAATACTAGGAGTAAGCCGTCGCGTCGGGCACTAGGCGATAGGCACCCGCCACCACTACCACTGCGTCCGCCCCTAGCCGAGCCGACCTACTGATGCTCAGATACACTTGTTTTTCTGCTTATTATTTCAAATGCCATCAATCTTTCATTAATGACGTGGCTACCACACACATATCCTTAAGTGGGTGGCAGTTTTTATGTTCCCGCAATTTGGTGATGTTAACGTTCTAACTTTGGACGAAACAAACCGTTCTGGTACAAATTGATTGATTGATCGTCGACGTTCAGTTTGCACTCATCGTGTGTGTACTCGTACGAGTAGGTAGGTACAGGTAGGTAGTAGAAGCGCCACAATATCAGAATTACTAACTTATTCAATGTAAAGATGTTCTTTTTGCAAAGATTTTGTGAATCTTAGAAATACATTTAAAGGGCAAGAAAACACGAATAGCTTGGCAATTATTTTGAATATTATTTCCATAAAATTATATCACAGAAACGCGATGGCTTGAAATATTGTGCCTGTAGCTGGAATAAACTTGAGTTAACAAGAGATGAAATGTAATATGGAAATGTAGGTAGAGTATGTACTATGTAGGCTGTGTGTTTAAAAACAGTGAGGTATGATAAAGTTGATATGTGCGGCACTTGTGTGGAGGCGAGACGGGCGCGGGCGGAGGGCGGCGACAGCGCGGCAGTGCGCGGCGCGCGCGGCTCCCGACCAGCCGCCGCCAGTCCGCGCCGCGAGCCCCGCCGCCCTCGCCGCCACGTGGACTCGCGCCTGCATCTACTCCTCTACCTTGCACTACTACCTGCGACTTGCGACCTCGTGCTCCTAGTCGCTACCGGTGTCAAGTCGCTGTGGAAACTCGGACGTGCTAATCCACAAGTGTAACTTCAAGAGTTCTCGACTGCAGCATCAGCGGTGCCAGTTTCTTTGACTCATCTCTATAGGTAAGTTATTGTTTTTTATACCTTGGATACTTATTTTGTACCCGATCATAGATTTAGCCTAAGAACTATAATATATAGGTACAAATAAGTTAATAATGTTAATAAGTTTCTAAAAGTTTTGTTTGCAATTATAAATTTTGCATTTCATCAAATATTATATCAGTGTTGGATTTTAAATTTGTTAATTAGGTGACAGCAAACTATAGATAGATCGAGATAGATAAATATAGATAGACCCTAAAAAGAAAATAAATCAAGCTGGATTAGACCCAGCGACAATGCTACCAAGAGACTTTTAACAATGTAACTTTATTGTGAATTTACAATCGGGTTTATGAAACTTGATTGAATCCGAAGTAAAAATATTTGTTTAACAAATTCCATCAGCGAAAGCTTTAGCGAACAAAACAAAATTGCCTATGGTGATGTTAGAAGTGAAGGCAGAGACTTTGATCCAGGAATAACTGATGACTCACCATTTGACCGGATCTTCAAACAAAAATGTACAGAATCACGGCACAAAGGTAAACAATAAACATCACCATAAAACACCGACGGCGTTATATTTGGAGGCTGGTTTCAGTATCTAGGTGAAGTTCGTCGTAGAATGTCTACGAACAGTAGGTACTCGTACTAAGTAGTCGTAACTCGCGACTGGCGACGCTCGTAGCCGCTGTCTCGACGCGACCACTCGCGAGCGGTGACTTCATACCCACGTTAGTGCAGACAACGGGAAGTGCCATCACGGTACTTCACTTGTACAGCCTAACAATTATGAAGCGGTCAATACGGTAGATGACTAAACATCTTCATCATCCACCGAGCCTTTGGGAAAAGGCTTTCCAGTCTAATAGATCAGATACAACAAAATAAATTATAAAAACTATAACCACTGTGTAATCCGAAACTAAATTCCGACAGCTACTAATATTATATACTACAACAATCTGTGCAGTTCGGGCACTTTTCATTATTCAATTACAAATTATAATTGTGTTTGTAATATTTACAAAACATACCGCGCGCTATAACTTTATGAGGTTTCGTCGACTTCGCTTTTGAAACAATGTTTGTAACTGATGGTTACGGCCATCATTATCATCCCGGGATTGTGTAAACATAATAATATAATAATAACCTGGCAACACTGCTACAAAACAGTCACATTTTTTTCTTGAGGAGCATTTACTAAAATATTTTACCTTTAATCTACAATAATACAAAAATATCATTCAAAACATAATAAAAGTACAAATATATATCTATAACAAAAAAATCAGCATGAAGAAAATCCGGAAAAAACACAAACAAATATTTTATAAATTATAGTACACTTTGACACATTATGTCAGTGTAACAAACTGAAAATGATAATATGAAAATAAGATGATAATCAAGAAAAAATATAATGTTGACCAGAGCTGGCGCCAAAAAAGCACAATTACCAACCCCGGACTTGTCGCACAGCTCCGCCTTACAGTCGTCGACAACTGTGACTACTGGTGAGGCGTCGAGCTCAAGCAGCGACGAGTTTTTCTCTCCGCCGACGTCGCCTCTACCTGTACGTCGGCAGGGGAGAGGCCGGCCACCGACTGGCTTGGGACCCCGAGGCCCTCCGGCTTCGATTACGGACCCCGCTACCGGTGGTAATGTGCACCGCATTCGATGGAACTTCGGTATGAATGAAAACGTGATGCGGGCATATTTTGTGGCTACAGAGGGGGGAACTAACCTCACTGCGTACCGTGTTCGCATGCTACCTCTGTTTCAGGTACTTGAACCAGATGTCAACGCCTATCGGATCAGGTGCGCGCCATACAACGCTGTCACCTGTTGGATGACGCTACACTTGAAAGGCTACGCTTAGAAGTGTGTAGTGGTATCACGCCTTCTTCATTGCAACCATTACCTGTGCCATTACAAAGTAACCGTAATGAAAGAACGCAAGAAAACATCATCTCACATGTTGGTGAAGAAGTGAGTGATGCTGCTATACCTGTAAGTACTCAATACAATGAGGAATTAAGGAGCGCTTTGGAGCGAGCGATTGGTGAGTTTCAATCTGTCCCTATTGAGTGTAGACCGCGGCTTCCGCGTTTGCCCACACATAAAAAAAACGTGGCGCTAGTGTGTGCCCTAGACTCGATGTTAACATCGTTTTTTAACAACTGCAGAAACATTACTGATGCCCATTCCATTCTGTACTGTGCAGCTGTTGCAGTATGTCGAATAGCTGGTGTTAAATTTTTTAAACAAGAAACAGCTATTCGACCAAAGCCTGCTGTACCAGCTTGGCAGTGCAGAATTGAACGGCGCATCAACGAGGCTAGGGTGCTCATTGGCAAGCTACACTGCTTCAGGACGGGCAATACACGCCCGAGAGTCATGCGCTTTGTGACCCGTGCATTCGTGGGAACTAATATTAGGCCCTGTGAATACTCTGTTCGGGTCACAGAGCGCATCGATTACCTGAAGCAGAAAGTTTATGCGTGGGCCAACCGCATAAGGCGGTACAAAAAAAGAGTGGACAGATACACTCAGAATCGCTTGTTCCAAAAAAATGAGAGGTGGGTATATAGAGGGTGGGAGCGACCTAACTCGGATGTGACTGATGGGAGTCTACCTGATGCTGTTTCTACAGTTAACTTCTGGAAAAGCATCTGGTCGACGCCCGTCAGTCATACACAGGATGCGTGGATTAGGGATGTTGAGCGGGCGTGTGAACCAATTCCAGCTATGGAACCTATAACCATATCTGAAGAAGATATTGGTTGTGCAGTTCGTTCGTTGCCAAATTGGAAATCTGCTGGACCGGACGGACTGCACAACTTTTGGTTAAAATGGTTCCGTAGCTCACACGCTTGCTTGGCATCTTGCTTCCAGTCATCCCTTGAGTCATCGTCGCTTCCAGCTTTTATGACTACCGGAGTAACCCACCTCCTATACAAATCTGGTAGTACCACAGACCCCAAAAATTATAGACCTATAACTTGTCTACCTACCATATACAAACTTTTTACATCCATCCTGAGAGTAAAAATATATTCACATGTACAAAACAATAACATCTTGTCAATCTCTCAGAATGGATGTAAAAGTGGGGCACGTGGTACGAAAGAGCTCCTTATTATTGACATGGCTGTTTGCCAGCAGGTACGCCGCAACCGAAAGAACCTTGCGACATGCTGGATTGACTATAAGAAAGCGTACGATTCTGTGCCTCATACATGGCTTCGGAGGGTGCTAGAGCTGTATAAAGTTGATGCAACTCTATGCACCTTTTTGGGGTCATGTATGAGACAATGGAGTACGGTTCTTGTTTATCCAGGGTGTCGTCAGGTTCTAGGAGGTGGTGTACCAATAGGGATTGAGAGAGGTATTTTCCAGGGTGATAGTCTGAGTCCGTTGTGGTTTTGTCTAGCACTAAATCCTCTCAGTACGTTACTAGAGGGTTCAGGGTTAGGCTATCGGATGCGCAGAGGGGGTCAAATTTTGTCCCACCTTTTTTACATGGATGACCTAAAGTTATTTGCCCCTAATGGCCCCGATTTGATGGCTTTGCTAAAAGTTACTGAAACTTTTAGTAAGGCCATCAGTATGGAGTTTGGGGTAGATAAGTGTGCGGTCATGCATGTAAAAAGGGGCGGGATTGTGGAATCTGAAGGAGTCAATCTTTCAGATTTCACACGATTTGGGTCGCTCTCCGCAACCGAAACCTACAAATATCTAGGTATGTCTCAAGCTCTGTGTATTGCTGAGACTGACATGAAACAGAAGTTGCAGGATCGTTTCTTTGGCCGCCTGAAAAAAATACTGAAAAGTCTTTTATCAGGCGGTAACAAGGTGCGTGCTGTCAACGGCTGGGCCATGCCAGTCTTAGTTTACTCTTTTGGCATACTTAGATGGACTCAGACGGAGTTAGAAGCTCTGGATAGGAAGGTGCGTTGTCTATTGACTTCATATCGAATACACCACCCACGTTCGTCAGTAATGAGGTTGTATATACCACGGAAATGTGGGGGTCGAGGATTTTTAAATGCCAAGACTCTCCATAACCGTGAGATATGCAACCTTAGAGAGTATTTCCTACAGGTGGACGTGGATGTGCATCGAGATGTTGTGGCAATAGACAACGGACTGACCCCGCTGTCCCTTGCGAAAGAGAACTGGCGCAAACCTGTAATATTAAGTGTATCTGATCGGAAGGAAATATGGAAGAGCAAGGAACTGCATGGTCGATTTTATCGGGCTCTAAATGGGCCCGATGTTGATTCAATAGCATCGGTATCCTGGTTACGATTTGGTGATCTCTTCGGAGAAACTGAGGGTTTTATCTGTGCAATCACTGACGAAGTCGTGATGACGAATAACTATCGGAGATTTATTGTCAATGATGGGACGCTAGACATCTGTCGGGCATGTCATCGTCCCGGAGAATCTTTAAGACATATTATCTCTGGTTGTTCCCGTCTTGCGAACGGTGAGTATTTGCACAGACACAACCAAGTAGCCAGGATAATCCACCAGCAACTTGCTCTAAAGTATAATCTTGTCGACGTGGAGGTACCTTATTACAAGTATGTGCCCGACCCAGTTCTTGAGAACGGTCATGTCACATTGTATTGGGATCGATCTATTATCACTGATAGGACTGTTATAGCTAACAGACCTGATATAGTGATAATGGATCGATTAAAGCGCCTTGCAGTAATTGTCGATATCACTGTGCCACATGACGAGAATCTCGTGAAAGCAGAAAAAGATAAACAAATTAAATATTTAGACCTAGCTCACGAGATTGTCGACATGTGGGATGTGGATTCGGCGATTATTGTTCCGATAGTCGTATCTGCGCATGGTCTAATAGCCAAGAGCCTCGACCTCCACCTACAGAGGCTCGCGTTAGGCAGCTGGATCAAGGGCTTGATGCAGAAGGCGGTTCTGTTGAATACGGCCCGTATTGTGCGGAAGTTCCTGTCTTTGGAGCCCTAACCACCGGTAGCTTGGTCCCTGTACCCGATGCCGGTGGGTTACTGTTTTTTATATTTTTAAATGTATTTTTTTATAAATCTATTTAAAAATGTAATAAATATGTGTTAAGTGTTAATAAAGAGAATAATAATAATAGACTGGCAACTCTAGACATCTGTACATACGTCATTTTCATCTATAAAATATTTTAATATTTTTATCTAAAATAATCTTGCCTCAATTTATAAAATTCATACAGATTTCAAAATATTATTACCAAAAAGTTCATTATATATTATATTTCAAAATTTATACAAGAATCACAACAACAACAAAATCTACAAATATGAAACGAAGCTTTGACAAACGTCAACCATCAAAATATCAAAAATTGTTTCGAAAAAATTAACAGGATGAATTATGAATAATGTATAAAGATGATAACAAGAGCCAGGAGTAAGAATGCACACCCAACACCCCCGGACTCATCACTTAGCTCCGCCTCGCAAGCGCCGGACCGCACACCTGCGACACAAGTGCTTGCTGAGGCGTCGAGCTCATCGTCAAGTGACGAGTATTTTTCCCCGCCGACGTCGCCAACACCTGTACGCCGGCGAGGGAGAGGCCGGCCGCCGAGCAGTTTGGGACCCCGAAGCCTACCAGCTTCGAGTAGGGTCCCCACTACCGGTGGTATTGTGCACCGCATGCGATGGACTTCATCCATCAATGAAAATGTCATGCGGGCATATTATGAGGCTACAGATGGGGAAACCAACCTGACTGCATACCGTTCAAGGATGCTCCCTTTGTTTCAGGCTCTTGAACCAACAATAACCGTTGCCGTACAACGACTATCGGATCAAGTGCGGGCTATCCAACGATGCAAGTTGCTGGATCAACCTGTGCTTGATCGACTTCGCCTGGAAGTGTTATCTACTCGACCAGCTCCAGCGTTAACGAGTGCACCATCATCTGCTACACACACGGTTGCAACTAGTGCCACTTTAGTTGAGACCGTGCTCGACGAGGGAGATGATACGAGTAATATATCTATCCAGGTAAGCGAGCAATTAAGGAGTACTTTGGAGGATGTGATCTCTCAGTATAGGTTTGCACCTAATTCTAGGCCACGGCTACCACGCTTGCCCATGCATAGACGATATCTGGCGTTGATGGGAGCCCTGAATGCGTTGCTAGATCCGTACTTACGGACTAGCAATGATTTGCTAGATACCCACTCGATTCTTTACTGTGGAGCTATTACCGCTTGTCGTGTTGCACGCGTTAAATTCCCTGAATTTAACCGTACACCACGATCGGGTGGTGTGCCCGTATGGCAGGCAAGAATCGAGCGACGTATCGGCACATTTAGGACTCTCATTGCGAAGCTTATCTGTTTTAGCCGGGGAAATAATCGTCCACGGGTCATGCGTTTCGTGACTCAGGCATTCGCTGGGACCGGTATTAGCTCCCAGCAATACTTAGCTAATGTCACGGAACGTATTGACTTTCTAAAGCAGAAAGTATATGCATGGGCGAGTCGTATTCGTCGCTATAGAGAGCGTGTAGACAGATACTGGCAGAATCGTATCTTCCAAAGTGACCAAAGGAAGGTGTACCGAGAGTGGGAGGGAACTGGACAACGTTTGAGCGACGGACAACTGCCCGATGCTCGCGCCATGAATCAATTTTGGCGTGACATATGGTCGATGCCCGTCGAACATTCGGAGGGTGATTGGATCCGTGTTGTCGAGCGTGAATGCGATAACATCGAGCCCATGGAGTCTATTACAATAAACTCCGAAGACGTTAGTTGCGCAATAGGTACGGCACAGAACTGGAAAAGTCCTGGGCCGGACGGATTGCACAACTTTTGGATCAAGTGGGTTCGAAGCTCGCATGAACGCTTGGCAACACAGTATCAAGAAGCCCTCGAGTCTGGTTCCTTACCCGCTTTTATGACCACTGGCATCACCTTCCTGCTCCATAAATCAGGTAGTACCACGGAACCTAAAAACTATAGACCTATCACTTGCTTACCTACTATCTACAAGCTCCTTACATCTATTCTGAGAACTAAAATAAATTCACATATAATGTCAAATAACATCTTAGATAGTGCTCAGAATGGATGTAGGGCTGGGTCACGTGGTACTAAGGAGCTACTCCTTTTTGACATGACCATTAGCCAACAAGTTAGGCGGAGTAGGGGCGCCCTCTCTACTGCCTGGATTGACTACAAGAAGGCCTATAATTCGGTGCCTCATTCATGGCTGGGGAGGATTTTAGAGTTGTATAAAATTAATCCGACTCTTAAATCCTTCTTAGTCTCATGTATGGGGCAGTGGACCACAGTACTTCGTCAACCAGGTAGTGGTGAGTGCGCTTCTGGTCCGCATGACTTGATAAGGATTGAGCGTGGTATATTCCAGGGCGACAGTTTGAGTCCATTGTGGTTCTGTTTAGCACTGAATCCACTTAGCACATTGCTGAAGGATTCAGGGCTAGGCTATCGGTTTCGTAGAGGGGGTGAGGTTATTTCTCACCTGATGTATATGGATGACCTCAAACTGTTCACACTGAAGCACCAAGATTTAGTGACATTACTAAAAACTACGGAAGTTTTTAGTAATGCCATTAAGATGGAGTTCGGTGTTGATAAGTGTGCGATTATGCATGTACAGCGGGGGAAGGTTGTAAATTCACCGAATTTACAACTTTCTGAGATAATAACTCTCAGATCTCTCTCCGAGACCGAAACATACAGATACCTAGGTATGTCAGAGTCATTGGGTATAGCGGTAGAGGACATTAAGAAATCGGTGAAAGAACGTTTTTTTGGCCGCCTGACAAAAGTTCTTAACAGTTTTTTGTCCGGCGGTAACAAAATACGGGCTTTCAACGGTTGGGTGATACCTTTATTGTTATACTCCTTTGGCATACTTAGGTGGACTCAAACGGAACTAGACGCCCTGGATAGGCGAGTCCGTCAACAACTGACATTGCATCGAATGTTACACCCACGATCTTCTGTCATGAGACTGTACATTCCGCGGAAGTGGGGGGGTCGAGGCTTTTTGAATGCCAAGAACCTCCACAACCGTGAAGTGTGCAGTCTGAGAGATTACTTTCTACAGAACGGGTCTGACATTCATTGCGATGTCGTGATGGTTGACAAGGGCCTGACACCTCTTTCCTTGGCTAACGAGAACTGGCGTAAACCAAAGGTGCTAGGTACTGAAGACCGTAGGGACGTATGGAAGAGTAAGGAGCTACACGGGCGGTTCTGCCGGGTCTTAACAGGACCCGACGTAGACCTGCTCGCTTCGGTGAACTGGCTGCGTTTTGGGGACCTCTTTGGGGAAACTGAAGGTTTTGCCTGTGCAATTGCAGATGAGGTTATCAAGACGAACAACTATCGGAAATACATCATGAAGGACGGTACGGTCGACATTTGTCGAGCATGCCACCGTCCTGGTGAATCACTTCGCCATATTATTTCCGGTTGTTCGTATCTTGCTAACACCGAGTACTTGCATAGGCACAATCAAGTAGCCAGGATCATCCACCAGCAACTTGCTCTTCAATATGGCCTTATTGAGTTTGAAGTACCGTACTATAAGTATACACCAGTGCCAGTTCTTGAGAATGGTCGTGCATTGCTCTACTGGGACCGATCAATCATCACGGACAGGACTATTGTTGCAAATAGGCCCGATATCGTGTTGGTTGATCGGACCCAGCGTCGGGTAGTGCTCGTCGATATCGCCGTCCCGCATGACGAAAATCTCGTGAAGGCAGAGAAGGACAAACTTAGTAAATACCTTGATCTGTCCTTCGAGATAACCGCCATGTGGGACGTAGACTCGACGATCATTGTCCCGGTGGTTGTTTCGGCAAACGGATTAATAGCGAAGAGTCTCGATCAACATCTCAAGAGACTCTCGTTAGATTGTTGGATCAAGAGTCAGATTCAGAAGGTTGTTATCCTCGACACGTGCCGTATTGTTAGGAGGTTTCTTAGTCTGTAGCCTCCACCGCCGGTAGTTTGGGTCCTACTCCGCTACTGGTGGGTCACTATTTTTTATATTTTTAAATGTATTTGTTTTTTTTTTTATAAATGTATTTAAAAATGTATAAAATAAGAATGTAAAGGAATAAACGAAATAATAATAATAACTGGCAACTCTGAACGTCTCATACATCATTTTCATTCTTAAAATATTTTAATATTTTTATTTATATATTATTACCTAAATTTATACAATTACTTCAGATTTCATAATAATATCAGCAAAAAGTCAATACATAAAGGATTTTATAATATTTTAGAACTTTAGAACAATAAACATAGTCTACAAAATATGCAACGAAGATTTGACACATGTCACTCAATGAATTCAAAAATATCAACATCACATTCAATATTATGGCCAAACAATATGATGTGATTGTGAGATGCAAACAAGAGCCAGAAGCAGAAATGCGCAAATAACACCCCCGGACTCGTCACTAAACTCCGCCTCGCAGGCACCGGACCGCACATCGCTGACACAGGTGCTCGCTGAGGCGTCGAGCTCTTCAAGTGACGAGTATTTCTCTCCGCCGTCGTCGCCAACACCTGTACGCCGGCGAGGGAGAGGCCGGCCGCCGAGCAGTTTGGGGCCCCGAAGCCTACCAGCTTCGAGTAGGGTCCCCACTACCGGTGGTATTGTGCACCGCATGCGATGGACTTCATCCATCAATGAAAACGTTATGCGGGCATATTATGAGGCTACAGATGGGGAAACCAACCTGACTGCGTATCGTTCAAGGATGCTTCCTTTGTTTCAGGAGTTCAAGAGAACCAACAATTACCGTTGCCATCCAACGACTATCGGATCAAGTGCGGGCTATCCAACGATGTAAGTTGTTGGATCAATCTGTGCTTGATCGACTACGCCTGGAAGTATTATCTACTCGTACAGCTCCAGTGTCAACGAGAGCACCGTCACCTGTGACACAGACGGTTGCTACAAGTGTGACGTTAGCGACGCCCGCACTCGACGCGGGAAATGATACGAGTGATACATCTATCCAGGTAAGCGAGCAATTAAGGAGTACTTTGGAAGATGTGATCTCGCAGTATAGGTTTATACCTAATTCTAGACCGCGGCTACCACGCTTGCCAATGCATAAACGAAATCTGGCGTTGATGGGAGCCCTGAATGCATTGCTAGAGCCGTACTTACGGACTAGCAGTGATTTGCTTGATCACTCGATTCTTTACTGTGGAGCCATTGCCGCTTGTCGTGTTGCACGCGTTAAATTCCCCGAAGTTAACCGTGCACCACGACCGGATGGTGTTCCCGTATGGCAGGCAAGAATCGAGCGACGTATCGGCACATTTAGGACTCTCATTGCAAAGCTTATCTCTTTCAGCCGGGGAAATAGTCGTCCCCGGGTCATGCGTTTCGTGACTCAGGCATTTGCTGGGACCGGTATTCGTCCCCAGCAATACTTAGCCAATGTCACGGAACGTATTGACTTTCTGAAACAGAAAGTGTATGCATGGGCAAGCCGTATCCGTCGTTATAGAGAGCGTGTAAATAGATACTGGCAGAATCGCATCTTCCAAAGTGACCAAAGGAAGGTGTACCGAGAGTAGGAGGGAACTGGACAACGTTTGAGCGACGGACAACTGTCAGATGCTCACGCCATGAATCAATTTTGGCGTGACATATGGTCGGTGCCCGTTGAACATTCGGAGGGTGACTGGATCCGTGTCGTCGAGCGTGAATGCAGTATCATCGAACCCATGGAGTCTATTACCATAGACTCCGAAGACGTTAGTTGTGCAATGCGTACGACCCCGAACTGGAAAAGTCCTGGGCCGGATGGATTGCACAACTTTTGGATAAAGTGGGTTCAGAGCTCGCATGAACGCTTGGCAACACAGTATCAAGAAGCCCTTGAGTCTGGTTCCTTACCCGCTTTCATGACCACTGGCATCACCTTCCTGCTCCATAAATCAGGAAGTACCACGGAACCTAAAAACTATAGACCCATCACTTGCTTACCTACCATCTACAAGCTCCTTACATCAATTCTGAGAAGTAAAATAAACTCGCACATAGTATCTAATAATATCTTAGATAACGCTCAGAATGGATGTAGGGCTGGGTCTCGTGGTACTAAGGAGCTACTCCTCATTGATATGGCCATTAGCCAACAAGTCAAGCGGAGTAGGGGCGCCCTCTCTACTGCCTGGATTGACTACAAGAAGGCCTATGATTCGGTGCCTCATTCATGGCTGAGGAGGATTTTAGAGTTGTATAAAATTAATCCGACTCTAAAATCCTTCTTAGTCTCGTGTATGGGACAGTGGACCACAGTCCTTCGTCAACCAGGTAGTGGTGGGCACGCCTCTGACCCGCAAGGCTTGATAAGGATCGAGCGTGGTATATTCCAGGGCGACAGTTTGAGTCCATTGTGGTTTTGTTTAGCACTGAATCCACTTAGCACATTGCTGAAGGATTCAGGACTAGGCTATCGGTTTCGTAGAGGGGGTGAGGTTCTATCTCACCTGATGTACATGGATGACCTCAAACTGTTCACACTGAAGCACCAAGATTTAGTGACATTATTAAAAACTACGGAAGTTTTTAGTAATGCCATTAAGATGGAGTTCGGTGTTGATAAGTGTGCGGTTATGCATGTACAACGGGGGAAGGTTGTAAATTCACCGAATTTACAACTTTCTGAGATAATAACTCTCAGATCTCTCTCCGAGACCGAAACATACAAATATCTAGGTATGTCAGAGTCATTGGGTATAGCGGTAGAGGATATCAAGAAATCGGTGAAAGAACGTTTTTTTGGCCGCCTGACAAAAGTTCTTAACAGTTCTTTGTCCGGTGTTAACAAAATGCGGGCTTTCAACGGTTGGGTGATACCTTTATTGTTATACTCCTTTGGCATACTTAGGTGGACTCAAACGGAACTAGACGCCCTGGATAGGCGAGTCCGTCAACAACTGACATCGCATCGAATGTTACACCCACGATCTTCTGTCATGAGACTGTACATTCCGCGGAAGTGGGGGGGTCGAGGCTTTTTGAATGCCAAGAACCTCCACAACCGTGAAGTGTGCAGTTTGAGAGATTACTTTCTACAGAACGGGTGTGACATTCATTGCGATGTCGTGATGGTTGACAAGGGCCTGACACCTCTTTCCTTGGCTAACGAGAACTGGCGTAAACCAAAGGTGCTAGGTACTGAAGACCGTAGGGACGTATGGAAGAGTAAGGAGCTACACGGGCGGTTCTACCGGGTCTTAGCAGGACCCGACGTAGACCTGCTCGCTTCGGTGAACTGGCTGCGTTTTGGGGACCTCTTTGGGGAAACTGAAGGTTTTGCCTGTGCAATTGCAGATGAGGTTATCAAGACGAACAACTATCGGAAATACATCATGAAGGACGGCACGGTCGACATTTGTCGAGCATGCCACCGTCCTGGTGAATCACTTCGCCATATTATTTCCGGTTGTTCGTATCTTGCTAACACCGAGTACTTGCATAGGCACAATCAAGTAGCCAGAATCATCCACCAGCAACTTGCTCTTCAATATGGCCTTATTGAGTTTGAAGTACCGTACTATAAGTACACACCAGTGCCAGTTCTTGAGAATGGTCGTGCATTGCTCTACTGGGACCGATCAATCATCACGGACAGGACTATTCTTGCCAATAGGCCCGATATCGTGTTGGTTGATCGGACCCAGCGTCGGGCAGTGCTCGTCGATATCGCCGTCCCGCATGACGAAAATCTCGTGAAGGCTGAGAAAGACAAACTTAGTAAATACCTTGATCTGTCCTTCGAGATAACCGCCATGTGGGACGTAGACTCGACGATCATTGTCCCGGTGGTCGTTTCAGCAAACGGATTAATAGCGAAGAGTCTCGATCAACATCTTAAGAGACTCTCGTTAGATTGTTGGATCAAGAGTCAGATTCAGAAGGCCATTATCCTCGATACGTGCCGTATTGTTAGGAGGTTTCTTAGTCTGTAGCCTCCACCGCCGGTAGTTTGGGTCCTACTCCGCTACTGGTGGGTCACTATTTTTTATATTTTTAAATGTATTTGTTTTTTTTATAAATGTATTTAAAAATGTATAAGATAAGAATGTAAAGAAATAAACGAAATAATGATAATAAATACTCTTTATTGTACACAATATAACAACAAATGGTTTATGACAAGTCTTAAAAATAATAATGTACAACAGGCGGCCTTATTGCTAAAGAGCAATCTCTTCCAGGCAACCTTAGGATGGAGTGAAAGTTACAAGAAATGATAGGGGTTGTGTACAATGTAATATAATTATATTTAAAAATAATAAATTAATAGGATTTATAGAAGAGAGCAAAATGTTCAATACATTGATAAATGAATATTTATCAGGAGAAACAAGTACATATATATGAAATTCAATAGAATATACTAACAATAATAGGATATACTAACTTTAAATATACACAAAAAATATATTATAGAAACAAATAGCACTAATTAGAGGAATAGAGATAAAAATCTTTTAACATATTTTTAAAAGATGCAAGTGTTTGTGCGCGTTTAATCTGTAGCGGCAGAGCATTCCATAGACGAACTGCTTGAACAGTGTAGCACTTGTCAGAAAATCTTGTGGAATGCACTGGCATTTCCAGCATTAAATTCTCTGATGACCTTAGAGACCTCGAATGTGTGTCATGTAGGAACTTAAATCGTTCTTTAAGATATCGGGGAGTACAAGGATTGAACAGTATACTGTATAATAGAGTTAGGATATTAGTATTCCGGCGAAGGCGAATTGGGAGCCACTTAAGCGTTTTGCGGAATTCTGATACATGATCATATTTGCGAAGACCAAATATGAATCTAATACAAACATTTTGGAGTCGCTCAAGCTTATCAAGTTGCTCCTCTGTGAGATCAAGATAGCTGACATCAGCGTAATCAAGGATAGGGAGTAATAACGATTGTGCCAGCGCAGTTTTGGTGGCAATTGGGAGCAGCATTCGCAATCCCCGTAGTGATCCCGTTGCTGCAAATATTTTGCGTCTAACCACCTGTAGCTGATGGTCCCAGGACAATGTTTGGTCGATAAAGATACCCAAGTTTCTGACAGTATCGCTTAATATGACAGGGGTACCATTAAAAGTTACTTCGGGTAATTGCGTTAGATCAAGGCGTGACACAAACCAAGGGCTGCCTACAATGATCGCCTGGGATTTGTATGGATTAACCTGTAGCCCATGTTTGGTGCTCCAATCACAAATGCGTTCCAGGTCCGAATTTATGATATTAATAGCACTAGGCAGCTGTTCCAAGGGAGCTTGTGTATAGATTTGTAAATCATCTGCATAAAGGTGGTAGGATGAGACCAGATGTTTAGAGATGGAATTAATAAAGATAGAGAAAAGTAGTGGAGATAGAACGCCGCCCTGCGGCACACCGACTGCAACATCAGACCAAGAAGAAAACGAATTCTCCATACGCGTTCGCTGCCGGCGGCCAGACAGGTAACTACGAAACCAGTCAATTCCCGTTGGAGATATGTTAAGAGAGCTAAGTATACCAAGCAGAACCTGGGAATCCACGGTATTAAACGCGTTGCTAAAATCTAGCAAGCACAACACCGTGAGATTCCCCATCTCCATGCCTGCCCTTATATCATCAGTAACGTTAACTAGAGCCGTAACAGTGCTATGGCCAGGACGGAAACCAGATTGTAAGGGATTGAGAAGAGAGTTCGTGTTAAGAAATTTGGTGAGCTGAGTGTGAACAAGGCGCTCTAACACTTTAGAAAGGAAAGGCAAGATAGATATAGGACAGAAATGAGCGTTAGAGGAAGGATTGCGTATCTTAGGTAAAGGAATAATTTCAGCCTCTTTCCAAGCATTTGGAAAGTGGCTATTAGATATTGAAAAGTTCAGGATATGGGTTATGATAGAAAGGATTTGGTTGAGGATAGGTAGGATCATGTTACGGCTAATACAGTCGTTACCAACGGCATTCGAAGTTATAGACATAATGCTCTTCTTAACATCACAATCGGTGAATTGTTCAAAGACGAAAGGCGGGAACTGTGGAGTTGGAAGTGATAATAGATTATTAAGTGTAGATACTCTAGTAGTCCCTGCTAAATTGGACGAAGAAGAGAAATGCAAATTAAGTGCTTCTAGATCTATGGAATTAGCGTGAATATTTTCTCTAGACTTCCCAACTCCAATGGATTTCAGAAATTTCCAGACCTTAGATGGATCTGCATTGTCAATTGAGGCGTGAATATGTCGGCGTTGTGCATTCCTACACACCTTATTGCAGTGATTCCGTATAGATACATATTTTTCTAAATTTTCAGATGTTGGCCGGCACTTGTATTTGTGTCTCGCCGCTGCCTTCTTTGCCATGATATCCCTGATGGCATCAGTGAGCCATGGAGCAGGGTGATGCTTAATTTTAATAGGACGCACTGGTTCATGCGTATCGAAAAGGCTTATTAGTTCCCTTGTAAAAATGCCAACTTTCTCATCAATAGAGTCTGAGGAAAACAAAGGATCCCAGTTTACTCTGTCAGCATCTTCACAAAGACTATCCAAGTCCATACCACCAAAATTGCGCTGCCACAGAATTCGTGGTCGTGCCTTAGGAGGACGTAGTTTGTAGGAGAGGAATAGTAGGTCGTGGTGGGAAAAGGCATCAGCGTTGCATTGACCATGCTTAGCGACATGTTGTGAAGATGACACTAGCATTAAGTCAATGAGTGATGGAATGCATCCAGGAACATGGTGAGTAGAGTTAAACATTGTGTAGGGTTTGAGACATTTTTTCACGTCTCAAATCTGGCTGCATCGCTACAACTCTCGACCTAGCACAAATCCCCTGTGTGAATCTATACTATCTGAAAATGTTATGAACTAAGCTCATCTATATATTTAATACGACAATTTGTCTGTCTGTCTGTCCGTCCGTCGCGTTTTTCAATTTACATACATTTGCATGAAATATTAAAATATTCTTTTTTTTAATATATTTTATATATATATTTTTTTAATATTTGAAGCGATACCAAGTTCGCCGTGATAATTATTGTATGTTACTTTCTGATGTGGGTCGCCATCTTGTATTGCACTCCAAATAAATGAGTAAAGTGTTAATATTACTTTATTTTTACTTAATCTTAGATCTACAATGATGTTTGGATATTTAGTAAAACTCTGATTGAGCTATTTTAAGACGATAGTCCGAGACGCCCAAGACTTTAATTGGGTGTGCCATAGCGGCTGGCACGTAAGATTTGGTTGCCTTTAATCAATATTTCATAGCAAGGCAATGGATTCTAATTTTTTTTTCAAAATTACAATATAGCTGTTATTTTTTATTAAATTATTCGGCCATTTTGGATATAACCCATTATATCCGTGCCCGGTGACGGCAATAGGCTTGCTTTATTACATGGGAAAATACTGGCAAATTGTGGGTGTGTAATGCACTTCTGTCTATCCCTTCGGCGATATACTCCTGATATATGTGTGTGTTTTAGACGATGAAATTAATTTAGGAGTTATTGAACACATCTGAAAGAATCTTCCCGCTGCTGTACACCTACTAATCACTTAAGCAAGACATGAGATAAAACTGAAGACATCCATGCGATGTATCGCTTGCCTCTCCAATTAGACAATGTCTGTCGTCATGAGCACCTTCGCAACAGTCAATCGACAATCAGTCAAGGATGGGTAACGCATAATAATTAATAAACTCAAGTATCGGGAAACAACACGGCTCGCCCCTACGTGGAACCAAGAAAGTGATCGGCGAAATGTGTGCGTAATTATCGTCTATGTCGTACACTTGTGATTGTGTGACTTTGCCCTGTCGCATTTAACGATTACAGCAACATGGGGACAATAAAAAAATTTACAGAGCGTGTTTCTTTTCGCTGATGTAGTGTTGTGAGGAGATTAAACGGAAGTACGCTCCGTGGGAAACTGCCGAGTGCGAAGTGACACACCATCTACATATAACTTGTCTTTCCCTTTCTCTATTACAACAGGGAAAACGAGCGAATTATTCCCGTGCAAATCCTTAGTAAATCTTATTCAAAACTAAATCGCGAAATATAACAATTTCAGAGATATTCAGTATAATGTGCGGTAGACTCGGGAGCTACTCGTACTTATGCAGCATAGTCCATTTCATATCATTTTGAAATATCCAATTGTTTAATTATTTGCATTACATATTTGCCTACTGAATGCTATGTGAAGACATCCTACTAATATTATAAACGCGAATGTTTGTGAGTATGTATGTAGGTATGTATGTATGTATGGATGGATGTTTGTTACTCTTTCACGTAAAAACTACTTTATGGATTTTAATGAAACTTTACAATAATATAGCTTATGCATCAGAATAACACATAGGCTACAATTTATGAAAATTATTGTGTGAATTGTTCAAAATATGACGCGGCGCGACGGGAACGGGAAAATATCCAAAATACCACGCGGACGAAGTCGCGGGCGACCAATAGTTGATTATAAATGAGACGTACAAAATGTTCCGCGTCTGACGTCTGGCACTCTGGCGAGCCCCGGGCCTGTTTATGAGATTACCTACTCCTCTGAACTCCTGCCCCCCTCGCCGCCGCCGGTCCGAGGATATTTAATTTGCCTTGCTTTCTCTGAACAATGACTAAAGTAATTTTGTTTAATTTGTCAGCTGAGAGAATTGTGTTCCAGTCTAAATAATTTATGAGGCTTCACTACAGCAGCAAAAATGGAACCAAGAAAATTAAAGCTGGATTTTCGTCGGATCTGAGTGTGTCGAATGGACCTTTTGGTGAATCGGTGAGGCTTAAGCACGCTGCTATCGACAAATTGTATAAAATTGGATCCGTAGAGCGGATTAAACTCCACGAAGTATGGCGGTGTTACCGTTGCTCCTCGGCGCGGATTGTTTGCTAGCGTCTGTCGCTCGGGAGATTTATATTTATTACATTTTCGACCACCGCTTGCATCAGTGATGTTTACAATCTGAAATTTCTACTACCTTTAACTGGTTCGGAAAATTGTATACTCGCTTTTCCTTGAATTGCGTACGTGTTGGATATTTTTGTGGGTAAGATGTTTACAACTGCAAACTGATGTCAAATGTCGTGTAGAGAGGCAAACTGATGTGTAGTAAGTTAAGTTAGTTAAAAGAAGAAGAAGAGCTCTTCAACCTGATCCCACCCTCTTCCTTCCAATCCCGAACAGCACGTGCCGGGCAGAGATGCCACTCCCACACAGTGGATAGCATGTTCACGAGAACCGAACGTTTTAAACGTTCGTTTCTCTGCCGAACGATAGTGGCCTGGAACGCCCTGCCTGTGCACGTGTTTCCTCCCACATATAACCCTAGGTTCTTTAAGCGGAGCGTGAAGAGGCACATCAGTAGGTCGTCAAGTTGAGGGCCACTCTCTATAGTATTGTGTGCTGTGAGAGTGGCCCACAATCGCTAGGTGTCTTGATGACTTACCACCAGGCGGGCGGCTTCAATTTGGCGAACCCAATATAAAAAAAACCACTATTACAAATAATTAATTAACTCATTGCTAAACCAAACTCACAAGTAGATACTCGTATTCCACAGGTTTCTATAGTTGCAAGCCTGAAAGTTTCGCCAAACGGCATTAGGTACGAGTATTACCGAAGGTGTCCCTACATGTCTTCAAGATATTTTCACTGAATAGAGAATAGCTATGATTATAATTCAGTTTGGTTCGTAATGTACACGTCTTACTAAGTAGGTAGGTTACGTTTTGTGTCGACAGTCGACAGTAAACAAACTAAAAGCTCTGAGTGAGCGTGCACCTTAAAAGGCTTCCAGCCAGATGTAGTCCAAGTCTGCTAACTACTAACTAGTTATCTAAGTACATTCTACCCTGAGGGATAAGAAGCTCGAAGGAGTTTATATTTCTTTTCATCAAAGGTAGCTAAATAGGGGTGGCACGGAACGCTTGGAGAGCACATTATTTTAATGTTCCCTACATTTTTGTTTTGACTTTGGTGTTGTTTTTGTAAGAAGGGTCGGAGGTCAGAGGTCGTTTATTATAAAGGAGCGAGTTGAGAGGCTTCCTGCTTTTTATAAGTCAAGGACTTATAAAAAATATAATTAAACTGTTCATTATTTTCTCGGAATATTTAATTAAGTCGGTGTACCGACTTATAAGGTATACTTATTAATTAACAAGTCCAATTATTAAAAGTTACAGTACAGCTAACAAAATAAACAACCAGTGGACCACTATTTGTGGTTTTTACGTATTTTAAACAAAGTCCTCTGCCGCGTCTGTCTGTCTTTCAAGTACTACTGCACCGATTTTCATGCTGTTTTCATCAGTAGATAGAGTGTTTCTCGAGCAAGGTTTAAGGTTATAATACTATTTATTGCGGGCAAAGCCGCCATACGCCGTCCGCATTTTGAGATTTTATGTTTCCCATGATCCCTGAGTTTCCTTGAGTCGGTATCGGTATCTCGACGTAATACTTACATATTACAGAGATGTAATGTTATACGTACTTACATATTACAGAGATGTATGTATTACAGAGAGCTACCGTGAACCTAACATTTGAACGATATCGCTCTAATTTAGCACGATGTGTATTTAAATTGTAGGAAAGCTGACGGGGAAGCTCGTTGACATAACTGTTCCAGGGTTGGATTAAGGGATGAAAAACCGACAAAAATCAGGTTTTTATTTTTAGCTAAAACGATTTTCTTGAACTTTTCATAATTTTTTTTTTAATGACTATAAATAATTTATTTACAATAAGAATTACAATATACAAAATAAACATAATTATAGACTAAAAATATTTACATTACAAAATATCGTTTAAAAAATCCTCCGCGTCATTGCCGACTGGGAAGGTTCCCAGAATGCTGGCTGTGTTGCCACAATTAAATTCAATCATCAATTATATTTAAAAGGGTCCTTTCATCGAGCACAAATAAGCGGCTTACGCATGAAAATTCGAAATTCAAGTTATGAATATTTGAAATTTTCCAAGTGAAAGTACTACCGTCACATTATAGTCAATTTATTTCCTGACCTGTCATGGTACTTAAATGACACGGGAAAATAATCGATTAACAATTTACACATCAAAAGGTGCTTATACTCGTACTTACGACAGTAAGTCACAAGAGAACCTTCCGTACCTACCGTACATAAGAAAAGTATATAAGTACTTTTAATTCTTGAAGATTGTCGCTTCGGCTTTGTGCAACTTTCAGACAATAAAGTATTACTGTATGAAGTTAGTATCTACTTACTATTTGATCTTGACACGTTTACGGCCCACACTTCACGATACTTCAGTTTATAAGTGTCCCTGCCCGAAGTTTCGTACACTTTATACACAACTAGCGGATACCCGCGACACCTCACATGGAGTTGTTTTCTTCATGTCAATCCACCGGAAACTTGTCATCTAGATAATATCTGGCCAAGGTTTCAGTCGCCTGACCAAATTTCATAAAGACCAGTTAACTACCAAATATAGGCAGGAAGTGAAGTAGGCTACTTAGTTGATGTTTTAAGAGAAAGAAAATAACATTTTATTCGTACATCAAAACTTTACATGTTAGTTCAGCGCGCGTTAAAACATAATGTCACTATTACTTTTATTCCTGCTAGAGCAGTTCGTAGCAGTCGTAGACGACATGACGAAACAAAGCTGCCTGCATGTTGCCCCAAGCTGTTGCAATAACTGTTAGGCGAGATAGGATACGAAGAGATGAGAACAGAAAAGGTTTGAGTGTCTAGAGAAGAGAGAACTGTTACGTCCAACTTCCATTAGGTATGGTGGCAATAAGGCGCTAACGTTAGGTACCTCAGGCCAATTGATTAAACTTCTCGAGAATAGCGAGGAAGGGCCTAACGATCGCCGCGCGCTAATGTAATTGGCAAAGGTACTATTAGGGTTAGACATGATGCCTCGCACATATCCCAACCCAATGGAGGTAGCCGGGTATTGTAATCAGTACAATAGATTCAATCAGGTAAAAAAAAATGTAGATTGTTCCTTAATTCAATTTTTGGCTATATGAAGGACAAGGGAAAAATAGAACTCATTCACTACGATTAGAATGTTCGGGATATTTACCATGTAACATTATAATAAAAAAAAATTAAGTTAAATGGTAAATATCCCGAACATTCTAATCGTAGAGAACTCATTCACTCCTAACATTATAAATAACATACATTACTATTCAATTAAAACAATATTTTTGCGCCATACAAACGACACAAAGCCACGTTTTTATTCCTGAAGGTGTTTATTACATCATGTTAACGACCGACGGAGCGACTATTAAAAGAGCGAAGCGAGTGGCTACTACCAACACCATCACCAACTCTACAATGGACAACCCTCCTTCACTTTTTTAACTTCAAAAAACCTCATCTACGGGAATATCCTATATAGTATCAATCCTGTTTGGATATTATACCTACTTGCCAGAGCCATGTTCGTCTCGTGCAGGTGACTTGGACCCGGAAATATTGTGAGCGCTCCTTGGCAGCTAATACTAATCTACTTATACTAATATTGTAAACTGGTTATGCCAGGGGTTTCCAACTTTTGTCAGCCCACGGCGCACTTATAAGCTTAGAATTTTTTGACGTCTCCCTAACCTTACTAGTCGAAATAGTTAAGTTAAGCAGCTATTCCATGGCTAAGATTCACCAGATTTAACTCTCAGGAAGAAAAGAGTCTCATTGAACTCTCTTACGACAACAGTCTCAAAAATAAAACATTTAAACATTTTCGGTTTCGATGGAGTTTAGTTTATCAATTCGTAATGAATATCTTTAACATAAAAACTTTTGTAACTTCATATTGGCAAATATCGCTCAAAAATCAATGTAAAGAAAGAAAAGAAAGCGACGGCGGCCCGGCCAGGGTGCGCTCTTTTCATCTCTTTATGTGAGGGGGGGAATTTCTCACCTCAAGGCCCACTGCCGAAATAGGTTTACGTGGGGTCTTAAGGACCCCAGCTTTTTGATTCCATGTGGGACTTCGTATTAACAGGGTGACAATTGAACTCAAGCACAGACATAGTAGGGCAAGTACCATGGACTTTATAGCTTAGTGAACTTCTCTCTTTTTTAACCAGACACCAGTTAGCTGCCTGGTCTTTAAAGACGACCTTCCGAGATACAGTCAGTCAATGCAATAACGGCAAGCTTAAGTGAAATCAATAAAGGTTCAGAACAGTTAGTGAATATAAAGTACTGTCTTCTGAGTCCTGACACTCGATTCGCTTACCGACATGACACCAGTCAAGTCCTGGCACACAGATGCTAATTAGATATCTCGACAATTATATATTACATTGCATAAATACCAATTCAAACTTTCCAACCTTTTATACGATTGTCAAATATCATGATTGTTCAGAAAATATCTGATCTTACCAATTACTTCGTTTTACTATCTATGAAAGGAAGGAAACGATTAAATGTGACCTACATTTGCTTCGTTAGATTTATGCTCAATCAGGGTTCTCGACAATATCGAATTGGAAGCTTTATTTCAAAGGGACCGACAACAGGCGCGTGTTAAAGTTGGTAATTAGCCGAGATGTCATTAGGGACTGATCTGTCGAGAGAGCTTCACTGAGTGTTCTAATATTATTAATTATTATACGATAATCGTGTTCCATGGGGACACAATACAGATGGAGAGAGTGGATTCAAGTGTCTACTGCGAGACCACTGAGAATTATAATATCTGTACCTTTCATAAAATTATCACGAAAAAGGGCCGTTTATATTATGAGCGAGCGGTAATCTTGAATGTTGAAAGATTCGTTTCTGTTTTTTGTGATTCATGTATGACTAATACGAGCCCAATACACTTTATGATCACAAAATAAAGTGAAGACATACGATTTCAGATTAACAGATGTTAAATGTTGAAGCGGCACCTAAATACAACCCATTAGAAGACTTTTACGATATTCGTGGAAGTGCTGGCAGGTAACGGTGGCACGTATTGCGCGCCGCCCCGGCTCGCCTCATGCCTCACGCCTCATATCTCACGACTCACTTTGTTCGCAATAAATCGATGTAAAACTGTTTATCAAACAATATTTTCAACGCATTATGTCTTTATAGCAATTTGTTACCATAATTCTTTCATATTTTATAGTAAGTACTTAGCGCCAGATATTGAATCATAACAAATGCCAATTTTACCGCTCAAACTACACTAATGGGATATCGTCGTCATTCTGTATGCTATTAGTTTAATAAACATTATATTTATATGAAAATTTTAAACTATTTTTATGTGAGAGATAATATAGGTACTTAAGGTACTTACTTAAGGTAAGGTTTTGTCGAGTCTAAGAATAAATTTACTAAGTTTTGTAGGTAGATACTTACCTAAATGATTACACACTCTAAATACGAGTAGGTAATATACTCATTTTAGAGAATGTAAATTGTAATCTGGATTTATGTCGCACAGATAAATAGAGGAAAGACTTAGGGGTGTGTATGTTACTTAACGTTGTTTCGCGAACGTTGGGGTGGAATTCAACACATATTTAGATATAGGTAGGTATTACAGTTTATTGTATACTATTTAATTAATTGCGAACAAATCGCAGATGTCTGGAATAAATGCCAGGTTAAAAGTATAACTGGCGAGCATGAAGACACTAACGAAAGTGGAAGAAACGAAATAATGCCAGGAGTGTACATACATACATCATAACATCACGCCTCTCTCCCAGTGGGGTAGGCCACGGATTTCCACCTGCTACGATCCTGGCATACTTCTTTCGCTTCCTCAACTTTCATTAATGTCTTCATGCATGCTCGCCGCTTACTGGTACTTTTAACCTGGCCTTTTTTAGGACATCTGCGATTTGGTCGCAGTATGTTCGCCTTGGTCGACCCTTAACAGCTTGTCCATTCACACTCGCTTCATGTATCTGTTTTGTCAATCTACTGTCATCCATCCTCTCTACATGTCCGAACCATCTAAGCATCCCTTTTTCCACCTTGGTTACTACATCTTCTGACATACCACAACGTTCTCTTATCACACTGTTTCTCATTTTGTACATCAGAGTCACACCAGCTATACTTCTCAAAATTCTCATTTCGACCGCATTTATTCTACTCTGATGCTTCTCCTGCCACAACCAACATTCACTACCATACATTAGTGTAGGGATAAGCACTCCTCGATGCACAGCCATCCTTGCCTTATGAGACACGTTCTGGCTGTTCATAAAGCTATATAGTGCCCCATTCACCTGATTACCTGCCATAACTCTTCGCTCAATATCACTGTCATGCCTTCCATCTCTTGAAACCTTACATCCTAAGTATACAATTCTTCCACTTATTCCACTCTTTCTCCTTCAATCACAATCGAACAGTTCGACATACTTTTTTCTCTTTCAAAAATCATAACTTTCGTCTAACTTACATTCACTTTCAAAGACTCGTTTAGCGTACCAACCATCATCTGCAACTCCACCGCCGATGATGCAAGTATTACCTGGTCATCAGTATAAAGAAGGCATTTGATGGTCATTTCATTCATTCTCAACCCAATACACACTTTCTTTCAACTCTTTCAAACAGTTGTCAATGAATAGATTGAACAGCACAGGAGACGCCACACAACCCTGTCTAACACCTCTTTCAATGTTAAACCATTCTGTGTAAGCGCCGTTAATTCGGACACAAGCACTTCGGATTTCAGCGCCCGTATCAGTTTGCTGCTCACTCCATACAATGCCAATGTTAGCCATAGTTCACTCCTCACCACTCTATCATAGGCCTTCTCTAGGTCTACAAAAGCACAGTAGACATTTTGGCTTTTCGCCAAGAACTTCTCCGTGATGCAGCGTAAAGAGAAGACCTGATCCATGCATCCTCTTCATTTCCTGAATCCTGCCTGAACATCCCACATCTTTTCCTCAGTTTCATTCGTTACCCTTGTAACCAACAACCATGCATACAATTTGCCGAGATGCTGAGCAAGATAATTCCGCGGTAGTTTTTGCAATCACGCTGTGACCCTTTCCCTTTGTACAATGGCACAATGACGGCATTGCACCAATCTCTTGGTACAGTGCCGTTTCTCCAGCAAAGGTAAAAAAGGCAGTACAGCTGATTTACTACGCCTTGTCCCACTTTTAGCATCTTGGCCGAAATCCTATCACACCCAGCTGCTTTTCCTACTTTCATACTTTTCAATGCGTTCATAATTTCTGTCACACTGATTTCATCTTCACTGTCATCCATACCCTCAATAGGGTTTATCACTTGCGAATTTTCTTTCTCAAATAAACTTTCAAAATATTCTTTCCACCTCTTAAACACACTTCCCTCCCCATCCAAAGAACTTCCATCCTGGTTTCTGACTTTGTCCAGTTGCGAAGACGTGTTAGTACCTCTGGCAGTTCGTACAGACTTCCAGAAGAGTTTTATATTTTGTTGAAAATCGTCAGATAACCTCCTGTCAAATTCATCTCGCTCTTTCTCTTTCTCTCTTTTAATAACTTCTTTTGCCACCCTTTTACACCTCTTGTATTAATTCTTAGCTGTATTTACATCCTCATTCGTTGCCTGATTCATTCGCTGTTTGGCTTTTGTTGCCAACCAATCCTGCCATGCTTTCTTTTTTTCAAATATCACCGATCGGGCTTCTCCGCTCATTCTTTTGGCATTGCGTCCTTTTGTCCTTTTACTCACTCCACACACTTCTACAGCTGCTTCCACTAATCCTTCCTTAAATGGTTTCCATACCCTTTCAACTTCATTTATATCATCTATACTAACAAACTTCTCTCTCAGTCTACTAACAAAATTTCTACTTTTATACGCTCAAGATCAGTTACCGGCTCTCGGACACGATGCCGCCACCTATTGAAGAGACCTCTAAATCGGGTCATAACCAGGTAGTGGTCTGTGTCGACACCTGTTCCACGATACGCCCGAGTATCTAGTACTTTTAATCTCAGTCTTTCATCAACGATAACAAAATCTATCATACTTCTCTGACTTCCTTCTTGTCTCGTATACATATGGATATCCTTATGGTCAAACAATGTATTTGTGACCATTAGGTTCCTCTCCAAACATACTTCCAGCAAACTTTCCCATTCTCATTTACTCTATCAAAACCAAACTTTCCCAATACCCTTTCATACCCATCACGCTGAATTCCCACCCATCCATTAAAATCTCCTAACATTATAATTCTTTCATTGGGCTTGCAACTACTCAAGATATCTTTCATATTATCCCAAGACTCCTGCCTCTCCCTCTGGCCTTGGCTGGACCGGTCCCACTGCGCATTTTGGGGAGCGTATACTCCCAATATAAAAATGCGAGTGAATCCCACCTTTAACCTCACTATCAGGCATGCATTCATTCGAGCGGAAAGGAGTACCCCAACGCCCTGACAAGCTGCTCTTGATTCGGCCACTCAAGACCAGTACCCTGTGTCAGGAGTGTAGCAAATGGAAATCCGTGGTCTCTACCTACTTCATACTTCAAGAAGAAGAAGAAGACCTACTTCATTTTAATCTTATGTAGTTAACTATTTGTACTGAAAATACTAGTATGTTAACGCTTCTGTGAAATAATACTCGTACAGACATTGAGCATCAATGAACACTGAAAGTTGGATTTGTGTATGTTATTTTTTGTGTGATTCATTCTAGTTAATAGAGTTTGTTCGATTTTACGATTGTAATTCGGTGAAACTCGCAAACGCGGACAGAACTGGTTGAAACTGAGACAGAAAATAGCTACTTAGATTAGTTATTTCAATATGCGGCCGAGTCACTTAGAAGGTAAACATAACGATACAATTTAAGAAATATTGTTTATAGCCCGTTTAATGAGGTAGGCTATAACTTCACAATACGACCAGTAGGAGGAGGAGATAAAAACTGGCAAAAACGGGGATAATTTACGGCGGATACTTACATAGTTGAAGAGCCTATGGAGAGAAATTATGAAAACGGAGCTTGTAGACTAAAGGAATCGAGATCCGAGCTTCACGTTAGGTCAGTCTCTTTGAAATAAAGAACGAATTAGGTAGTTACCTACTGTAAGCATCATTGCATATTGTCAGGTGTAATGACAACACTAGTTGTATGTCACATCCCTAGCTATATGATTATGACTCTCAAGGATCTCGATTATGTGTTATGGCCGGAGTGACTGAAAATGTGCTAAAAGTAATTAATACAGCTTTGATATTATTTCAGTGCTATATTTAAAGTATTGAGTGATGGCAAACATGTGTACCTGCATAAACTGCTGCTTTAACTGCTTCGGTGGCGTGGTCGGTAGCGCATCGGCTTTCGACTCCGGAGTCTCGGGTTTTATTCCCGGGTCGAATCAAATATTTGTGTGATGCACAAATGTTTGTTTCGGAGTTTGGGTGTTTTCTATGTATATTATGTATGTATTTAGAAATACATAACTATGTTTATCAGCCGTCTAGATCCCATAGCACAAGCTTATAGCTTAGTTTGGGCTAGATGACGTTGTGTGAAAATGTCCAAAAATATTTATTTATAATTATTTATTATAAACCTATGGATGTTTAATACTAGATACCTATTTCCATTTATTAAGCAACATTTTCGGTTTTTACTTCTAATTCCCTGATGTGAATTGAGCTAATTACACGTTAGTATAAATCTGCTACAATTATACGAGCTTTCTCCTTCGTTGACAGTAATGTTTCGTTACGTACAGAGTGTCCGACTAGGGAGTGTTTCGATTACGGTCAGTGTTCGTAGTAGGAATTTTCTTACTATTATTATACCAACCCATGTGTTTGTTTAGGACTCTCAATCCGCTTTCACATTTTTACAAAGTTTTTCTACTGGCAACTTTCGGTAACGAAGAAAGGTACGGTTAGAATCAAGAACCGCCCACGTAATTCCGATTTCTCTTCGCAACGAAATTCGTAAATGCGGTCTTATTTATCTAACATATATGGCTTACATACTTAATAAGCCTATTTGGGAAACAACAAACATTATTACAAGTGTTTACTTTCTTTCGTAGCAATGAAGTGGATGATTTTTGACACGATCATTTGTAAATACATGTTCTGTATTTAATTTAGTATAGTGTTGAGAGACATATTCTTTAGGTACCCTGTACTGTACCTTTATTAGAAGATTAGGTATCGGAGCGTCGAGTTTGATACCCGGGGCGAAGCAGAGTTAGGGTGTTTTTTTATTTCAACATATAATTATAAAACTGGGAGCCTTGTGTGTTTAGGCACCGCATTAATCAAAGTAGAGGTACTTGAATAAATATATATATATATTTATGCCTATAGGTATCATACAGCTCTGTTTATTTTTGACCAGCGGTCGCCTGCGACTTCGTCGTCTGTAATTATCGTTCACATGACACATAACATCTTAGCTTCGTAAATATTTTTTTAGAACGAATTTGATTTCCATAAAATATGTTATAGTGAGTTAACCTTAAAATATAGCTATATGCTACTGCAGACCTTTTTAGGTCTTTTAAAGAGGAACAATTCATTATAGACTAGGGCTGAAGCCTTTGAAAATGGTAAAAAGTGAAAAAAAATCATAGTAGGATGAAACCCATTACAAAAGGACGAGAATATAACAAAAATTAAGGGAAAAATAATTTATGGTCGATCTGAGGTCGGGAAGTGGAAAGGGGTGAGTTTTTAAGGGTAAAAACGGTTTATCTCGATTTCCGGCAAAACTACAAGTCCTATGGAAAAAAAGTAAATGACAAAGTTGTAGGTAATAATGAGACCTACAACTTTTGTATTTTAACTTTTTTCACATAACCTCATAATTAATGTGAAAAATTCAAATAATCATGTTTTTGGTTTTTTATTTTAATCTTATGCAAAACAATTTTTATTTTCACGTAATTTGGTGAAAACTTACCTTTTTATGTCCCAAAGACTCTGTAATTTTTTTGATTTGAAATATTTATTTTTTCACCTAATTTTGACTTAAAATCGAAAAAACACCCTAATTTTCAATCAAAAATTCTCACGTAAAAATATAAGCTTTTTAAAAAAAGTCGGGAAGTTTTTTGTTTGTTGAAATCTCTTCTTTCTGATAATGTAAAAATATATATACATTACTATGGTAAATGTTCTCAGAAAATGCAAAGAAAAGAAAAAAACTCGATGTCTTATTAAAAATTAACTTATTTGGTTGTTAATTATAGTAGTATATTTCGATTTGTATTTTTTGTTTATCAATGTAACATGGAATCTTACGTTTTTCAAGTAATTAAAGTGTAAATTTTACAAAGGTTCAACCTCAAAATGGTACATAGAGATTAAAAAAAAATAATTTCGGATTCGAGTTTTTTTCTTTTCTTTGCATTTTCTGAGAACAGTATATATATACTAAAGTAATGTATATATATTTTTACATTATCAGAAAGAAGAGATTAATGAGAGAATTAAAGAGATTAAAGAGAGAAAAATTCAAATAATCATGTTTTTGGTTAAAAAACCAAAAACATGATTATTTGAATTTTTCACATAAATTTTGAGGTACAACTTTGTCATAAACTTTTTTCCCTTAGGACTTGTAGTTTTGCCGGAAATAAAGATATACCATTTTTACCCTTAAAAACTTACCCCTTTCCACTTCCCGACCTCAGATCGACCGTAAATTATTTTTCCCTTAATTTTTGTTATATTCTCGTCCTTTTGTAATGGGTTTCATCCTACTATGATTTTTTTTGTTTCAGAAATTATCGGCACTGGTCTATTAGTACATTAGTGCAGTAAAGTTCGCAAAAGAAATAAACTATCCCCGTCTTTTAAACATATTTCACTGCTGCTCCGCTCCTTTCATCGTTGCGTGATGTTATATAGCCTATAGCCTTCTTCGATAACTGCACTTCGCAACAAAAAAATATTTTTTTTTAAATCGAACCCAGGTCTTCCTGAGATTAGCGCGTTCAAACAATCAAACTCTTCTGCTTTATAATATTAGTATAGATTCAAAATGGCGTCGTGTAGCACTGTCTAAGAATGTATAGATATTGAATTAAAATGTGAATCGGTCTCGCAGACCTTATTGCATAGTTTCTACAGCCGCGCCGTAGCAGTGGTGGACCAGAGTTATGTAAATAGATTGAGGCAATATATCACCGGCCTAACTAGCAAGGAAATGACATGAATCTAATGGACATACGACCCGAGGACACCGACCATTTTCTGGTGCATTACCTTCAACCGAACCGGAGATTGTTTTAGATGGGAAGGATCATAGGTCACGGCTTCGATATGCTTAGTAGGACATTTATTATTTTCTACTGATATTATAAGATGTCAACCAATACTTCTGTTTTGTATAATGATGACATCAGTTTTTGTGACTTATAATTTCCATCTAAATATTTAAGTAAGACTAGTAGAAGCAAATTCATTGCTTTCAAATATAGGAATAAACTCATAATATTTATTTCTTTACAGTACATCGCTTAGAAAAACATATAAAGCAGAAAGAAACAAATCCACAGTTGGAACGTTGAAATGGGTGAAATATTTCAATATTCCAAAAGAACTATCACAGTGTCTGCTTTCCACTTTATCCTAACATTCGTTGTAGACTTTCTTTGTCGTGTACAAAGGCTCGGGGGTACTCGTATCACCTCGACACAGGTAATTCCCACAGCCAATTCACAAAGTAGATTGAACTGTTAGAAAAAGAATATTTATAGTCCGTTCCATCTGTTTTATGGTCCAGATGCTCTCGATCGCTAACTCTACTCAAACGTGATGCTTATAAATGCGGTTTGGTTACCAAAATGGCTAAATATATTTATAAATAAATTTTCTTAGTTCGGTTTCTTAATTTTCCACCTATCTATACCAACTAATAAGTTTGTTTGTAATCGATAAACTCTTAAAGTAATAAATCTATTTTTATAATTACCATGGTCCTTAGAAAATAATCCCCGAAAACCTGAATAAATTCATGATAGTATAAGTCCATGTAATGAACTTTGAAACAAAACTATAACGGCTTAGATAACTTTGTTAGTTCAGGCAGGAGTAACTACGGAACCCTTTCCATGCCTGACATTGTTTTTTTTCATAACAGACATAAATATATTGACTTACATACACAGAGTAGAACTCTAATCATTAAATAACTATCGAACGACCGTGACTCCATTTGCGTGGAATTCTCTCCTCGTTTCATGCTTAGTGGAGATTTTTTCTGTATCTTTACACGTTTATTCTACCAGTTTATTTAACCAGTGTTTTCTACAAAATTCTATGATAGCTCTTTTACTGTTGAAGCCGCTCGTTTGTGGAATGCACTGCCGCTGCAGGTATGACGCGCTAAGTCACAAGCGTCCTTCAAAACCTTGTTGAGAGACCATTACTAATCGCTTGTCGTATGATCAGTTAATATTACGTTCCTCATTATTTCACCTTGTGCAATTCTGACCTGTTCTCTTGTATCCATGAAGATGTATTGTATTTGTAAACCAATACAACATATATAACAAAATATTCAAGTTAAACATGTACAAATGGCGGCCTTATCACTAAAAAGTGATTTCTTACAGGCAACCTTTGGATGGACAAGTAGAAAGAATAGAATTTTTCCTTTTCCATCCTAAGGTTGCCTGGAAGAAATCGCTGTACTTAGATTTCTTCGGTAAATGGACAATTTATTACGAAAAATTTTTTTTTTTGAATCAGTATTTTTTCCTGAGATTAGCGCGTCCTAAACAAACTCTTCAGCTTTATAATATTAGTACAGAGTTCCACGAGCTTTAAGTTTACACGAACGAAGTCACAGACCTCCACTAGTGTAGGTAACAACCTACTAATCACAAACTATTAAACTATTCGTTAGTTATTGAACACAATCATTTAAAGCTGTGCATTATGCGGATATAATTGCTCTTTGGTTGTTTGGAATTGGTTTTTAATGGACTTATAAACACGATGGATTCCGCCCAGTACCCACCGAGCAGGCGCTGGCGGGTCATTAACTGGTTCGTTATTAGTTTGTATATTTGTCATACATAGTAGTCATTTCTGATTTACTTGGATACATTTGTATAGATAGTATTGCCATAAATTACACAATGCTATTGGGGTTATTCTTACGACGACGTCCGCCAATGGACGTTTAAAGGTATCACGTGTCAGTGAAACCTCCAACACAGTTCAGAATCAGTGATTTATCACTGCAAAATATTCTTTCGTACATTTTCTGAACGAGTCCCCACCTGTCAGTGTCAAATATGACTCAGTCATCACTGACACTGACATATTCGTAGAAAATTTGCGCGTGGCTGGTGGCTTTTTAGGTTACCTCTGGCGTTCCGCAAAAATCGGGTTCCCAACCACTCATATACCGAACAACGTTTCTTGTCCTGCACCTGGAGCTATTTAAGAATAACTAGTTCTTCTGTGCGGGACTATCAGCTAATCAATCATTACCTTGACAGTGGCGAAAAAACCGATGAACATCGATGAAGTCACGTTTTTAAAAAAAAGAAGAATAAGAACTATGCTGGTCGTAACTGAGGTTTCACTGATATGTATGAATCGACCTTAAGGCGGTAATTAAAAATAAAGTTTTTTATTATATACCTACCTACCTAAATATTGTATAATTAATTTACAATAAGAATTACAATATACAAAACAAACATAATAGGCTTGTGTCCACTAAGAATAAATCGGATTGGTGTATGTTTCTTATGACTATTTCCAATGAATAGACAACAAAAAGTAATATAAATTAGACAGTAGACAGAATAAAGATTACTATTATTTTTAGAAAATTAGTTTGGAAAAATTAGGCATTCAGTCACGTCACATCAAACACCAATCAGAAAATATGACGTCACAGGTTGCGCTCTCACACCATAGAGTAAGTATGTATGAAGAGCTGACTTCTTGTTCAAGTTGTGTCTGTGATTTTGTGTAATTTAATTGTTCGTACGTTTTTATTAATTTACGAATTTTTGTTAATTTTAAAGTCAAATTATTATAAATCTAACCAAAGTAGATTGAACAAAACGCAGTTTTGGCGTATTATTTCGATGTGCATTTCGAGACAACGCTTGAATCAAAATAGTGCTAGGCACCTATATCAAAGTTAAAGGGCTAACTAACAATTTATTTTTAACTTTTTGAAGGTTTTTAAATTATTTTATCCTTTTTTCAATTGCTTTTTAAACGTCGTGGGTTTTTTCAAAATTTTTAATTTTGATTTTTATTTTAAACTTCTTAAAGAGCATAGATATGTAGCGCCTTCTAGTAAGTAGCTGTCGTTACACCTATTTAAGAACCCTCACTAATCAACTACAAATCTATTCCTAAAATAAGCCGCATCAAAATAGATTTTCATCACAAATAATGTTAGCTGTAGCGCCCCCTGATGAGCTGTCACCGTAACATCTATCTAGAAACCTGTACCAAACTAAAAACTGCATCAAAATCCGACCAGTAGTTTTGTAGAAAAATGGCAACATGTAATGGCACAAACATCCTCTCACCCCAAACCCATATACCATCTCCGTTCCGTCGTAGGTAAAAAGCTATGCGTGTCCAGTCTATAGTGTATAATCCTTACAAGTGACATGTTCTTGGAATACGTTGAAGGAAACGTGTAAGCGCCATGATATTCACGGCGCTTTTGACCTTTTGGTCGTGAAAAAACTATAACTAATATATATACTAGCTATACTATAGCGATCTTGCGCTTGAATATTTATATTAAGATTAGACGACTTTATGGCGTAATCGCTGCAGCGAACTTCGTTCGTTTTTTGTTCAGGATAGCTTCGTCAAACACATTTTGATTTGTTTCGCAACGTGTGACATCACCCAAGGCGCCATGACAGATTGGAGCGTTTTCGTTACCAATTTAAATACATTTTTTAGATCGCAAAATAAACTATGTAAATGATTGTTTTAAATCAAAATAATACATTTTTGTGACTATATAGATTCAAAACTACAGATTTAATCAATTTTTGAAATTTGGGACACAAGCCTATTCTGTCTGACACTTCGTTGAGTGTACGTAAGGCACGCGTCATTGGCGCCTTATCAAGTAATTTTGTCCGTCCTCTGGGCACAGCGAACAACTGCGGCTTTCGTCGCTTCTGTGTGTAATTATCGGGCACATTTAGCGACATCAGCATCAATACCTCCGGATGGCATATCTTTCCCCGAATTACCTTAACTAAATACGTGGTAAGAGTCAAATCCCTTCTAACCTCCAGTTTGTTGTACCCCACCATGCCCAACACAAACAACGTGGGGTACATCAACGGATAGTAAAGATATACGCCATATAATTTGAGATATAGATATCTAGTAAATTTGTTCTGGATGCATTCTAGCATATATTTCTATTCATGCAGTATATTTCTGTTCATGAGGCGCCCAAATGACGGCGTTAAATTCAAAATGACTCCTAACAAGTGCATTATAAAGGGAAATTATAGCATGTATGTTTGTAAAGTCCATCGACCTACGAATTATGAAACCTAATGTTTGGAATGACTTCCTACAAACATTAACTATGTACTCTCTAAATGTCAGTTCAGTGTTTATGTTAACCCCCAAATCACGCACCGTATATACTCTTGCCATTTTGGCACCATCTAACTCATAGTCGTATTGCAAGGGAGTCTTCATTCGTCCTAATGTTAGGATGGAACATTTTTGAACATTGAATGGGAGTTTATTTATTCTGCTCCACTCGCCGACTCTCTGTAGTCGCTCACAGTCACTTTCATCCTTAACATTAACAACAACTTTCATTCATACATAATTACTCTATGGTGTGAGAGCGCAACCTGTGACGTCATATTTTCTGATTGGTGTTTGATGTGACGTGACTGAATGCCTAATTTTTCCAAACTAATTTTCTTAAAATAATAGTAATCTTTATTCTGTCTACTGTCTAATTTATATTACTTTTTGTTGTCTATTCATTGGAAATAGTCATAAGAAACATACACCAATCCGATTTATGTTATGTTACTTAGTGGACACAAGCCTATTGACGTATTTACTTGTTGTTTGGGTGAATTCACCAAGATAGGATTATTTGTGTTGTGCTATAAGTCTTTAAATGTCTTAAATTTAGAATTTTTGTGTGTGATCAACTACCTACTGAACAACATTTTAAACAAATTATTATTGTATGAAATCATTAGATAATTTTTAAATTATTGTTTATGATTATTTATGACTATGATTATTTGTGATTGTGATTGTGATTATGATTATGGTTATGATATTTATTTTTTGAGTGTTAGCAAATGTTGGCAATTCTTAAAATTGCCAACATTTGCTAACACTCTTACATGTACATTATACAAAGTATGATATATATATACATAATTTATGTATATATATATATATATATATGTTTTGATAAATGTTACAAACAATTATAGGCAAATACAGCATGCAACAAAGATAGATACAAGAAAAAAAAAATTAAGACAATGCTAAGGTACATTATTAACATTATCCATGAAGTAGTTCAAAAGTGTGGGTCGGAACTTTCCGTACGAATCAGCACATATATCCACGAGATCACTACACTCATTGGCAGTCCGTGAGAGTCTAGGCAATGGCGAGTTGGCTCCAAAGACCGTTCTACGTAGCGGTGGATGGAAAGGTGTAATTCTGTGACGAGGATATCTAGCTGGGGCACGAATATTAATACCATTTAACAGTTGTGGACAGCTAAGCATGGTATGTAAAATTTTATACATGAAAATACAATCGCCATACTTAGCGCGGTCCGACAGGGATATCATACTAAACCGCTTCAATCTACCAGCGTAAGATGTTCTTTTTTTTATTCATTGGGTGTATGATAAATGCCATAAAAATCGCTTCTGAATGCGTTCGATACGGTACAATACGCTACAATATTCCAAAGTACTACGCACCAAACTGTTGTATAACAGTATCTTAGGTTTGCTGCCGCGGAAAACTTTCCCGTTACGTATGACGAATCCTAACATTTTGGATGCCCGTTTAATAGTACTTTCTAACTGGGGAAGAAATGTTATCTTTCTGTCAATGATTACCCCCAGGTCCTTTATCTGATCCACTTCCCGAATTCTCTCCTGACCAATATAATAACTACCTTGTATAAGGACGTGTTTACGACAAAAAATTATGTGAAAACACTTCTGTATATTAAGTTGCATCTCGTTTAAAATACACCACTCGGCCAGTCTGTTAATATCAGTTTCAAGGAGCTGTGTATCATCTGGCGACTTGACAACCCTACCAAACTTTAGGTCATCAGCGTACATAAAGTTGTCTGAGAAGTGGAAGCATGTAGAGAGATCGTTTACAAATGCATTGAACAGGATTGGGCCAAGGTGCGATCCCTGCAGGACTCCAGATGATACTGTTCGGATCTGGGACTCGAAGCCATTAACCACCACAAAAAAAGTACGGCCCTCGAGATATGACTGTAGCCAGAACAACAAGCTACCTGTTATGCCATAAATGGCCAATTTTTGGCAGAATTTCATGTGGAACGCGGTCAAAAGCCTTACTGAAATCTGTATATATCACGTGATACTATGCTCCTGAATCCATTGCATCGGCTACGGTTTCCGAAAACACAGCCAAGTTGGTACTAGTTGATCTAGATGGAACAAATCCATGCTGAGTATCGCTGATGTATAATTGTAGGTGTTTCTGTATTAACGGGCACACCTGAGACTCAAAAACCTTGGCAAAAGTGGACAAAATTGAGATTGGGCGATAATTGGAAATTAGACTGTTACAGTTTGATTTATAAACAGGGACTATTTTTGCCTGTTTCCATTCAGCAGGAAAACTTCCGGTTGCAATAGATCTATTAAATATCAACAACAGAGGCGTGACTAAGCATTTGGCACATGACGCAATGAAAACCGGTGGGATACCGTCTGGGCCTGCTCCTTTGGCACGGTCTAAATTTTTCAGTTTTTTTAACAAACTGTCATGTTCTATTTTAGGTGTAGGTAATGTCAAACCCTGATGATCTATGTTAGTTAAATAATCGGAAGCGTTAAATACAGAAGTTTTGTTTTTGTCACTGAAAACTGATGAAAAGTACGTTGCAAACATTTCACAAATACGTGTTCCCTCCGTAGTTATGTCAGTCCCGTCTGTCATCGATACTGGGTAACAACTAGAGCCACCTCGCTTAGCCTTTACATACGACCAGAAGGTTTTTACATTCTTGGTGATGTTGTCCTCCAGCTTCGACACGTACCGGTTGTAACATAAATTGATCATATTAGCGCAACGCTTACTCACTAATTTTAGTTCAAGTAAGTCTAACGGGTTGTTATAATTTTTAACACGGCGCCTGAGTTTATTCTTCTCACGCAATGCTCTTTTAAGGGGATGATCAAACCACGGTGGGTAATTACTACGTCTACAGACACGCCTGGGTACAAACCTCTGAATTGCATTCCTAACAATATCGTAAAAAGCGTCAACCATATCGTCCACATGGACCGCACTATCAAGGGTCTCCACCCAGTCAATAACCGACAGATACGTACCGATGAGCTCATAATTAGCTTTGTAGTAATTAAACAGAGTTGTGTTAGTGTTATAGGCTAGTCTAACATCGCGTGTAAGTGGGATACAAATATCCAAGGGCGGGTGAAGTTTATCGACAACACTCAAAGTAGAGTGTGACTTATCCACCCGACAAGATGGTGTATCTGTGATTACAAGGTCTAGAATACGACCCTGGAAATTTAACACGCGATTGCTTTGAGTGAGACTATTCAAGTTTAAAAAGTCAAACAGAGGTAGACTTATACTAGGTATTATATGGACGCTAGTAGTATCGTCCAGCAAGTTCCAATCCACTGTGGTAAGGTTAAAATCTCCAATCAAGTAAGTAGACAAGTCTGACCTTTCACAGACAACATTGCAATTATCTATGAAATGCTCTAGCATGGTACGCTGTAAGGGAGATGGCAGATACACCGCGCAGAGAGCCACACGATGAACAGTTTGACCACTTGTGATGTCCAGGATCACCCATAGGTCCTCACAGTTACTATCCCAGTCACTTACACGTTCCGATTTAATATTTTTTGCAACAGCTATCAGGACCCCACCCCCTCCCTTTTCATTATGAAATCCCGTATCTACTCTATCCCTTCTATAAACCGTGTACCTGTCATCGAACAGCTCGCTGCTCCGTATGTCCCCATCCAGGCACGTCTCCGTAATAACAACAATATCGTAACTAGCACCGCACATCTGACCATAAAAGTCGTGCGTTTTAGTACGTAAACCACGCGTATTTTGATAATAAATGTTTAATTGGTTGAATTGTAAAAGGTAATAGGCTATTACGCACGCAAACAAAAACTACAGTCAGTATCACTCAGGATCCTCAAGATAAGTTGTCTAGCTTATTGAGATTATTAATTAGAATGTACTGAGCGTCATCAGTCTTCCTCATGAAAATCTTACCATTCCTCACCCAAACATACTTGTAGCCCTTTTCCTTCGCCTTGAGTCTTGCTGCAGCATGAAGAGATTTATGGACTGGCGAGAGGTGTTCCATTATATAGACTATATATTGTTTATGATTTTGTTAGTTAGGTATTATTGAATATTATTTTGGTGGACTATTATTTTGACATTTCTTATTGATTAATTATTTTGAATTAGGTATTATCATATACCAACGCGGTCGTCGTATACGCTGTCGCCGTATACGACGGGACAAGGCATTATGCATTTTCCCGATACATAAAAGTCTGCCATGTTTGGTGCGGGGGGTCATCGACACGCACACATTCTCAGACGCTCAAACCCAATCGGGTGCCACTACGAAACTCACACATGACAATAGGAATAACACATTACCATTTTCACAAACACATACATTTACATTTTATATCATAACACTATAAAGACACTACCAAAAGTTACCGCCCACTATTGACGTAACAGTGTCGATACCCGTTATAGATAAATTTGACAAAATCGACTATTAAAATCAGGTTTCAAAAATGATACAAAGGTGGATGCTGTTTATAAAAGTGTGAATTTATTTGCTATTTGTAACTTAGGGTAGGTATATCAAACCTATACATCATATAAATCTAAACAACTAAATAAAATCGAAGAGTCTAAATACAGGGTATATCTATAGCTGTATACAGTGGACTATGTATACAGGCTGTACATTCAAATAGGTCAGTGTGGGAAAGTGTGAAACTATAAGACAAATGAAGATCTTTTCTTAGGAACACCTACTAAAACAATGCATTTTATTAATTTCAGACGTTTCGTAGTAATATTTACTACTTAAGACAAAAGGGACAAAAGGGAAAAAAGCTTTTTTCAAAAAGAGATATATAGAGCTTCGATTCCCGAGCTGAATACTCGTACAAGTTTATTTTAAATCATAATGCATAATGTCATAATGCAGTTTTCTATTTTTACTACAATCGATTACTAAGAACAGATCTTGGTATGTCTTATAGTTTCAGACTTTTCCATGCTGCCCATATGAATATTACACTCTGTACCTATGTATAACAAATACCTATCCCATAAAAATAAACATTTGAATGAACTTTCGTCACTTTCGTTAACACTAGTGATACAGTAGCATCAACTCGATGGAGAATAAAATAAGGGCAAGGGCACTACGAGTACCACACCGTACAATAAAAAACAATACAAGTACAAAACCTTTATTAAAATCAAGATCATAAGATACGAGTACCTACAGACCTACGTAATTTAAATAATATTCAAACCAGTAATTTATATTGCACCTCTTTGCTTTTTCTAGGTATTTTATCGATACCTAACTTGGTACATCACTCCGATACAGACACTATAACTGTGTATTTGTTGCCATGGCAACACCCATGTCAGTCGTTTGACATGTTTGACTGATTTGCGAATTGTATGAAACGACCGACTTCGTGTTGATAGAAAAATCCGAAATAATGAGACTTTGATTATTATAAACAAAGAAATTTGTATTATTATTTGATTAAAAATACTTACCTATGGAAGGTAATACCATCTTTTTGTAAACTAGATGTGCCTGACCTTTTTTTGCAACAAAAAACTGAGCAGGTTGGCATTTTTGGGGATGACAATAGCCGCGCAACTAGATCTAGTCTAGTAAGTTGTCAAGACGCCAATTTGTTTTATTTCTAACTTATGACCTATAGGCCATAATCTAATCATGTGAGCGAGGGGAACGCCTGTTAAGGCGGCGGTGTGGGTATTATGGATTGATTAAATTAATTTATTTAGTGACTCATAATGATAGTTTAATAATAATAATATAATAATAATAATATGTTTATTTACAAAAAAATATACAGATAATAAGTCAAACAGAATAAACACTTCAAAACATTGCTTTTTACCTTACAAAAAATTAACCCTGCCTCTTAAACTAGGAGATCCTGTATCATAAGAGGCAAGTTTGTAAGATTGTATAAAGTATGTAATGTTTTTATAATTGATTAATATCACTACATTGTCATGAATGAAAATTAAATAAATAAAAAAAAAATAAGCATACCTATAGCAGAACAATATCGCACATCTTACAATACTTACCTCACCACCACGTCCACCACCTTACCTTACTTAATAGCTAGGGGCTTGTGATCTAGTGGTAACGTGGTAACCGACAATGTTAACACATTGCAAAGGTTAAGCAACATCTAGTCAGGCCGATCTTAGGATGGGTGACCATTTCTTAAAAACCTGAGACCCCTCCGTGCCTCGGAGAGCACTTCAAGCCGTCGGTCCCGGTTGTCATACAAACATCTATGGCAGTCGTTAGGGGTAGTTGGCCCGTAATCAAAAATCCGACCGGTCTAACTACAGAACTTCGATGTCGCCCATGGGTTGTGGAGGTCAGATGGCAGTCGCTTCACGGAAAATATCGAAGTTCAGCCGAATCGCAGTTAGACTGGAAAGCCGACCCCAACTGAGTTGGGAAAAGGCTCGGTGGATGATGACATTTACGTTGTAAACGTTCACACTACGCTATGTTATGTAGTATACTTGCTATACGCTAGATAATTGAGCGATGTGCTCTGCTGGTCGCGCTATATCGCACGCCACCTCATCCCGCCTCCCTCAGATGTATTTCGTACTATCTTCTATAAAACTCCCTAAATGTAACCTATCGCAAATTACCCACGTTGATTAATGAACGAGGGAAGGGATGGATGGATGGATGTTTTTAACTATTTAAGAGTCCGTATGCAGAATCGAAACGGGCGGAATTAGGTATTTGACACATTTTGTGCGTGAGTCCGGAGTTACCGATGGTGGTCAGCCAGTAGGTACATGGTTTTGATCTTTTTTTTTTCATTTTATAATAATAGTGTCTTGTGTGGGGGAGGTGAAAAGAGGGCTACGAGGGGGGGTGATTTTTTTCTCTCCTTAAATTCAAGAAAAGACCCTCTATACTCGTATGATCCCGTAATCAAAACTCCTCTACCTTTCCTCTGTCGTTGCACTCTCAAAGGGGGGGCGAGGGCTAATTTTTTTTTCCTAATCAAAATCATTTGAGCTCCTCTATACAAAGGGGCTCTACCAACATATTTAGGGCCCCAGCGAACTCATCTGCTAGTGGCGCACCTGCTGATCAACGGACGAGGCTCGTTAATTTACGGTACCTATGAAGTGGCTTCGGTCCCTACGTGGGTACCGGGTGTTGGTCCGGGGGGTGCCGCCGTGCAACTGTACTAAAGCCCCACAAGTAACCCAGCCCAGGCTGGTTGCGTAAGGGGTTCAACAGCTGCACCGCCGGGCCCGGGGCCATGTATGGTGCAGCAGGCATGGAACCAGTGGGGGCAAAGCGGAGTCTAGTGTGGGTGGTGTGGGTCGATTCGCTGGCCAGGGAGACCCTTAGCGACGGCGTTGCCGCGGCCGCCCGCAACACAGTCATGGGGCCTGCCTGGGACCAACCACACCAGGAGGCTGCCCCACATGTTCTCGCGCATAATCCTGATGTGGGATCGCCGCTCCGGGTGGTAACCGGTGTGGGATAGCGGCGGCCTTGCACCAGGGGGGTTTGGTAGCCCTTCCGTCCAGCGGGTCGGCTCCAACCTAACCACACGGTTCCAGACGAAGTTAGCCCCTGCGCTTTGTCACTTATTACTGCTGCACCAAATGTCGCCCTGTCTTCACGCTACTTCTTCAAATTTATAATGGCAGTGCAACAGAAATAAGTAAACGTTCCACAGCGGCCACAGGAAACCCCACAGCTTCACTTTTCGAGGTGGAGTTCACCAACATCCGTGGACTCCATGCGAACCTCGATGCCGTCCACCATACCTTGAGACGGCTCGGCCCGCTGTGACGTTTCTCACGGAGACACAAATACGCCGCCCTGACAACACGCCTTACCTGTGTTGCCCCGGTTATGTATATATGTATCGAGGAACAATACCGGGGCGCCGCAGGGGTCCGTGCTGTCACCAACTCTTCCTTCTGCAAATCAATGATATGCTATCCCTCGGGAACATTCATTGTTATGCAGATGACAGCACATTGCAGGCGTGTGCATTTACAGCGAAGAATTCCCCTTTCCTTCCCCTACCCTCTCTTCAGAATGCATTATTACCAATGAAGGGCAACCTTGAGATCCTTGACATAGACGTTCGTCAAGAGCTCAATAATAAAAACTACATCGAAAGATGTATAGGGCTAGCTTCGTGGAAACTAGGAATACTGAATAAGGTAAAGCGATTCTTTACACTGCATCAGAGGTGTCTGCTGTACAAGACGCAGATTGGACCCTGCGTCGAATACTGCTCTCACTTCCGGGACGGCTCCGCGAAGTATTTGCTGGACGCTCTCGACGCTATGCAGCGTCGAGCTATCCGTATTATAGATTGTCCGGAGGTAACGGGAAGCTTTGAGCCGCTAGTTCAGCGCCGAACAATAGCTTCCTTGGCCGCATTCTACCGTATTTACCACGGCGAGCATTCTGAAGAGCTCTTCAATCTGATCCCATCTTCCTTCCGATCCCGAACAACGCGTGCCGGGCAGAGATGCCACTCCCACACAGTAGGTACATGTTCGCGAGAACCGAACGGTTTTAAACGTTCGTTTCTGTGCCGAACGATACTGGCCTGGAACGCCCTGCCTGTGCACGTGTTTCCTCCCACATATAATCCTGGGTTCAGTAGGTCGTCAAGTTGAGGGCCACTCTCTATAGTATAGTGTGCTGTGAGTGACCCACAATCGCTTGACGTCGTCACGACTTACTACCAGGCGGGTGGCGTCAAATTGGCGAACCCAATACAAAAAAATAAAATAAAAAACTACCTCTATAAAATTATTACTCATTTTGACTCTACTCGGGAGCCCCCCTTGGGGGACTGGAGGGCAAATCTCAAAAACTCGGAATTTTCCCTAGGTCCCCGAACCCCCTTTACATTTCTGCAAAAAAAAACATAGGTACCTTCCCCTCCACCATCAAGGAGAACAATAAAATTGTGTCAGTGAGTGAGTCAGTAATCCAGCTTTATAAAATATAACAGCTTTTTTTAACAAAAATAATGATAAATACATTCTACATAATCACTTGTTGTATTTAAAAAGAAGCCTAATAATCATATAATAATAATCAATAACCAAAGTATCAAAATCTCGCCACGCTATATTCGTCTGTAGACGGCGTCGAATTTTGGCGCGCAGAGCGACACGTCCTCTTCCTGTAAGCGCTTGGCGCGGACTGTTTACTTGAGGCATGCGTCGAGTATTATAAAGCGAAATTTAGGTGTTTTTAAAAGATTATTTACAGCCTATTTTTTATTATTTAGCTTTCTTTTTTTTTGGAAATGGATTGATTTTGAACCAAGGTTTATTTATGTTGTTTTAATTTTATGAACGAGAGTTTTATGTAACCGAAATAAGAACCAATTCATTGCCCATTTTCTCTAAAATTTGACTAACTTAAATATTTGTTTACTCAATTTTTTTTTATGAAAGTGATAAAAAGTAATCCATACATTTGATAGATGACTTTTACAAGAATACACTGTATTTTTGTAATACTTTTTAAACGTCAAAACGATTAGTGAATTTGTGATATTCTAGACCTCTTCCAGCAAAAGATACGAAAAACTACCGATTGTTTTAGGTCGATTAATCAAAATTTAATGACAAAAATAAGAAAGTAGCTCACTTATTAGATCATTATTGAAATGATATTTCATGTTGTGCATTAAAACTTATAAAAATACAGTATTTTCAGTGTAAAAACACGTCTGTAAAATCAGCGAAAACGGTAAAATTTAATAGGAGGACTCTTAACGCCTAAACTACTGAACGGTTTTAAATGCATAATAAATCGAAAATCAATTTCGTTTATTCAGTTTAGGCACATAAAGAGCACAATTATATATGAATGTCAAAATTTTACAATTTTATTTCATTTTATTTTTATTTCAAGCAATATTATAAAAATATTAAATGAAGTAAATAAACCATTTGCAAAACGCTGGTTCGGTAAGATACATTGGTTCTATAGAAATGATACCAGCAAGAAACTCAGTTAGATTGACTATTCTTTTTTTTAAATATAGTTTTGTTTACAATTTATATTGTGCGAGTGACTAACAGCAAGAGATTAGGATGACCATGCATATTTATCATAAAGATATTCGTCTACATTTCAATACAATCATCATCTTTACAATAACATTCTCGTAGCCCATATACGTACATCAGAATCGTAGATTATAACGAAATGTTATAAAAGCACAAGAAAAGTATGTAACAACGGTAACAAACTCTTGTCCCTTTCAATTCCATGTTACTCACCCACTAATAGCATCTGGCAGAAGAAACTGGGCACAAACTAACAGTGACCAAAATACTTCCATGTCACCTAATGTATCAGTATTAGTTTCCTTCCACAGCGGGGAAAAAGCCGATGCGATTTCTCGCCAAAGTGACAGTTTAGCCTTCAATAACTTTAGATAAAACTATTTCGCCAACGAGAAAAGTTGGTGAAATATCATGGTGTTGTAATATCAGAGCGAAAACTGGCTGTTACATGAGGACTTTCTACGGAGTTACGTAATTTGTTATTTATTTGGCTAAAAAATCTTTGATGTGAACAAATAATATACCTGCAAACAAAGATGGTGTTACGCTATGGATGTACACTAGGTGCTAGAAGCATTTTTTCAGCAATAATGTGCCAAATCAACTAAGTAATTAGTGTAATTACCACCTTCTCACCTGCGATCCACGGCAACTTATCCCTATCCCCTCGGGGATATACATAGACATGATTATGTTCTGTGCGTAGATGCCTATGTGTGTGTTGTTTTTTGTCAAATGGAACGAATGCGTTCCTCGTGGAAAACACCAATATCAGTTTTCTAATTGAATATTTTTTTATAAATCACAATTATATGTCACAAACCGTGTTCTGTACACGTTGTAAAAAAATTAACGAATTTGAGGTTTTTTATACGCCTTTGAAATAATGTAACCACAACCGCAACTCGATCCATAGGTACTCACAGATCGTTCTTACATGGGGAAAAGTTGAACATTTCTCAGCGCATAGTCGCTAAGAAATTTTCACTTTTACTAAATGGCAATGGTTGTTGGTTAAGAACAACCACTGCCTGCTGAAATTACTAACGAAAGATATTCTATATCTTCGCAATATTCTTAAAACATAAATAAGCTATTGTTTGTCCCATCACCCTCGTAAACATGGCCTCCACTCCATATAGCTCAGTGAAACATATCACATTTCTGTTTGTTTCAGACATAAAATGGTTTATTTTTCTCTTTCGGACAATCTTACCTTATCTCTCGGATAATTCATTTAATGTTTATTTTTAAGGTTTTAGTATGTACACTTGATATTGTGCTAAGGAGCCCTAACAAGGTCTCTGCGGGCCCAAGGCATGCTGAGTGCTGACCTGCACGCGGTGCACGTGCTGGCAGACGGACGACACTGGCAAAAATAAAAACCGGCCAAGTGTGAGGCGGACTCGTGCACAAAGTGTTCCCTTGAATATTTCTTATAATATGTTTTTTAGTATTTGTTGCGGTGAAAATTTCAACTTTCTAACTATTACGGTTCCCCCTCGACGACTGATCGCCCCCTTGTTGGGGAGGGACCACGGTGGCGACTTAATACGCTGGACCGGGAGCTGGCCAAAGAGGCGGCTATTGTCGAGCGCTGGGCCGCTCTTATGTCGACGGCCTGGACGTGGATGCGAGGGCAGACAATCTCGCCGGTGCGATGACTCGCGTCTACGACGCGGCGATGCAGAGGGCAGGGCCGGTACCCCCGCGAAGGCGGGTGTATTGGTGGCGGCCTCACCTCGCTGAGATGCGCAAAACTTGTCACGCAGCTCAGCGACGGTACACCCGCAGTCGCGGGAGTTGCCAGAGAGACCTTGACCAGGAAGAGGTGCTGCTAGTCGCGTACCGGGCTGCTCGAGCGGCCTTTAGCTCGGCAATCCGGGCCGCGAAGAACGCGGCCTGGAACGAGGGCCTCGAGAGCTTAAATGGGGATCCATGGGGGCACATCTACAAGGTCGTCAGTAAGAAGCTTGGGCTTTGGGTGCCCCCCCTCACTTACTCTTTCGAGCCCCAATTTGTTGAAGAAGTGGTCAGCTCCCTCTTCCCTGCGCGGGAAGAGTGGTCCCCCACCCGAATAGCACCAAGCCAGGAGTCGTCGGATGACGAGGTCATCCCGCCCGTTTCTGGGTAGCTATTCTAAAACTTAAGCTGAGGAACCGCGCCCCTGGTCCCGATGGCGTCCCAGGGCGGGTCGTCGGCCTCGTCATGCCGGAGTTTGAAGAGGAGACACTGTCCCTCATGTCGGAGTGTGTGGCGTCCAGAAGAGTCCCGCGACGCTGGAAGACGGGGAAGCTCGTGCTGCTTCGTAAGCACGGGCGTCCCCCGGAGTCGCCGTCGGCCTACCGCCCCATAGTTCTCCTCGACGAGACGTGCAAGCTTTTCGAGCGGGTGCTCGCTGCACGTCTCGTCGGACATTTGGAGGGGGCGGGGCCGAACTTGTCGAATAGCCAGTTCGGCTTCCGTCGCGGGAGGTCCACCGTGGACGCCGTAGCCCGGCTTAGGGGCAGCGTCGAGGATGCTATTGGCCGGGGGGAGGTGGTGTTGGCTGTGTCGCTCGACATAGCCAATGCCTTCAACACCCTCCCCTGGCCTACTATCGCCGAAGCGCTGAGGTACCACAATTTCCCGTGGTACCTCAGGCGCGTCCTTGCGGACTACTTTGTCGACCGGGCCATCATCTTTCCGGCCCGGTCAGCCGTAGTCCGCAGGGAAATGTCTTGTGGCATTCCATAGGGGTCGGTGCTGGGCCGCTCCTGTGGAACATTGGTTTCGATTGGGTCCTGCGCGGTGCTACTCTTCGGGGAGTCGGCATTTTCCGTGACGCTGCCGTGCTCGCCACTGGGGGCACGGCACAGGGCCTCAAGGTGGCCCTCGAAAAATCTGAGGCCCTCTATTTCCATGTGGGTCTGCCCACGTCAGCATAAGCTGGGAGGAGACCAATTTCTACGCAGATGTGGCGTGTACTAGCATACACCTACGATTTTCCTGTCCTTAACCTACTTCTAATATTTTACTTGTGTATTGTTATCGCCATTTCTGTTTAAGAATAAACACATTTTTCTTTCTTTCTTTCTTTTCTTTCCATGGGCCTCGGATGTGACCCCCCGGGATGCCCAAATTGTGGTGGGTAGCACCTCCATCGCTGTCGGGAGGACCCTTAAATATCTGGGTCTCTTGCTCGACAGTCGGTGGGGGTTCGTCGAGCATTTCCGGCAACTTTCACCAAAGTTGGTGACGTTTGCCGGGATGCTCGGTAGGCTACTCCCCAATAAAGGGGCGGTCCCCCTTTATTGGGAAGTGGTTGCCGCCGTCTCTACGAGGGTGTGGTACGCTCTAAGACCGCAGCGGATCGCGGCGCAGAGGGGTGCACGGGCGTACCGCACCGTGTCTTTCAAGGCGGCATGCCTGTTACCGCAGCAGGTCGATCGCTGGAGACAGGAGGGTCGCGACGATCTGTTCCGGCAATGGGCTTAGAGATGTGCGGCTCCGACCTAATTCCTCACCCAACTTCTCACGGGTCATGGTTGCTTCGCCAAATACCTGTGGGAAATGGTGGGGATCCTGTCGGAGCCCGATTGTCATCACTGCGCAGGCGGCGCCGTAGATACGGCGGAGCATACGCTCGTCGTGTGCGCCACCTGGGACTCGCAGAGGTTGGCCCTCACGGGCGTCATCGGTAATGTTGGTTCGCTGCCGGCCGTCATTCTTTTCATGGCCGGCAGCGAGGAATGTTGGGCCGCCGCCGTCGCCTCCTTTGCTCTCGTACTTTGGGAGGTGATGGCGGCAAAGAGAGAGGCCCTGCGCGAGCGGGAGCGTGCAGGCCGCACTCTCCCGCCACGCCGGGCAACAGTCAGGGGGCGACGGCGTATTGCTTACGCCCAAGCCCCCGACTGATAGGGCCATGGGCGGTGGGTCGAGGTGCTCACCGCACACGCGCAAGGCCCTGAGGAGTCCGACGCCCCTTATGTGTTTCGGGGGCGTCGCTACTGTGTTGATTAGAGGGGAGTCCAGCCCCCCCCCGTGATGAGCTCGAAAGAGCGCCCCTGTGCCGGGCCGCCGTTGCTTAACAGTTTCTGCATATCCGGCGGCCCGGCTAAGGTGAAGGAGAAACACCATGGATAGATTTTAGTGGGTAGTCCGGCCTGTTTTCCATCCTAGGGCCGGGAGTCCCACACGAAGCCGTCTCGCTCCCCCTCACAACGAGACGGTGAAGTGCGTAAATGCATCACCGACCACGTAAAAAAAAAACTATCAAGGTTCATGAGATACAGCCTGGAGACAAACGGACTAACAGATGGATGGACGGACAGCGGAGTCTTACTAATAGGGTTCCCGTTTTACCCTTTGGGTACGGAACCCTAAAAACGATAATATTATTAATTACGTAAGACCAACCACCACTGGCGAAATGTGGGAGTAATGAACGCCTTTATCTACCCCCTTGGGGATACAATTATTTGATTTGTATCCCCATAATTGTGTTGTTATACTTGGTATGTATAATATGAAGTATTCGTTGTGGTGAAGGGTTTCAATTGCGAAAGTCTAACAAACTTCGTAACTTAGACGGTTAACGGCCATAAACTCGACCCAATTACATGGGATTAATTGACGAAACGTGGAAGCATACCTCTGCCACCCATAGGGGTGGCAGAGGTATGTACTTATAGAGGTACATCTTAATATTGTACCTATATATATAAACTTAGTATAAGCAATGTTAGTAATGGCCAATGTTACGAGTACCATCATGTCTTAACTTCACTGAATTGAACTTAATTAACTGAGTAAATTATAACTATACCTATAGATACTCACTTAATTACTTGTAACTTTGAATATTTAAGTGGGTTCCAATATCCCAGTATAATTACCCTAATTAAAAAAAAACATTGTTTGATGCTTACATTATGTAACTTTGTACTAAGTTACAGAAGGATAATTTGGTAGACAACAAAACTGTTCAATTTCCAAAATTTCCGATAAACAAAATAAAGAAAGATTTTTTGAAATTAAAGCTGTGGTTAAATAAAGATAGATTAAGAAAGAGAAAGGATTTTCCGAAATTCTACTCCTAAAGGGGTGAAAAAGGGGGGACAAAGTTTGTCCGGGAGAACGTGACTCCTCAGAAACTACGGCACTGATTTTAAAATTTCTTTCGGTAATATAAAGCTACATTTTTAGCGAGTAACATAGGCTATATAACATCACGACAGAGTTAATAGGAGCGGACCAGCATTGCGTGTAGACTGTAGACTATTGCTTCTTGGACGTTAATAACTGCAATCTCTCAGAAATGGTAATTCCTAGGAAAAAAGTTACAAGGTCATTTTTGTAGGTTATTTTATTATCAAAGAACCGAAAATTTTCATCTTTAACCTTGAATAACTTTTTTACCACAAGTCGGATCGATGGGAACTTTTGATATTTGATTTATAATGGCACTTAAGGCTTAAGTATTTAAGGCCTGCACCAGTTTGCTCTGCTTGAGCTCTAAACGAATTAATGCAACCTTACAATTTTGTTAGTCTGTTAGCTACCTGATTTTAGAGTATTTTTTAGACATCGGGGTAGGACTCGGTGAAATAAAGCTACTTACGAAAAATGAGCTTGCTGTTAATCAATATTTTTCAATGTTCTACGGCCCACGTGGGTATTATAATGTACACATTATTTAATAATTTTTGTTGTTTTTATTTTCAAACTTGCGACTATAGTGTCATCAATATATGTGGAAGCTTGTTTTTGGCATGTCGACACTTCGATATCACCCATGGGTTGTGGAGGTCAGATGTTAGTCGCTTCACGGAAAATATTGAAGTTCAGCCGAATCGCAGAAGAGTGGAAAGCCGACCCCAACTTAGTTGGGAAAAGGCTCGGTGAATGATGATGTTTTTGGCATGTATCACTGACCACTCTTAATTAATGATTGTGAACTTAAGAGCTGAAAGCTTTCCTTAAAAATAAAATAAATAAATATAGGTATTTCAAGAAAAGAGTGAAAGAACACTATCTCGCTTCCTCACCTTAATTATTTGTACGTTTATATATGTTTATATAGCTCAGTATGTATGTATTTGTGTATTTATGTAGCTATAATTTATGTAAGTTTATTAACACAAGCACCGTTTACAATCATGATCTCCTCTCTTAGGCCCATTGGAAGAGATCTCTTTAGAGATAAGTGGCGCCATTGTATACATGTTTAGTTTGTATCCATTTACTGCTTTGTATTTTACTGTGTGTACAAGAATTAATTAAATAAATAAAAAAAATGTTAATTCAAGAAATGGTAATCTACCTAGAAGTACATTTGGAACATGATCTAGTGGCTTGATTCAATTCAAGGGGCAACTTTAACAGAACAGCTGGACCTTACAAAACACCTCACAAATTGTATGAAATGGTTTAATAAGCTAACTCTTTCGTTGTCGCGATTATATGAATATGCCCTTTGGGTGTTGTAATATTAACCTCTCGCCCTCTCCCCTCTCCCCCTCTCCACCTAGTAAGGGAGTGGGACCCGTGTCAAAAGTAGCCCGCGGGCGCTGACGTGATAGTCACTTAATGAAGCGCCCCGAATGACAATACAGTCAAATGTTATGTGTAAAATACCCTTATCAAGTGAAGCGGATAACTCTATCCTATGTTGACTTACGAGTCCGTCGCTGATTGATGAAGTTTTTCAACCGATTTACTGTAATGTTTTTTGTTTGTATTTGAATGTTTTCTTTATTTTTATAAATGTTATACAGTCGGGTATTTTCCTAGTTGGCATAGACAGAGGCTTTGAATTTCCAATTGCTACTATATTGGTATTTGAAAAAAATACACGTCAAAATTAACACGACAACCGACTTCAAATGACCGAAATTGACTTCGAAATAATTCAAAATAGGTTCACCCAGTTCTGAGATATGAGGTAACAAACATTAAAAAAACATACAGTTGAACTGAGAACATCCTCCTTTTTTGGAAGTCGGTTGAAAACAGCTTTTATAGTAAAGCTACAATGAAGTTGTAGCATTTTATCGTTTTGAAAATGACAAAAGTATTATTTTTGTTATGATAAGAGATGAACCCACACACAGAGAATCAAGTCTATCATCTTAAGCGGATAGACAGAGGCGGTTATTACGCACATATTCAACAGTCACTAGGGACAATGTCGCCGCGAAATGTGGGTTCAGTACCTATGCCTCTAGGTGGTGTACCTGAGTGAGTGAGAATAACTTAACACCCTAAGAGATTATCCAGAAGATAAAAGCAACACACACATATCACGCCCATTACCCCGAAGGGGTAGGCAGAGGCGCATCACACATCCACAATTTACCAGTATTTTCAGTCCCAGGTAAGAGGGGGCAAGCCTATTGCCGTCACCGGGCACATTTATAATGGGTTATGTCTAAAATGGCCGAATGAATTTAATAAAAAGTAGCAGCTAAACTATAATTATGAAAAAAAAAAATGAAGCCCGTTGCCTTGCGATGAAATGTTGACTTCGGCAACAAAATCTTACGTGCCAGCCGCTATGACACAGCCATTTAAAGTCCTGGGCGTCTCGGACTATTATATATATAAAAGCAAGCTCTACAACAAACGTATTCCGATGCGAATTGAAATAGGTACTTAGGTAGTTGATAGCGTGATAATTTTCTCATTAAGGTCAAGAGTCTCTGTAATTGGTGGATCCAACAAAAAGGGTGAGGCTTTCTTCTACATCGCGCATCGAGCTCATTATGAAGATGGCTTATTATAATAAACTTTTTGTCTGTGTAGAGACTTACGTCAGCCCAACGTTACGAGGATAGCAGTTCGATCCCCGGCAGCTACATACACTACTGACTCTCACCCACTCCTAATACAAGCACGTTTGGATGCTAGATATTTGCCTAAACTTAGTGGAATAACCTCTACACTAAGCTAACCTCATGACTCTCGCACGTTTGGAATTGGATTGCCATCTTATTGGAATTGTCATTGGATTGGAATCCAATCGAACGTCGAGGAGACAAAGGTATCGTAAATCTTCTATGTTATTACGATTAAATTTTATAACAATTACAACACGTTCACTAGGCTCTAGCAAATATATCCAAAGAGTCAAACCCCAACAAAGTGACTAGAGAAATGTGGGCCTATGCACGTCTGTGCTACCCCTGCCTACCCCTACGGAAACAAATATGTGTGTGTTGTGCTGTCCCACGTCATAGGTTTGCCCCCTACTAAAAATACTGGCAAATTGTGGGTGTGTAATGCACCTCTGCCTACCCCTTCGGTGATATAGGCGTGATATATATACAGGTAAATAAAATTAAAGTGTTTTGGCAATTTAAAATAAGGCTGTTAGCCTTTCACTAAATGTTAATTTTAAATTATTGTTATACAACGTGTTTCATATTAGTGTGGTCATATTTGACCCTCGTTACACATGCGCGTTGAGTTAACTATACGCACGGACAAAATTGCAAATACAAGTTTAGTTAAAACTTTTAAGGTGTCATGTAAATTTAATTAACTTGTTCATTTAATCGATATTTTATAAACCCAGTTCAGTCCTCTTCGATGAATCGTAAACAACTCTTATTTCATATGCTCCTGGTACAGAATACTATTTTGTAGTAATGATAGGTTGTGGACTTTAAAACAACAAAAACTAACCGATTTCATTGTGCATGTCATCCTGGTAGATAGGTAGGTACCGTGTTCCACAATAAACACAACTAACTCACTAATATCACGATACTTAGATAAACATTATTGAATTTAATAAAAAATACACTTCCTACCTCTAATAAACACAAAACTAAAAAGTAGGTACTAAAGTAACGGCTCGAAATGTTCGCCGCCTTGATCAATGCACAGTTGGGTCCGTCGCATCATGCTGGCAGTTACATTACACAGCATGTCTGGAGTTACACTGCTAAATGCATCAAATATTTTAGACTCCATATCTTCACGCGTGAGACATACCGCACTGTACACTTTGTTTTTGACATAGCCCCACAAAAAAAAGTTAAGTGGTGTGAGATCCGGTGACCTCGGAGGCCAAGGTATGGGACCACCACGTCCGATCCACTGGTTAAACCGCTCATCTAAATACGCCCGTACATCTCTCGCATAATGTGCTGGCGCCCCGTCTTGCTGGTACATCATATTTGTGTACAATGTTACAGGCAAGTTTTCAAGTTCGGGTTCTAAGACGTTTCTAAGGAACGCGAGGTAATTTTCACCGTTTAGCGAACTCGGTAGCACGAAAGGACCAATTAAAATATCTCCGATTATTCCCGCCCAAATGTTAACACGCCACTGATGCTGAAAGTTGTTTTCTGCAGATGCGTGTGGGTTCTGATGAGTCCATACATGTTCGTTATGTTGGTTACTGATACCAGCACGAGTAAAAGATGCTTCATCGGTCCATAAAATACGGTTCGCGAAACTAGGGGATCGTTGTGCTTCCTCTCGGTACCACTGGCAAAAGTTGAGACGTGGTACGAAATCAGCCGGTGTCAGTTCTTGGGTGTGCCTGAAGTGGTACGGATGTTGACCATCTGCTTTTAGCACGCGCCATACTCTCAAATGATTCATTCCCAGAACAATTCCAGCGCGGCGAGTACTTGTTCTGGAATTGGATTGAAAATGCTCGAGAATACTTTCTTCTTGCTCTGGTGGTACAACAGATGGTCTGCCTTCTGAGCGGGAACCACGGAAAGAACCAGTGTCATGTAAACGGTTCACCATTTTTCGGAAGCACTCCACAGATGGTAACCGCCGCCGTTCACCTTCGAGTCTATTGTCCACAAATGTTTCTCGATAAAGGCGACGAGCTTCACACAGACTGCCATCGGCTGCCCCGACGCAAAGTATCATTTCATAATATTCACTATTACTTAAATACGCCATGATCGATTAACACAGATTACTATGTACGCCTAATATCAAAGTTTACTTGCAACTGAAAAGAAATTAGATAGTTGTAAGTGTTGCCCAAGTGCAATGTCTTATTTCCTTGAATTACGTCGTAATTTTGGTAAAAATCTAATAAAAGTACCAAGTAGGTACTTAGTTTTATTTATGAAAAAAAGCTAGTAGGTACCTAGTATAAAATAATTTAAGAGATAAATAATAACATAATTATTATTTACCATAAACACAGGATATTTCCCTAAGACCTATGAAATAAAATAAAATTGTTGAATGCCAGTGCGGCGTCGCTCGCATGATAGTATGCATGTAAATACATTTCGAAACCTACTTAAACCCATTTAAAAAAAAAACCGCTTCAAGATCCGTTGCGTAGTTTTCAAGAACTAAACATACATTAGAACAGACAGACGGAAAAAGCGACTTTCTTTATCCATGTAGTCTAAGATTAGTAATTTATTACCAATTGCTAAAATGAACAAATATCCAGCATAAAAAAAGCTAATAAAGTCCCCGTTTATGAAGAACATTGCGTTAACTTGCAACACCGGAATAATATGGGTTTTGCGGTAAAATTTACGTGTTGTGACGTGTACGTCTTTGATATATGCCGACATCGCTACTGATACCTAGTTTCTTCAAAGCGGCTCCAATCAAAAAAGTGGGCCGTTCTCTTTGTAATTTTTAGGGGTCCTTAAGATACATATTAGTGAAACTGACACCAACACCTCCTACTTTTTCTGATATCCTCGTTCAACCATACAAGTTGCCACTTTTAGCGATAATGTTTTATGAACTTTTATGCATCACATTATCATGACGAATCGAGAACCTAAGTACCTACTCTTTTTTAAAGTCGGTCAAAAATAACCAAACACCTTGCAGATCATTTACTTCATGGTAAATGAGTCGAAAGAGAGTTCACGATATGGTAGTGCAGTGACTGGCATCCACGATCTCTCTATCCCGAAACTGAATACCTACATACTACTATACCCACCAGCGTTCTCAACAGCTACAACATAAACTTCTACACAAACAGCAGTTGTATTTTAAATATCTGTGCGGAACCAATTTATAAAAAGTGTAAATTTAAGGAAGACAAGAACATAAATGTTTCTTCTCTTTTCTTCGACAGCAAATGCGTTGCTCCTGATATTTGAGTAGGTTGACAACAAATTACGTGTGAGTTGTGACATTCACGACAATCACGTGATACATAAATTCATAGAAAAACTTCAAAAATAAGTTTGAGTAGGCACTCTTTATTTTGACCCCAAGTTGTGATTCGGAAACTATTTTGTATGATAACTATTGATAAAGTAACTTTATCTGTTGGTTAAAATTTTGAGTAACAACGAGACTGTCCGAATCTATTTCACTGTTTGGCAAACCTACTTGAGGTCAAATCTAGAGTTCATTCTAATCATATGTTTATTTTGTAGTGCAGTCTTAGAGCTTCATTTCAATGAGCTATCGATAAAAAGGAAAATTTATCGACTACGTCATTATAAGTCAATATTTTATTAAATTAATTAAAGACCCCGCGCAATATATTATTTAGGCCGTACCCAATGCAACTTTGAGATATGACCACACTAATATGAAACACGTATATTATATCGTAAATGTTTGTTGTCCCTAATCAAAAAGGTACTTACATAAAAACTAGGAGCAGCAGTCGCTGCCGTGGTACTGCGCTGCAGCATGCAATTGAGTGAAGCGACTATTTCTATTAAGGCATTTATAAATCTATAAGGAGCAGGTTTTGTTCGAGACCGAATTTTGACGAAGGCCCCCAAAAAATTATTGACATATTTTTGGTCAATAACTTTTTTTGAGGGTCCTAAATCAAAATTTCTGTCTCGAACAAAACCTGCTCCTGAGAATGCTTGATTTTTGAGTGAAAAAATCATGAAAATCGGTTGTTGACATATTTTTGGTCAATAACTTTTTTTGAGGGTCCTAAATCATAATTTGGTCTCGATCAAAACCTGCTCCTGAGAATGCTTGATTTTTGAGTGAAAAAATCATGAAACAAGGCTGGAGTGCGGTTACGCTAAGCGCGCAATCGCGAAATGCTCCAAGGGTACTATCAACATGTCAGTGTCAGATTGAAAAGTGACACGTACGGACGGACAGACGGAGAACGACGGGCGTATAAGGGTACTTTTTTCAGCTTTTGCTGCTTTTGCAATTTTGTACATCGAGTTGCATTGGAGTCACCTGATAAGGAGCTCAATCAAATAAAAAAAAGTATGTCTGCATGTCTGTCTGTTTGTTTGTTCCGGCTAATCTCTGGAAAAGCTGGACCAATTTTATAGGGACTTTTACTAGCGGATAGCTGATGTAATAAGTTATAACATGGGCTACTTTTTGTCCCGGGAATCTGTTCCCGCGGGAATTGGGAACCATAAAGTTATATCACGCGGGTGAAGCCGCGGCCGTCCGCTAGTCAAAAATATAAGTGAAAGTCGTGTTTTTTGTAAGTAACTAATAATACTTTACAAAATCTATTTTATACACAATACATATATTATAATAAAACACTCAATAAAGCAGTACTCATGTAAGTGGTACGTGCTTGATTCTCACAGAAAGAGCCCGTTTACAACCGGACTTATTATGTATCAACCCGCCCGCGCCCTTAAAGCCCTCAGACCTTCCTCATTTCATTATACCTTAATGGAAACCCACTCGGCACTCACACCCTATGAAACAGATATTATTTAATGTTGCTAATTAATCTGTGGTTCAATTAAACAAGAGAGATTATTAGCCGCAAACGTGCTCAGATAATAATTATTATTATGGCAATTGTTAATATGTTTATGTCATGTGGGGAATATGATGATTAAATGTTAATAGGATGGTTAATTGAGCAAGTGTATCTAATTATTTATTAGTAGGAATTTGATTAAAGTATTCAATAAATAAATAAATATTTTTGGACATTCTCACACAACGTCATCTAGCCCAAACTAAGCTATAAGCTTGTGCTATGGGATCTAGACAACTGATAAACATACTTATATACTTCTAAATACATACATAATAATATCAGAAAATTACACACTTTTATATGCAACAAACGTATTTTAACACAGTAGAGTGGTCTTAACCTCATCTGTACCTACCTACTATAGTTTCTAACATAGTTACTAATATGTTATAGTGGATAGATTTATAATGAATACGGTCTACTACTGAACGGATCTTAAAAAATCTGTAATTAAAAGGTTATACTTAAAGTTATTTCATCTTAACAGCGATATAAAGTTTAATATTCTGAGTGAGTATTGTGCATTTTTCTTAGAGGTATCGAGACGACAGTTGATATTGTAGATGCGATTGTTTGGACCTAGTTAGTTTTCTTGCCGTACCTGTAATTTGCAATTTATTTAACCAGAAAACCAAATATATTTAACAGTAGATCCCAAGCAATCCGAACTGTTGTGAAATGAAGTCTGACCATAGACAGTGGCGGGTGGAATTCGACCACAGAAAGGGTCGGAATCCCTACAAAAGTACATTTTGTGGTCTATTTGGGTACCGCTCTAGAAAAGTTTATTATTTCATCTTACCCCACACATGTGTAAACTTCTCTGCGGTTATATTGTAAACAAAAATGAGGCAAAGGTAAGGTGCCTATATAGCGGTTTTATATTTTAATGAATAGGTTAGTGTAGTAAGATGCGCTATAGGATGCTATCAAAATCGCCAGGGATCAAATCTTAAATATGTAATCGAAAACGAAAGAATTTCTCAATAAATTACCTGGTACAAGCCTAAAGGTTCTCTCATACATAACTTATTGATGCTAAACTCTGCTTTCTTTAGACTCAATGGGGTTAATAAAAACCTACTCCTAGCGCTACTTAGGTCTTTTTTTGCCGCCGGAATAATGGAATGGGCACAACCCGGATGCGAGTGGTGGAGGTAGAGTATGTCGTATCCCCACGGCAGGCCGCGGGGATATGTCAGTCTCTTACTGACTAAATAAACTCTCCTGCCTTATGACTCTAGCCGGGGTCTTTTTGTAATTATTTTTTTATATCAGTCTTCATCAAAAAAAAGAATTAATTTTATACCTAGGTATAAACAATCCTCTTTGTCCGAAGGGATATAGCAGAGACATAATGCTTAAGTTATAGAGGGTGACACAATCGCCGCTAATAGGGCACTTTTCCGGAAAATGTCCTTTACAAATAGAAATTATAAAAAACCATGCAAATCCTATCTGTTGTAGTAATATAATTTAACCTTAATACATACCTACCTCATATTATAAAACTTAACCGGTGCGGCGACGTTCCCCCTAGCTAGAGCCATCTATTCCTCGTCGTACCCGAGATTCCCAAGACAATTTATTACACTTAGTTGAACGAAGGCTTCTGTTTTGCGATAAAAATGTAAGCTTTTTATAAAAAATGTCAGCGGTAAGCTTTTCTGACAGTAAAGCTAATCAGTTTTACATTTCACCGCCTCTCGCGTGATGTCTTGATATTTGAAACTCGTAAGATTAATGTTTTCAATCTTAACTCATGTTCCCAATTACTTAGAATGATTTTACGTCAGCGTAATCAACCCGTAAGTAACCGCGATTGACACAATCCAACGAAAACGCTCGGGAGCCTTATTACCTATAAAATTCATCACAATTAGATATCACAATTAGATATCAGTTATAAACTAGATTGAACTATCGACTCGTTCGACTATAGCTCTTGTTTGTTCCCGTTCAACGCTCACGATAGCTTAACATGATGTAAGCGATATATCATCTCTGTATAAATAGAGCAGGAGATTTAGACTCATCGACTGAATTGGCTTTTTTTCAAGACGCCTATGCCCATAATGTATCCATAACATAATACGAGTACTTACCATATTTATGTGTTTTAAATGTTTCCTCTTATTTTGACAGCGAAACAATCACTCCTATTATCTATACTTATAATAAATCTGTAGAGAGGTAAATTCTGTACATGAAATATATTTTCAAAATAACTGTCAGGGGGTGATTAGTGATCGATACTGATGCCAAAAATGCACTCAGTAAATTTTTTGTCTGTCTGTCTGTATGTTCGTTATAGAAACAAAAACTACTCGACGGATTTTAACGAAACTTGGTACAATTATTCTTCATACTCCTGGGCAGGTTATAGTATACTTTTCATCACGCTACAATCAATAGGAGCAGAGCAGTGAAGGGAAAAGTTGGGAAAACGGGAGAAGTTACTCCAGTTTTTAAGCTTCCGTCGCGTGTGCAGTCTTAATGGTTAAAGCTACACAGAAATCATGTACTACGGAAATGTTCCCCTTAAAATTATATAAAAAATATCCCAGCACTGCATATGGCTATCTTTTATGGTTGACTCACAATAACACGTGTAACTCCCGATAGCTTAGCAGTTCGGAGCTTTCTGATTATATATTTGTCTACTCTTACGTTTATAACACTCTCACTTATCCCTAATTCAAAACAGTTAATATTATTACTTATTTAATAATAAAAGCATCATAGTTATTTTGGTAGTGTTTAAATATTCGTTCAAATTATTAATAGTTTAAATTTCATTTCTTTTCAGGGTAGGTAGTAGTAGGTACGCATATATTGTTAGATACCAATAAGTAGGTTTTGCTAATTTATGTTCAGTTTTTTCTATATTAAGTAGGTATAAAGCGTAGGTACTTTTATTAATAGGTAATTATAGGTAACATTTATCTTTAAGTGAAGTAGGTTTAGGTAGATAGTATTGGACAGGCGTTTGAGCTTTATTTTCATTTCTTTTTTTGTTATAAGTGAATTTAATTTTAGGTAGAAGTGAAAATTCTGTACATTGAAAATATAAAAAAATAAATGGTAGTGGGTTACTAGACCAACACCGAATGCAAAAATGTGATTAAAAAAATTTTTGCCTGTCTGTCTGTCTGTTTGTTCAGGCATCACGCAAAAACTACCGGTTCGATTACGATGAAACTTGGTATGAATATTCTTTAATATCCTGGGCACCACACTGGGTACTTTTTACCTCGGAAAAGTATATACAATAAAAAACAAACTTAATTTTGCGGTTCGATCCCTACACCCGATTACTGTACTAACCGCAAATAATAAGTTTGTCGTAAGTTTTTTTTTATATTGGGTTCGCCAAATTGACGCCGCTCGCCTGGTGGTAAGTCGTGACGACGTCTAGCGATTGTGGGTCACTCTCAAAGCACACAATACTATAGAGAGTGGCCCTCAACTTGACGACCTACTGATGTGCCTCTTCACGCTCCGCTTAAAGAGCCCAGGGTTATATGTGGGAGGAAACACGTGCACAGGCAGGGCGTTCCAGGCCACTATCGTTCGGCCACTAACGTTTAAAACGCTCGGTTCTCGCGAACATGCTATCCACTGTGTGGGAGTGGCATCTCTGATCGGCACGCATTGTTCGGGATCGGAAGGAAGAGGGTGGGATCAGATTGAAGAGCTCTTCAGAATAGTTTACGACACCCGCAGTGGAGTTCACTAAGGGGCGCTGCACAAGGCTAAGATACTATAATATTTTAACTTTAGATACAATATCGTTTGCCATACAATTCAATGGACTATCGCACACGACGAAGATAATAAATAATATTTCATATTTTCGTACCTTAAGATGAATTTTTATGGTATAATAGAGAATATAATAGAAGATATAATAGAGAAACTGTTGTATTTGCCTGCTTTATGAACGCAATAAAACCCAAAACAATGGTTTTTAGAACTTTTGTCTGTTTGTCTGAATGTCTGAACACGCTAATCTCAGAAACAGCTTAACCGATTTGAATTTTTGATTTGAATTTGTCAATTTCAATCGCTTCATAAATAAAAAAGTTATGTAGATCTAAAGTAACACGCAAGCGGAGCTGCGGGCAACAGCTAGTACTAGACTATTATCACAGATTTAAAGTACATAGGGTTTTCAACTGGCTATATTCTGAAAGCGACGGCATTAACGAGCTAAAGACGAACCGGTTATTTCTGATGACTATCGTTAAAAGAAATGATCAATTTCATAAATCACTCCATCAACAGACCCTTACTGCTTGTCAACAGCTGACGGCTCTCACAACCCCAAACTCCCCCACTTCGCGTACCATTTTGATCATTCCACAAGCGTTGCCATTTACGAGTTACGATAAACTCTTTATTGTGACTCACAAATGCCCAAATCTCCCTACTTTTGAGAAATAATTACGTTATAATTTCCAAAGAAGTCTTGAGTTTTCTTGGAATGGTCCTATTTTTTTTTAAAGATTACTAGTAATGCAAATACGATCAACTAGCATTCCCGTTGTGTTAGGAGTGGGGAGTAGTAGTGACCGGGGATCGAACTCACATCGTCGAAACGCATGTCCAACCCCTTAGTACATCTTTTGGAGCCCAGGAGGAGCTTCACCTCGTGCTGACAGACGGACGATGATCTGCCTTTAATACTCTAACTATCAGGAAGCGGCAATAGGCTTATCCCCATATTAAGTAGGATAACAAAGTGACTGCCAGAATGTCTACTCCTTCTGGGGATAAAGCCGAGATTTTGTGTTGTGCTGTTTATTCAAATCAAATCAAATCAAATATAAAAAATAAATAGCTACATTTTAAAGCGATAAAGAACGATAAATGAATACGAGACACAAACATTAAAGTTCTTTTATCACCAACGTTTATAACGTTATGTTGAATGAATACGTTCAGTACGAATTATACATTCATGAGATACATTTAAACGATCCTACTTTAAATTCGAGGCTATACGATTTAGTACGTGCAATTTTACTCAAGGGACAAATTGTTCAGCATTTTCGGAGTTAGCAGGAGCGTTACATCGAATTATTGGCTAACAGTGTATACTTTTACCGAGGGGCTCGTGGTCTAGTGGTAACCGACATTGTTAACACATTGCAGGATGGGTGACCATTTATTAAGACACTGAGTCATACGAACATCTATGGCAGTCGTTAGGGGTAGTTGGATCCCTAAATCAAATATCCGACCGGTCTATAGACTGGAAAACCGACCCCAACTGAGTTGGGAAAAGGCTCGGTGGATGATGATATGTGTAGTTTTACCACAGAATAACTATTAGTACTGTCACGTAACTCAAATACTGAATTGATTTGATTTGTTCAAAGTTATTTTCGTAGGTCTATCAACAGAACTTTCTCCAAGATACCATAGATTGAAAAACTTGTGAACCAAAGTACGATGAGGGAGTCACCTCAAACTTTATTAATGAAGGTGGACTTATTTACCCAGTTACATATTGTTATACAGCTTAATCGTGATCTGGTGTTTATACTATGTATCTAACTTGTACCAACAGCAGCGTTGGTACTTGTAGATACATAGTATAAACACCAGATCACGATTAAGCTTGCATTTATAGGTAATTTGTTTTCATCTCTCATGCTCTGAAAGTAGGTCATTGCTTACCTGATATGCGGGTTGAAAGTGATACTGAAAAGTAAAAAAAAAATATTAGCACATCTTGAGGCGATGGCAAAAACCAAAGTTCGATTAAGTCAATACAACATTCTGGTTTTTGAATGGTCATAAACAAAAAAGAGTTAAGTTACAATAAAATAAAACACAATTAGCACAAACCATAATTATTTGGACAGTTATACCTTAAAATATTTTTTGAGTATTTTAAGGAGACTCCGACTAAACCTGACTAATTCGCCAGCCGTAATGCGTCAAATCATAAAAAAACTCTAAAGTGCTTAAAAATATGTGCGTAAAAATTAACTGAAGAAATTAAAAAACTAAAGACTATTTTGTATTGAAAAATATAACTAATGATAAGGCGGTATGATGTAAAGACTTGCCTGCCCTAAAAAAAGTGCGAACGAAAAACAAAAATTATTAAAAGGCGGGAAGTACAATACTTGATACGTGATCAATCTCTATTATTATAATTCTTTTATTTGACCTTTATTTGCTTTCCTCGTATTCGAAATGAAAAGAAGAGTGTGTAACTCGGGTGAAAACACCCATTTCTGCCTCGAACTATCGAAAATATCTCGTCAGAAATGGGATGCTTTCATCCCTTGGTTAACAATCTACTATTTAATTTTTTTGATACCATCGAGAGCCGATCCGAACCCTTAACCACATTATTGTAGTGAACTCTTCAGTTTCACGAATATTACCCAATGGGACAAGCTTGAATACTATAAGTTTTGGTTAGGTATCTAAAGTAGATTTATAGCGAGAGAATATCACAACGAACGAACACACGAGAGTTTCCCAGTTTCAGGATATAAATAAACCAGGTTGTAAAAACGTGGAATCATTGGTATTTTTCCAACGAAAATAATATTTTCCCTTCCCGTGACGAGTATTGAGTGACATCGTAACAATATTTTAGTTGAACAAGAACAAGTTCCTAAGTGATATTACGTAATAACCAAGTTGTCGAGAACCGCGCTTCTTCTTGTTCTTCTTTCTTTAAAAACGTGGCTCCATCGATATTGATCGATGATTCGCCAATGTCAAGGTAATGCTTGATTAGTTGATAGTCCCGCACAGAAGAACTAGTTAGTACCGATTTTTGCGGAGCGCCAGAGGTAACCTAAAAAGCCACCTGCCACGCGCTCAGCAAAAATCTAACTCCGTGAACAGCGCTTGTTTGTTGTTAAAATACACGTCAAAAATTGACACAACAATCGACTTCAAATTACTGAAATGGGACCAAATAATTAACGGAATGGGACCAAATTCATATGGGACTACTTGGGAACTAGTAGCTTTTATTTAAAAATCGGTAAAAACAGCCAAAATCGGTATAGCCAGTCCAAAGATAATGAAGTAACAAACATTAAAAAAAATATTCAGTCGAATTGAGAACCTTCTCATTAAAATAGCAATATGGGGGCGTCCATAAATTACGTGAGGTGTTTTTTAAATTTTCTGTCCCTCCCTCCCCCCTGGTGAGATTTTATTCAACCCCCTCCCCCATTCCCCAATCTCACGTGAGATTTTTCAAAATGTTGTGGGTTGTGTGGGTTTCTTACGTAAACGCGTTAGATTGTTATTGTAAAAAGAAAAAAAATTGCTTCGTGCTTTTATTTACGACTAGTTAAGACAAGTAATCAATATTGCTGAGAGTTTAATTATAAGTGTAATAAAAATTTAACAATAGAATACTTAAATCGTATGTAACTACTGTGATTAAAAAAAGAATATCTACTCTAATTCAGTCCATGGAGAATCATGCGCGGTCTCAAGAGAGACTATTGGAACCAACATGTCCATATGATTTTCAGTAAAATCATCTGCTCCTTCAACTTCGTACAGATCTAGCCACTCTAAGCCGTTGGCGCTTGCGCACAGTAACTCATTAGCTCGTCTTGTGACAATCCGTGAGGGTCGCACTTTGCGGAACATACGCGCTTGCTTAGCTGGTGCAATGTGGGCTGCTCGCCTGTGCTCAGCAGCTCTTGTGCTAGATGCAAAGTAAATACCGCATGTACTGCAGCATCTTTTCTCTAAATCATCACGTACACTTGGGCAATAGAGATCATAAGGCGTGCTGATGAAGGCATTCAGCGGTTGAATCGGTAGGCAGTGGCGTATTAGAAATGGAGCAAATGACTTTCCGTCATGCTCTTTCAAGTCCGGAATTGTCAAATGCCCATCAACCTGAGTGATAGGGTATGGAGGTGGCAGAAAACGGTCGTAAAGAATCATAAGCAGATCACTCCGGCATGGGCTGCAGTACTTCTGGTCATTGCATTTCACATCCTAAAAAAAAAATAAAAACAATTTCCCTTTGTAACTCTTAATTAAAATTTGTTGACATTCGCGCTCGTTAAAAATTTAAAAAATAAATAAAATAAGTAGGCACGCATAAAAATTTGATATGAACCTGTTCGGTGCAACCGAACATTTCCATCATAAACTACATTTCAGCAAAATTGTAAATCATGCATTTTATTCATTGTTAAGTTCAGTTCACTATTACGTCGCGCCATTGCACCACGTATCATTATAATTAGTTTGAACTCAATATATCAATTAGCAAAGTTTATAGTTTTCTTCTATCATCCAACTCACCGCTATCAATCATATAGTTCTCTATCATAGTGTTGGGACAACCCCAACATAATTTTGGTCCTTCGAACCGGATTACTGCAATGTACCTCGAATAAATATTGGCTCTCTCTAACTTGCTCAGTGTACCATTATTCGGCTGGCAGGTCTGGAACGCTGGAAGTGTCATTATTCGGGTCTATATATTTAGCGACTACTTCGTGTCCGTCAATGCACACTGCAGACCATATTTCTGCCTTTTTGAAATTATCCTTTTTCAGACTTTCGTCTAATGTTCTGCCGCTGGAATCAAAATGTGTCCCAAAAGAATCATGGGGAAGAACAACGCCTGTTAGTTCTCGACTGAGTGGAGCCATGCGTATCTCTACTCTGTTGAATGCGCTCCTGCCAGGGGCATTAGTCACAATAAATACTGCGTCCAAATCATATTGTTTAAAATGCTCTATGGCGTGTGCGATCACTTTGCGATATCGCGGATTCTCGTCAGGCTCACCTTCACTTGAACTTATAAGAACAGGTTTAACTTTGCTGTCTATATATTCTTTATAAATTTGGAAAAAGACTCAATTGTTAAAAGAGTGTCCAAGTCTTGAGCGTGACTAGTTGCAGTTGACGAAGAGTGCTTGCCACTTCGCATTGCTATGTAAGTTGGTCCACTATATGAAACAGCTTCTGGTCCTCCCATATTATTGGGTTTTACTTCACACAAAGCATACACGCTTGGAATTAATTTGTGCCTCGAAGCAATCACGAAGTCGTGATCTGGTAACGACACTTTATATTCTATAATTTTTTTTCTTTCAATCAGAAAAAAAATTGCGTGATATTTGCCAAGACCCCCCTCTCCAACGTAAGATTAGATGAGATTTGACTCCCCCCCTTAAACAATGTTTATGTCACGTATTTATGAACGCCCCCTATCCTATGTCGATTTGACTTGAATATTCAAAATAAGGTTTTGTGCAACTTCTTTAACTGACTTTACTGTTAATTCTTTGAAAACTAACTTTTAAATTGTCGAGTAGGTTACTCGTATCTCACTGGTTTACGGAAACGTGATGTAGATACGTATAAGTAAATACATTTGTTATTGGCTGACATTTTGAACAGGTTGCGGCAGCCATTTTTCAGACTGTTTTTTACATAATCTCTCTCTCTCTCTCTCTCTCTCATCTAAGTACATTCTACATAATTTTTTAAAACCTATTTTACCATAATTATCATTAGATTATACCATCATTACATATTATAAAACAAAGTCCGCCGTTCCGTATGTAAGTATGCTTGGATCTTTCAAACTACAGAACAGATTTTGATGCGGTTTTCACTAATAGATAGAGGGGTTATCGAGGAAGGTTTTTGTGGTATAATTTACCAAGCGGGTGAAGCCGCGGGCGTCCGCTAGTAAGGAATATAAGAACTATGTTATTCACTACTAATACTTACCGGGCGCCACTTTACCGGGCGCCACTGGAAATACCTTCTGCGTGCGGATCAGAGACGCCGGCAACGGACTTGGGAGCGGCCGCGGCCTCGAACCGTGGTTTAAACAAAATACTACTGGTACTTACCTACAAATTACCTGTTACCAACTTTAGAATGTTCTTTTTTTTTTTTATATTGGCTCGCCAAATTGACGCCGCCCGCCTGGTGGTAAGTCGTGACGACGTCTAGCGATTGTGAGCCACTCTCACAGCACACAATACTATAGAGAGTGGCCCTCAACTTGATGACCTACTGATGTTGCCTCTTCACGCTCCGCTTAAAGAACCCAGGATTATATGTGGGAGGAAACACGTGCACAGGCAGGGCGTTCCAGGCCACTATCGTTCGGCAGAAAAACGAACGTTTAAAACGCTCGGTTCTCGCGAACATGCTATCCACTGTGTGGGAGTGGCATTTCTGCCCGGCACGCGTTGTTCGGGAACGGAAGGAAGAGGGTTGGATCAGATTGAAGAGCTCTTCAGAACACTCGCCGTGGTAAATACGGTAGAATGCGGCCAAGGAAGCTATTGTTCGGCGCTGAGCTATAGCGGCTCAAGGCTTCCCGTTACCTCCGGACAATCTGTAATACGGAATAGCCCGTCGCTGCATAGCGTCGAGAGCGTCCAGCAGATACTTCGCGGAGCCGTCCCAGAGGTGAGAGCAGTATTCGACGCAGGGTCTAATCTGCGTCTTGTACAGCAGACACCTCTGGTCCGGTGTAAAGAATCTCTTTACCTTATTCAGTATTCCTAGTTTTCGCGAAGCTAGCCCTATACATCTTTCGATGTAGTTTTTATTATTGAGCTCTCGACGAACGTCTATGCCAAGGATGTCAAGGTTGTCCTTCATTGGTAATAATGCATTCTGAAGAGAGGGTAGGGGAAGGAAAGGGGATTTCTTCGCTGTAAATGCACACGCCTGTGTTTGGCGGCATTGAACTCGACCAGGTTCT
>OY748288.1:856479-944532 GCA_963556515.1 Nudaria mundana
AAGTTTTACAATTACCCAACAGTGTATTCAGATGCCAGAGGCAATGCAATTAAGCACTATACATATAGTCAACACATATATATTAATTATACAGGTAACAAAACACGTGGCACCATCTACCGACCTTGCCGGTAACATTCTAATAAAAAAAGTTAGAATCAGTTTAGTATTGAACACCATTAATTACACAAATTTTAAAGAACAAATACTCCGTACTTACAAACAGTAAAAGAGAAACAAAATGCACATACTAACAACCAAACAATTATTTAGATAATATTTAGTTAGTTTCAATTGTATTTCCTTAAATAAATTACTTCTAATAGACAGGTAACCCAAACAATTATATTCTGGTCTAAATTAACATCATTTCAATAGTAGCAATAAGGTAATTTAATGGAGTTATGTACAAACACAATTATAACTTATTATACTCAATACTCAATACATTTATTGCTTCCATAATGTGCTACAGATGTTAAAATAAGTAAAGTTACAAGTATGGACCCTGTCGGGCACAGCACAATGTTTGTCTGGAGAGAGGAGGAATTCTATTTTATTTATTAATTAACTACGCATAACCTTATTTCGTTTAAGGGTTTTTGTTTGATATTTATATGGATTATATTACGTTTTTATAGTATTATTATGATGTACCTATGTAAATTGCAATTTTGGTACATTTAATAAAAATAACAATCTGTTTTGTTTTTGATGTCATAAATATCGCAATACAAACGTACCTCAATATCCTGGCGTTTAAGGCTATGCAAAAGTCATATTAACAATGTCACACCCAACCAATTCCTAATGTCATTCATTACATTCCTAATGTTATTCACAATTTACACAATACAAACACTAATATATGTTAATGAAAATAATATATACAAAAAATGTCAAATTAGTCCATAATTTCATTACAGTCATCTATCAAACAGTTCATACATAAACATCCCGGTTATAAGAAATATTATGTGTCAATCCAAAACCCCTAATGTCGTTATGCGACAGCGTATACGACGATGAGTGTGTGTGAACGCGATGTTATACGCGATGTGTGTGAACTTAGCAGATCATTGTCCAGCAGATCAAAAAAAAATGTGAGTTCTTTTCGCATGCAGCTGAGTTCTATAGTTCCTGATAGTTTTTAGAAATAGTTCTGGCGTTTTTACCCCAAAAATGTCAATTAAAGAAATGATCTGCTAACTTCCCGTAGCAGATCATTGTCCAGCAAATCAAAAAAAAAGTGAGTTCCTTTCGCATGCAGCTGAGTTCTATAGTTCCTGATAGTTTTTAGAAATAGTTCTGGCGTTTTTACCCCAAAAATGTCAATTAAAGAAATGATCTGCTAACTTCCCGTAGCAGATCATTGTCCAGCAAATCAAAAAAAAAGTGAGTTCCTTTCGCATGCAGCTGAGTTCTATAGTTCCTGATAGTTTTTAGAAATAGTTCTGGCGTTTTTACCCCTATGTCAATTAAAGAAATGATCTGCTAACTTCCCGTAGCAGATCATTGTCCAGCAAATAAAAAAAAAAAGTGAGTTCCTTTCGCATGCAGCTGAGTTCTATAGTTCCTGATAGTTTTTAGAAATAGTTCTGGCGTTTTTACCCCAAAAAATGACAATTAACGAAATGATCTGCTAACTTCCCGTAGCAGATCACTTTGCAGCAGATCGGAAACAAATGTGAGTTCTTTTTGCATGCAGCTGAATTCTGCAGTTCTAGATACTCAAAGATAGTTCTGAACCATCGTGGGGATGCCAGTGGATCATGTCAGAACGTTGTAAATTCAATAAACACAATTTTCTTCGTGAAAATGGAATAAATAATTCGAGTTATTGTGAAAGGCTAGAACTCTGCAATTTTTAAAACATTCGTATGGGACTACAAACTAGAGCTCTATCCGGAACTCACGTCCCAGTACCAGCGGATCATATGAGAACCTTTAAAAACTCGCAAAATATAATTTTCATCGTTTCAAACAATTCTCGAAGGCTAGCACTCTTTCGCTTTTCACGTATGAGAACTACAGTCTAGAGCTCGATTGGAGTCCGGAACTCACGTCCCAGTACCAGCAGATCATGTGGGTACCTTTGAAATCACGAAAAATATCATTTTCGTCTATTTAAAAAAATCTCGAAGGCTAGAACTCTTTCGCTTTGCACATATTCGTATGAGAACTACAATCTAGAGCACTATTGCAGTCCGGAACTATAGAACTCAGCTGCATGAGAAAGGAACACCCTTTTTTGATCTGCTGGACAATGTTCTGCTACGGGAAGTTAGCAGATCATTTCGTTAATTGACATTTTTTGGGGTAAAAACGCCAGAACTATTTCTAAAAACTATCAGGAACTATAGAACTCAGCTGCATGCGAAAGGAACTTACTTTTTTTTTGAACTGCTGCAAAGTGATCTGCTACGGGAAGTTAGCAGATCATTTCGTTAATTAACATTTTTTGGGGTAAAAATGCCAGAACTATTTCTAAGAACTCACATTTATTTTTGATCTGCTGGACAATGATCGGCTAAGTTCACACACATACGACCGCGTTGGTCTATGGTCGTTATATTCACAAATCTCAGTAAGTAAGCACATACAAACATTAATAGAATATAACAGCACTAAATATGTATTATTCATAAACCAACTGTAATTATATATTTCATGTCAACATATTTTAAATTATTGAATGTGATTTATTATTGTTAGGAATTAGGCACTATTGTTTTTTTTTTTTTTTAAACTGGTTTTTTTTTTACATACTTTGTCATTATTAAAATCATTCATATCAGAATCAGTGTCAGAACTATTTTTATTCAGCTCTAGGGCAGTCATGGCATCATTCTGTTAGCTGCTACTACGGTTTGCCCCCTTTTTTTTTTCTTACAGGATCGCAGTCAGTTGGTATCAGTCGTTCCCTAATGTAGGTACGAACTACGCGAGAGTGGCCAACGTAAGCTGGGAGAAGCTTCTTATTATTGCTAAGATAGACTCTCTTAGGGAAAGATTTAAAGATAGGTACTAATATTTTAACCGTAGCTTCCCAATACTCCAAAACATAGGTACTGTATGTCAGTAAATATATGTGTAGCTGTATTTAGGTACTTCAATAAGTATTGTAAGAGACAGAAATCTCAAGAAGAGGAAGACGAAGGCTGCCAAGAAAGCGGCCAAAGCCGCCGCGGCGAAGGCGCCGAAGAGGCCCCGCCCTCCTCGCTCCACCGCCGTCGTCCTGACGGTGACGACGGTAGGTGTGGAGAAAGGGGTGGGGTACGCCGACGTACTGAGGACCGTGAAGTCCTCAGTCAACCTCTCGGCCCTCGACATACAAGGGGGGCTCCGGTGCAAGACGACACGCACCGGGGCTCGCCTCCTCGAGGTCTCCGGCGCCTCCAGCGGCCCTAAAGCTGACGCCCTAGCGGCTCAGCTTAGGATCGCGCTGGACGAAAAAGCCGTCCGCGTCACCAGACCCACCAAATGCGCCGCATTGCGCATCACGGGTCTGGATGACGCGGCCACGACGGAGGAAGTTGTCTCCGCCGTCGTGGAGGCGGGCGGCTGCCCCCGTGACCAGGTGAAGGCTGGAGATATCTCCTTCGGCTCCACTGGTCACGGGATGACAGTCGTCCAGTGCCCCGTCGCGGCGGCACTGAAAGTGGCGGACGGACGAAGCCTCCTCGTAGGGGGCTTCCTAAAGGCGCAGGTGCACCTCCTTCGTGCCCGGGAAACCAGATATTTCCGGTGCATGGTGGTGGGGCACGTCGGAGTGCAGTGTACAGCGGAAGTCACCGTGGGCGATCGGTGCTTCCGCTGCAGCCGGCCCGGTCACAAGGCAAGTGCCTGTGACGCCCCGCCAAACTGCTTTAGATGCGAGGCGGAGGGCAAGACCGCGGATCACCGGGTCGGCAGCACAACCTGCGCCGCCTCGAGGCCAATACCTCGTCCGTCCGCTGAGAGCGGTGGGGGTGCCGCCCTTGCGCGGCCAGTTGTTTCGCGGCGGGATGCGGTTATGGACGTCAATTAATGTCTGACGCCCGTATCCGTATCCTGCAAGTGAATTTGAACCACTGCCGTGCTGCTCAGGATCTTCTGTACCAGAGCATCCGGCAGTGGTCCATAAACTTGGCCGTGGTCGCCGAGCCGTACTACGTCCACCCGGGAAGCCCGGTGGATGAGGACGGCTCGGCCTGTTGTATCTTTGGGGGGTCCGCCGCAGACAACTCGCGCCTTGCGATCATTGCAAGGGGCCGCGGGTGTGTTGCGGCGGACTATGATGGGTTGGCAGTCGTGGCCACCTACATCTTGCCGAACATTGACGAGTCTCAGTTTGAGCTATGGCTCACTGAGCTCGACGTCGTCTTCGCTGCGTGCCGTCCTCGCCCTGTCCCTGCTCCTGGGAGACTTCAACGCCTGGAGTGAGGCGTGGGGCTCCCGGGAAACCAGGGACAAGGGGAGGCTTCTTGAGGACTGGACCAGAACACGTGGTCTGGAGGTCCTCAACCGGGGGAATGTCGCCACCTTTCGGCGGCGGGGGGGGGGGGGGGGGGGGGGATCGATCGTGGACGTAACGTTCGCATCCCCTGACCTCGCCCGCCGTATTACAGGCTGGCACGTGGAGGAGGGTGAGGAGACGCACTCGGATCATCGGTACATCCAGTTCACCATCTGGATCAGGAGGCTCTCCTGGAGGCATCCATCGCTCAGAGCTGCGCGCAGCATGCATCTCCGCCCGCCGCCGGTACACCAGGTTTCGCCGGAGGCGTCGCCGCCCAGACGACGCGGCAGCCCGAGAGGCGGAGCTTTTTCAGGCATACAGGGAGGCCAAAGGTATTCTCCAGGAGACGATAAAGCGGGCCAAGACGGCGGCCCGCGAGGAGCTCCTGGAGACCCTGCAGCAGAACCCATGGGGGCGCCCGTACCGACAGGTCAGGGAGAAACTCCGACCTAGGGCGCCCCCACTGACCCAGAGTCTCCAGCCGCAGCAGCTGGAGCGGGTCATGGGCTCCCTGTTTCCGACGTGCGATGGCTCCGTCTCTGCCCGACGCGGATAGCACCAACGAAGACGACGTACCCGAAGTCAGGGTGGGGGAGCTAGGTGCGGCAGTACTCCGGCTTAAACGCCGGAAAATCACTGCCCCCGGACCCGACGGCATTCCTGGCCGTGCATGGGTCCTGGCCCTCGAAGAACTCGGGCCTCGACTGATGGGGCTCTTTAGCGCATGCCTCGAAAGGGGCCAGTTTCCCAAGGTGTGGAGGACGGGGAAACTGGTCCTGATCCGTAAGGCGGGGCGGGGCGGCCGGTGGACTCACCGTCCGGATACCGGCCGATCGTGTTGCTCGACGAGGTGTGTAAGCTCTTTGAGCGAATTATCGCGGAACGCCTCGTCGAGCATCTCACGAGTGTGGGGCCAGACCTGGCGGATAACCAGTTCGGTTTCCGTCGGGGACGCTCCACCGTGAGCGCGATCATGCGCGTGAAGAGCCTGACGGAGGAAGCAGTCTCGCAGGGCAAGGTGGTGGTGGCGGTGTCTCTTGACATCGCCAACGCGTTCAACACCTTGCCATGGAGCTGCGTTAGGGAGGCGCTCGTGTATCACGAAACGCCTCTCTACCTCCGTCGTATTGTCGGGGCCTATCTCTCGGAGAGGGCCATAGCTTTCCCCAGCTGGGTCGTGCGGTGTTCCGCAGGGGTCGGTCCTGGGGCCGCTTCTGTGGAACATCGGCTACGACTGGGTGCTGCGGGGTGCGTTGCCTAGGGGTGTCGGCGTAACGCCTCGTCACGGCGCGGGGTGCAACGTACCAGGAGGCAGCACTCAAGGTCACGACGGGTGTTGCTCGAGTCGTGGGTCGGATACGGCAGCTGGGACTGGAGGTGGCCTTGCACAAGTCCGAGGTTCTGTGTTTTCACAGACCTCGGAACGGTCCACCCGAAGGTTCCAGCATAAATGTGGGAGGCGTTAGCATCGGCATCAAGCCCTCGATGAAGTACCTAGGGATCGTACTTGATAGCCGATGGAACTTCGGACCACATTTCCGAAGTTTGGTCCCCAAGGTGACGCAGGCATCGGTCGCGCTTTCGCGACTGGTGCCCAACCTAAAGGGACCCAACGCCTCCTGCAGGAGACTGTACCTGGGGATCGTGCGGAGTATGGCCCTATACGGGGCTCCCGTATGGGCGGATAGGTAGGCGGTCAAGGGGAACGTGACTCTGTTAAACAGACCACTTCGAACCTTGGCCGTCAGAACCGTACGGGGGTACCGCACGATCTCCGGAGAGGCTGCATGTCTCCTAGCCGGGACCCCTCCATGGGACCTGGAAGCGAGAGCCCTTGCGTCATTGTTCCAATGGCGCAAGGAGGCGCTGGAGCGGGACCACAGGCCTGCGTCTCGAGAATACGAGGACCAGCGGTCCCAACTCCGCCAGGATCTCATGGAGTCATGGAGGGTGCGACTTGAGCAACCCAAGGGGGGTGCCATCTTCATCGCGGCGGTGAGACCGATCATGGACGATTGGCTGCAGAGGCAGCACGGTGACCTCACGTACCGTGCGACGTAGATCGTTGCCGGCCATGGATGCTTCGGTAGCTATCTGTTTCGCATGCATCGTGAGGTCACACTCCGGTGTCAACACTGCGAGGTTTCCGACGACGACACCGCACTCCACACGTTGGTGGAGTGCTCAGCGTGGGCGAGTCAGCGCCGGGACCTCGTAGTGGGTCTGGGCGTGGATACCCTATCGCTGGGGACCATGCTTCAAGCCATGGTATCCAGCGGGAGTAGGTGGAACGCGGCCGTGTTCTTCTGCGAGCAAGTCATGCTCGCGAAGGAGGCGGCCGGGAGGGAGAGGGAGCGTACCCTCCCCGCCGAGTTCCGTAGTCGGCGGCCAGGCCGCCCCAGACTACGCGACTACGCCCAAGACTATCGTCCTCCATGATCGGGGCCTGAGGACGGCGGGATCGCCACCCACCGTCCTTACAGAAGCAGGCTAGAAGGGTTGCGTGCTGCGGGGCCTTTGCCCCATAGCACGCAACCAGATTCACTCACTGACGCGGGATAAAACCCGACCCCAATGACGCGGGATTCTCGTCCCGACCAAACACCCGCAGAGACCACAGAGGTGGTCAAAGTCCGCCGGGCGCCACTGGATATACCCTCTGCTAGTAACCTGAGACGCCCGGCAACGGACGTTAGAGCGGCCGCGGCCATGGGCCGCGGAATTAAAAAAAAAAAAAAAAAAAGAGAGAAATCTGCACAATAAGAATAAACTACCCCCTCCATATTATTGGCTTAGTAAGGTTAGTGATTATTTCAAGGGGAAAGGTATACGCTTTTATAATAAATTACCTGAGACCAATGCGTTGATTTGTTTTACTGCAATTTGATGAACCACAAATAATGCATCTTACTTACATTTGGTAATAAATAATGCATGATGACGAAATCCAGACAGCTATCTCGTCATCTGTTATCAGCAAGGGATTACGCTCCTTAACCGTTATAGAGTTGAGCATTTCTTAACCAACACAAATCTGGAGATTGCCATTCTTTTTATGAATCAGTGTGATAGAATTCGCCTATTCTGATTTCGAATCCCATATAATTAAATATAATATGAATATTATGGACATTCTAGTACGTCATCTAGTCCAAATTAAGCTAATATAATAAGAATTATTATTATTATAATTTTCTTTTTTTTTTGGTCATTCTCTCACAACGTCATCTAGTCCAAATTAAACTAATATACGGTTGTGTCACGGGATCTAGACGACTGATAAACATACTTATATATTTCTAAATACATACATATTATACATGGAAAATACCCAAACTCCGAAACAAACATTTGTGGATCACACAACTAGGGTCCGTTGTACCTTTTATAAAGTACATACCTATAACTAAGGGGATATTGGGTACCTAATCCAAATATCGTAAAATAAAAAGAAAAACATAAATCCTATAATAAAATTCTATTCTTATACTTATACCTACATGCGTGTAGGCAATTCCTACACACGTAATTTGTTCTAATTGAGTTTCAATAGGTGCCTAAGCAGAACCTAACTTTGCCGAACCCCAATAAAAGACAAAAATTGTAAACTTCAGGCACAGAAGAGTATACTATACTACTATGACCACTTCCACTAAGTATGCTATCTTTTATTTGTGCATCAGATCCGTGATCATATGTTTAATTAGAATTTTATTTTCCTATTTAAGAAAGAAAATCGATATATTACTATTCTATTCTCAAATACATACGTGTAGCTATTTCTTATACACGTATTCTATGCTATTAATTTTAAATAATAACTAGTATTTCAATCCCCAACAAAATAAAAGATCTTATAATGTAATAATGTAGGGTACCTTTATATAAAATTTAAATTAAGAAAGTAAAAATAAACTAGGTCATAGCATTATAAAAATAGGCGTACCTATGTAGTAACATCCCACTTCTGAACTGTAATAAAACTAGCTCTGTAAGGTTCTACTTTATATTTATTCGTAATCCACCCGTTCGATTACCACATTCCGAGAAGAAGGGCAAGAAACTCGGTAGGGTCATATTATTATAATATCTTACAAACATTTAAACATAGTAATAATGTAACAATAACTTACATAGTACAGAAGCAATCCTCACGGATCGACCGACAACAGTCGATCCGTCACATCAAGTAGCCAAACTGTCTCATATACCCATTAGGTACATACTTATGGTAATAATTTGTGAATAACATAATACACTTGTAAATTCGTAGTCTAAACTGAACAGGAACTGCCCCGATCTTACTACAACACTCCCTTTTATCCAAAATCCCAATGGTGGGAGTCGGCAGACATTGACAGTGCGTTTTTATATTTATCTACCCTACCATCTTTACCCTCATTACATTATTTCTCGCTTCGGTGTTGCAAGGACAATGAATTAAATATATTAAAATAATAGGAATCAGTAAAACCTAACACTTGTTTGAATTTATTTTTTAGTAGGTAGAGTTTGTTTGTTTACAGACAGATGGACAAACATCAGGGCTATATCCCCGAGGGGAAAGCTTAAACTCATCACACACCCACACTTTGCCAGTTATTTTGTTGGTCCCACGTAACAGGGGCCAAGCCTATTGCCGTTACTGGGCACTTAAATCACTTGAATACTCAAAACCACTCTGTAATTCAAACCGAGTTTCCTACAGCCAGGACAGATCCTCGGACTGCAGAGAATCTATTTAGTGGTTTGTTTACGCGTATTATTACCTTATGCAAGCTCACATAGTTAGATTAGAGATGTACCTTCACCCGCCAGTGCGTGCGATGGTTGTCCTAAGCCAGAATACAAACAACGGGTAGGTATTGCGCATTATAAAACAAACAGAGATAAATTTCAGTGTAACCGCACACTGTGCGATTCCGAGCGACTGATCTTACTTCCGTTGAATAAGAAGATAAATCAGAGACTTTATCGCGATAATACTAAAACACGAGGCACGCCTTCCATATTTCCAGCCCTTTACGCGTCCTCGGTTTTAAGAGGAGTAAATAAGTAAAAAAAATCGTAAATTAAAAGTCTCTGGTTAATGGTTCTGCGGTTCTGTGAACCTCGTTCATATTATAGGTACTCGTGTCTTCTAGAAATAAGGCACATAAGTTCAACACAATGTGCTGTTTATACTTATTTCACTCTTTTACGGGGAGAAACAGGAGTGTAGCGTAAATATGCACATAGCATTTACTACCTGATGTTTCGACCAGGTTGCGGCCGTGGTTACAGACCGAGTAATACACGTTTGTGTTAAATACTCTTAAATAATCAAATAAAACTTTCGCGTTTCATTACTTAGTTAACGAAACGCGAAAGTTTTAATATTAGTACCGTGCTGTTTAGTTGGTAGTCCCGTAGTCCCTACCTCGTTGATAGTTCACGGTGAGGTCCATGAGCATTGCGCATTTCAAAAGTTTGTAGTTAACAAATTGTTCCATAACACGTCTATGGTAGGACCAACATGGTGGCTCATGAGTAGGTACTAAAACAAACATTTTGTACGAATGCATGTTTAGGTTGATTTCGTATCGCCTGGCGACACTCGACTTAGCTCAGCTCAGTCGGAGGCTGGGAGTTTCACGGTTCGCGTCATCGGAGCGAAGCGAAGCACGATGTTCGAAACTGTGTGAAGCGACACGTGAAATGTTAACTAGTTGTAGTGTAGTGTTGTGTTGAAAGTTACGTCTAGCTCTTTAGAATACGGAAGATTATGATTATGATATTACTACCTACTAGTTTTCGGAGTTTACCTCACTAGGCTGGCCATATTTAGATGTCTTCTAAAATTAGTATCTACTCACAATTAAAACTTCCCTACGTCACGAAATGAATGGATCGTCACAGTAACGATCTTTAACGCCAGTCTGAGTCATTGTTATCTACTTAACTCATCTCATATCGACCTTCCTAGTAGTTTTAATACTTTAAATACAAATGCCCACCAGCTGCCACGAAAATTTCCAATAACTAATTGTTAAGCTTTCGGAGAGCTTAAAAATCAAGTTGATACTTTTATTTTGATTTTATACATAACCTTGTTTAAACAAAACCCGCTGTTTAAACCTGTACTGTAGAAATAAAAAATTGATAGAATTAAGCCTAGTTAATTAAGAATGAGCCCTGAGAGGGCTGTCGATTTAATAGGCAGACTAGTTACATAACGATGTAGAATAGGCTCTGCCATTGGTAGGTAAAAAAAAAAAAAAAAAAAAAAAAAAAAAAAAAAAAAAAAAAAAAAAAAAAAAACATAACCTTAACTTTAAATGTGAAATGAATGTAAGACGATTTCGTTTTGTCCCCAGGTCCAACATGTGGGACATTAACTAAAAGTTCTCGGGACATCCGGAGAGAACTACGGTAGGTTTCACCTAGTCTAATCGGTTCCTCAATAAATATATTTTAGAGCCGGAACGTGATGTGATGTGCAAGTAATAAAACACGTGTGACATTGGAGTTTAGACGCGTTTTCAATAACTCCGTGAAGTCGCACGCCTACAACAACGATTAGTTAATTTTACGAGTCGGCACCGTGGCTCGCTCACGATTGAATACAAAAGTGTGTTTACGATGCAATAACAAATACTCGTACAATAAACAAGAGCTTTGAACTCGCCCCGTGGGCGTCGTCGTATTGCAGGGAGCGGCGCGGCGGCGCGGCGCTGAGGCGGCCATGGACGAGGCGGGCTCCGGCGAGGCTGCTTCGCGGCTGTCGGCGCGCAGCACGCTGGAGGCGCTGCGCCGCCACTCCAGGCAGATCGCGGCGCGACGGGAGCGGCGCGTGCAGGTGCTGCCCCCTGCCCCTGGACCGGCCCGTGTGGTAGTACTGCTGCGGCGCCACTGACTCGCGCCTCTGTTTCAGTTCTCGGAGCGGGCGCAGGATGGCGCTCGCGGCGGCGACACGGCCGGTGAGTACTTCCACCCGCCCTCGCTAAATATATCTCGTCCGCATTGCGAGGCGGTGACTCGGGCGTGGAGTGGCGGCTGCGCTCGCGGTGACGGTGGGCGCGGCCGCCCGCTCGCTGCAGTACAGTGTGTGTGCGTGTGCAGACAGCGGTGGATCCGACATGTCGGGCGGCAGCGGCGGCGACGGCGACCGGGACCGGGACCGGGACCGGGCCCGAGACCGTCGGCCCTCCACCTGCCGCGTGGAGCTGGGCGCACTGCTGGCGCCGGAGCCGCGCCCGCTCGACAACAAGGTCAAGGTACGAGGGGACACCTGCCACTGCCCCGACTGCATGAGAATGCTTTGAACATGTCAGTGGGTAGGATTTGTGAGGAGGGGGAGACCCCTCCTCACAAATCCTACCCACTGACATCCTGACGTCCTCTCCCTAGTTCTCTAATCATTAACCCTAGCAGTTAAGTATTGCTGTGTACGTTTTCCCTTGCAGAAGGGCCAGGACTGCAAGCGGTACGATAAGGTGTGCAGGAGCCACCTGAAGTGACGTATAGCATGTTATGTCGTATTTATAGTTTAGAGATTGCATATTGCAAATCTAAATATTGGTACATGTAATTTATGTACCGGTAGCGGAGAGCTTCGTGTCTTGTGATGTCCAGCTCCGCATGGAAATGAATCAACCTCGCCGTAGTTAACTACTACTGTTTATTGTGTATGTGACAGCATTTATTTTCTTTTGGCCAACATTAGCCATGTTTATCTCTAGTCAAAATACATTAATATATAAAACATGACGCTTTGTTTGTTTATCTTTCCATTTAGGCGTAGTCTCAGTTGCGAGTAGGCGACGGGACGCGACGCGACGCCAGCGGGGCGGGTATAGTTGCATTCGATGACAGTCACTGTAGAGATGATACTTGTGCACCGATTAGTCCATAGGTATTCGTAGTAATGCTTCGAGCCAAATGCAGTTAATATGTAGTTTTAAGTGGTTGTGTCAGTCTTGCTTGAAGCCATCTCAGATAATATTACAGGAACGATTATTTTGAGAGCCAATATGTTTCATTAAATATATTGAACTAACAATGTTGACTAAACAAACCGCAAATAAAATCAGGTACGATGCCTTAAAGTTCCATAGCAAGTTGCTATTAATAGGAATTTACTTATTACTCAATGATGCTTAACTGGTTGGATACCTACCAGCTGCTGTTCCCCGTGTACCGCTGGGCGAGCGTCAAGTGATGGTTTTGATGCTTCGAGGGCGAGTCTTCACATAACCTCAGCAATGTGCTACCTACTAGTTTCAATTAAATAATCTCAAAACCAATATAGCTAAGCCTTAATATACAGGATCTAACATTTAAATGGGTCATGCAAAATGTGTTGTTTAACAGTGATGCATTTACGGAAAACTTTTTAATTTTATTTACACTAAAAAGTTTTAAGTGTTTAGCAATTGCCTCTGTATAATTGAGTTCATACGTCTAAATATTTACACAAGTATGATCAACTGGACTAGTCTAAACGACACGTCACACGCATTCTTTTAGTTTACAATATACTTAATCAAATTCTGGTGCTTATTTATTTGATATCAAGTCTAGAGTCACTAAAAGACGCTGCACCAACGAACTTGGAATGACATTGTGACGTTATTCGACTCGCAGATAGTACGAGTATAGTCCATGACAAACCGCGTAGAGTCACCACCCGCCACCGCCACCGCCCTCCAAGGCCTCCCCGCGCGACCCATTTGCATAATGAGTGGCCGGTCAGTGCCACAGCCGCTTCCCTCTTGTCACTCTCGTATGGTGATGTGTATACATTGCCGAGACATCGCAAACTATTTAGCACTGAACATCGTGCCTCAGGAATTCGTGATATTGGATAGATAATGTTTTAATACGTTTGTGAGACAATCGCCAATGAAACAATACAAAATAATTTAAACAGGGATAGTAAGTACATGCCAGTATTCCCCCTGGTACTCGTGGTTGATTACTGAGATCGAGGTCAGTCGATTTGTGGTTTAAACCATTGATTCTACCTCGCTTAAAGCAGATAGGTACTTACATTAGGTATATTAACTCCATCGAGGGACACGTATCCGTTACTTCAAGATATATTTCATTAACCCCAACCACTCCAGAAACTCCCTGAGCTACTCGGATGACATTATTTACGTCATTTAGTTATTACGATCACGAACAGAAAGGTGCGGCGTACACAAAGCGACGTGCACAATTTATAGCTGTTTAGTTTGATTTGGTCACTGTCGGCAGGAGCTCGTAGCTTTATGTCTGGCCAGCTCTGAAACAAATGGCATCAAACGCTGGTAGTCTAATTAATTTATTAGGAAAAATAACTAATATTAAGTATATTGACAATGTTCGCTGTCATTCATAGCGCCACAGCATACATGGTATGACAGAGGAGGAGAATGTGGTGCGGCCACATCAAGAGATGGCCGTGCTCTCCCTGGAGGAAAAGAGATACCTCCTAGGAGTAGAGCGCGGTGACGTGGCGGGCACGCGACGCGTGCTGCAGCGCGCCCGCGACACTGGTTTCATCAACGTCGACTGCGTGGACCCACTCGGCCGCAGCGCACTGCTCATGGCCATCGATAACGAGAACCTGGAAATGGTGGACCTCCTGCTCGAATTTGGTGTCGAAACCAGAGACGCTTTGCTGCATGCCATCTCAGAGGAATTTGTGGAGGCAGTCGAGGCACTGCTAGACCACGAGGAACGGACCCGCAAACCAGGCGAACCAAATGTAAGTAACAAGTGAATCACTGTCAAATGTATTAACGTGACTGTGATGCAAATCTACGACGAGCTTTGGTGTGTTTCAGAGTTGGGAGGCGCTTTCACCAGAGACGGCAACGTTCACAGCGGATATCACACCACTCATCCTGGCAGCACATCGTGATAGCTTCGAAATCATAAAATTGCTGCTGGATCGCGGTGCCATGCTACCGGTGCCGCACGACGTGCGCTGCGGTTGCGACGAATGCGTACGTTCACGTCGCGAAGACTCGCTGCGGCATTCGCGATCCAGGATCAACGCTTATCGAGCACTCGCCTCACCATCGCTAATAGCCCTCTCATCCAAAGATCCAATCTTAACGGCATTTGAATTGTCTTGGGAGTTACGACGCTTATCAGCTCTCGAGCATGAGTTTAAAACGGAGTACCAAGAGTTGCGGTCACAGTGTCAGGAGTTTGCGACGGCGCTGTTGGACCATACGCGTACCTCGCACGAGCTGCAAGTGTTGCTGAACCACGAGACAGGTTCCCCGCAGACGCAGCCACCCGAGCCTGGCGCTCCTGAACGGATGCGACTATCTAGACTGAAGCTCGCCGTAAAACTTAGACAAAAGAAGGTAACCTTTTTTTACGATTTACCTGCAAATTAAAAAGCTATCGCTAAATTTTATCCAAACCCCTACGACTATCGGACGATGCCAATTCGTGCCTGAACCCACTCTCGTCAGGGTTGGCAGCCGTCACTTCGCCAGTGTCCTGCCCCCACAAACGAAGTGAAACGATCATCACAGAAGATGCCTCTTGCATTTCGCAGATACATGACAAGTTTTAGTAATGTAAGTTGGTAAATAGAGATTGTTTCCATCACACACTGTTTCAGTTCGTGGCGCACCCGAACGTCCAGCAGCTTCTGGCTTCCATCTGGTACGAGAGCGTCCCAGGGTTCAGACGGAAGAACATGTTGCTTCAGGCGGCGGAGATGGTGCGCATCGGGGCCATGTTCCCGCTGTACTCGATCGCGTACATCGTGGCCCCACACTCCGCCCCAGGCCGAACACTTCGAAAGCCATTTATCAAGTTTCTGTGTCACTCCGCAAGCTACTTCATGTTCTTATGTGAGTCGTATTTCATAATATGTTTTATTTAGTAAACGTTTATTGGCTAGTTCAGTCTTGTAATGTGAATATTATACAGAGAATAACATACAATCCGACAGGGATATTATGCATGATGGTAAACTTGCGTTGGCCTTATACATTCAGTTTTGTTCAATTTTCTTCCGATTATGTGGTTACCTGGAAGACATTGATTCTTAAGCCATATAAGGACTGACTACTGTTGTATAGGTATATTTTTTTAGTTTTAGGGCAGTGTAACATAATTGTTTATATTTTGTGTATATAAAGAGTAGGGTATTTTATCTTCATGTCTACTTTTGTGAATGACACACTCAGAATGATTCGAGCTATTAAACAGTATTAAAACTTTAAGAATCGCGTTCAAACGTTTTTATATCAGAGCTAGTAGATAAACACATGAGACTTGGATTGTACTTCGCTCAGGACAGATGTTAAACATCTCGCTGTGAACTATACTGTACCTACATACACTGACCTTGATTAACATGAGATATATATATTATGTTAAAACGAATTCAATTATGGAGGCTTATTTTATATTGTTAATTCAAATGAGGTTGAGGTGAGTAGGTTTTTATTGAAAATTGTAAATTAAAAAATGTTTTGTCACAATAAGTTACAAATAAACGATAATTTAATTAAATATGACTTATGTCACATAATAGGGAATAGTAGCAGGCCTATGTCACTCGCCTAACAATCGCGGAAAATACGTGACGTCGGCGACAACTTGAAGTTGTAAGTCAGTAAGGGTTGTCTCTTGCTTGTGACACGGCATTGACCATAGAGATGATATTGAGGCATTAACGTCATAATTATTGGTCAAATTATGCTGGTACTTTCATGTCAACCCTAACTTTCGAATTATGTTCTCTGTAAACAAAAGAATGTGCTTTAATTAATGTCGGAGTGCAAGTTCTGTATGTAAGTACTATTCCCTATTCTGTGATAGTAGGTAGAAGCTGGATGGGTCTCTTTTTTTTTAAATTCCGCAGCTCAAGGCCGCGGCCGCTCTCACGTCAAAAGGTATTTCCAGTGGCGCCCCGCGGTGGATGGGCCTCTAATTTATCTCCATCCCTAATTCTTTTTTTTCGAGATTGTATGATTTCATTATGAAATAAAAAATATTTGTGTTCATTTAGCCCATATTTTGCAAGTAGGTACCTGTTAGATGCCATACAATACCTAGGGGCGAGCATATTGCCTCTTTTGGTATTGTATAAGAGCCTCATCTATCTGTCCCCAGGTGCACTGCGTGCAGTTGAGAATGAGGCTTTTTGGCATCCAACTAAAAATCAAATACGAAATAGTGCCTATTAAAAGTTAATCACTATTTTATAAGCATCCCGTACCTACTAGTGAAGAGTCAATGAATGCACCGCTAAGCAGCCATAAAGATTTTATTACACTCGTAAAATACAGATTCTTGCAAGTTTGACTGCTTCCTATTTGGAAGATCTACTTTTTGTTCGTTGTAACGATAACCTGAATATTATTGGAACATAATATGAAAATGTTCTCAATTATTCGTACGCCCAAATAAGTTTATATGTCTCAACAGAACTACTCGCTGGAGTGATAAATAAAAGCTCTGATTGTACAGGCTCTGTCTCAAATTAGATTGTTGCGTGTAAAAATCCTTCCTACTAATATTATAAACGCGAAAGTTTGTGAGTATGTATGGATGGATGTTTGTTACTCTTTCACGTAAAAACTACTGAATGGATTTTAATGAAACTTTACAATAATATAGGTTATACATCAGAATAATACATAGGCTACAATTTATAAAGATATTGTGTGTTTTTGATATTTTATGTTTATCTTTAAGCGACGCGGCGCAACGGGAACGAGAAAAAATCCAAATTACCACGCGGACGAAGTCGCGGGCGATCACTAGTTCTAACATATTGAAGGAGGGGTGGGGGCACTGTTTTTCCAAAAAAATGATCTATAAAGTTGACTATCTCGCAAGCGAATACTTAAATCAAAAATTCGTATAAGAAACCTGTCAATGTTTTTCAAAGACCTATCTAATGACAGCCCACTACCCCACACTCGCGAGTAGACGCAAAAAAACAAATTCTGGTTACGTAAAGGTACCCGAAAAAAAAATTGACATAATTTACTTTTAGCATTTTTTAAATTATCCATGCATATTTCATGTTTCTAGCACACACCGTTTAGGAGACAAGCCGAGGACAGACATGACGAAACTATAAGGGTTCTGAGATTTGAACTACGGAATCCTAAAACCATGCAGTTGAATTTAGAACCTCCTGCTTTTTTTGGAAGTCGGTTGAAATGTGTATGTCCACAGTCCTGCTGATCCTGGCGTCGCAGCGCATCGAGACAGCGGCCGGCGGGCTCCTGTGGGGCGCGGCGCACCACGAGCCGCACCACGAGCCGCTCTCGCGCCGCGGCTCCCCGCCCTCGCTCGTCGAGTGGCTCATCCTCTCCTGGGTCAGCGGTGTGTACAGTCATACATTATTACGAGCTGTCGAACGACGAACTTCGTAACGCACTTTTTTTCATAAGAACTGTCGTGACCACGGAAAATAGGGACTATTCAAAAATAGGGGTTGGTGATAGAAGGATGAACATTTAGCGATGTATGTTTATACTAATATTATAGAGAGGAAGGAGTTGATTGTTTGTTTGTTTAAGCGAATAGGCTCCGTAACTACTGAACCGATTTTGAAAATTCTTTCACTGATATGTAGCTACATTATCCCTGAGTAACACAGGATACTTTTTATCCCGGCAATATGTTCCCACGGGAACTGGGAACGCGAGAACTGTATCACGCGGGCGGCGATCCGCTAGTATTTATTAATGTCACATTAATAAAAAAAAAGTAGTCTATATTCAGACCTACTGAATATGCATATAAAATTTCATAAAAATAGGTCGAGCCGTTTCGGAGGAGTATGGTAACTAACACTGTGACCCGAGAATTTTATATACATATATATACAAGATATTACATAGTACAATTATTTATCATCATCAAGAACCGCGCAGCAGTCCGCCGCTAGACATAGACTCTCCAGTGGCGCGACACCACCTTCGACCTTGGTCCCATATATTCCAATCAACCCCTGCTATCCCATGTTACTACTATGTTATAGATACAAGTAATATTATTATAAAAAGATAAAAAGTAGCAATATTACATCAGCTATCCGCCAGTGAAATTCCCGTTAAAATCGGTCCAGCCGATCCAGAGATTAGCTGGAACTAACAGACAGACAAAAAATTGGTTGTTTTATGTAAGTACCTTATTTACATAAGCATTTTGTGAAATTACATACAGACATTACAATTTTATATCCTACTAGCTGATCGCCGCAGCTCCGCCCGCGTGATTTAGTTTGCTCGTTCACAGTTCCCGTGGGAACACATTACCGGGATAAAAAGTAGCCTAGTTACTCAGGGTGAATATAGCTTTCCAATGGTGAAAGAATTTTTGAAAACGGCACAGTACTTTTTGAGTTTATTCATTACAAACATACACACTAAAATACAAATCTTTCCTCTAAACGATACTGAGACAAAACAAGTATTGAAAACTTAGTTGATGTAATGATTGAATCAAAATAAATTACAATACAATGTTTTCATATTGTCCAAAAAAATATAAAATATTAAAAATTTACAAAACTTACATACAAAAATACTCGCTCATTGCCTACTCGTAGCAAGGTCTACAGCGTAGCGGACTTAACAGCACTACAACGTAGCGCGGTCGGTACCTCTACAGCTACAAGCCATCTACGCCGTAGTGCTAGGATATTGACGTACATGTTCCGTATGTGACGTGCAGGTCTCATCTGGAGCGAGGTGAAGCAGCTGTGGGACATGGGGCTACGGGAGTATGTGCACGACATGTGGAACGTGATAGACTTCGTCACCAACTCGCTCTACGTCGCTACGGTGGCGCTACGGATAGTCTCGCATTGTCAGGTACCGTGTACCAAAAACACTTCTACTTTCCACTTGATTTTATTTTGTTTATCTAACCGGTCTGAATTCAGAATTTGAAGTTAAATATCCGTTGAGCACGTAAAATGTCAAAATTTGTTCCAATTTTGACATTTGGCGTACTCAGTCGATGCTCAACTTCAAATACTCCATTCAGAAATCGACCGTTAGTCTGTTTACTTTACAGGTTCGTCGTGAAATGGCAAGTGGTTTACAATGGAACCAGCCTCGAGAGAAGTGGGACGCGTGGGACCCGATGCTACTCTCCGAGGGCCTGTTCTCCGCAGCAAACATCTTCAGCAGCCTGAAGCTGGTGTACATATTCAGCGTGAACCCTCACCTGGGGCCTCTCCAGGTGTCCCTCAGCAGGATGGTGCTGGATATCCTTAAATTCTTCGTGCTAGATATATTGGTGATTTTTGCGTTCTCTTGTGGTGAGTTCAATTTTTGTAGAAACTAGATACCAAACGGGTGTATTGGTATATTATTCTCATGACCATTCAGGAAAATAATCACTACATTCGATCACGATAAGCTCAAAAATTATGCAGTGTTCAACAAATAGAGTCGTTCTCGAGAAATTTATTCCGCGAAGCCGAGGGAGTCCGCTAGTAATAAATAAAATGAAAAAGGGATACCCCAATAAAAAAATACAAAGAATTATTTATCGTATCTGAGAGCCAGACTTACGGTTTTAATTACCACCAATAAAATTTACTTAGTAGCAATCTGCCGCTTGCTAAAACAAGCACCTGCTTCTATGTTAACTTTATCCGTTCACAGCATACAAATTATTATTAAATAGATTTTCCTGCCTAAGTGTAAGTCAACAATTAAACAGATTAGGAAACTTACATCCGACAATAACAAGAAACTTAACATCAAGAAGAAACTTTTTAGAGTACACCGTTTTCGACCTTACGACTCTAATGATTTAATACTTACGACCTGAAACTGAAAGCCACTTGTTAACTATACGTAGCAACATCTACAGCGTAGCTAGTGCACCCAACTTGACACCTTAACAAGAAAAAGAAAGTTAAAATTAAAAAGTTTCAGTGTCTACAGGCAAGTAATGTTCAAGTATGCGTCAGGTTTGAACCAGTTGCTCTGGTACTACGCGGACATGGAGAAGAAGCGGTGCCCCACCGGAGGAGCCTCCGTCTCCACCAACGGCACCATCCACGACCCTGACGCGTGCGTCGTCTGGCGGCGGTTCGCCAAGTAAGTCACATGGCATTTACGTAGGACTTTTCATGAACGTTTCAAAAGGCAGTTTACGAAGAAGAAGAACAGGTCAGAAACTCCTTGGTTGCCCTTTTAACCAAACCAAAATAAAAAGATACGAGTATGTTGCCCGACCACTGTGGCACCGAAGCACCTTCAATCACATTTGGGTAGGTAGCCTTAAACTATGAACCACATGCTCTCAGGTCCGGGTTGCCCTGTCTTGTAATTTGGAAGACCTATACGAGGCCAAATGCGATACCAGTCGCAGAGCACTGGGCCAAGGTGAGTTAATAAAAATTATGTGTTGTCCATCGACACGAAAAGAAGAAGGTAGCCTTCAGTCGTCTTCAGAGTACACATAGGTGCCTAATCCTTTGCCCATTGGTATTAAAATATTTCCTGATAAGTAACTCGCGTAATACAAATAAACTTTCTCGTCATGATTGTCTAGGAGATAAATAACAAAGGCGCCTTTTATAATCTAGGTATTATTCTTATTTCAGAGTGATGGCGACATAATTGAAACTATTTGTTCACTTAATGTGATTGAGGATCCGATACGGTCTGATAAATACGTTTTTTATTCCTACAGTTGGCACTTTGCCGAATAACTGACTCGTGAATGTTAGGAGTCCTTCGGTGAAACGTGAAGAGAGATTACCATGAAATGAACATCTACTTATGTTTATTTACGTTTCTCCTCATAAAATAATTAGGCATGTGGAACAAAACACGGGATTCGAGACGATTTTCTTAGGTAAAAAAATCGTCTCCAATCATATCCTACCTACGTTAAATGCACTAGAACAAAGAAAATTAAAATCACTACATCCCTTTTGGTTCAGTTAGATAAAACCAAAACCTAGCATTATGTCACCCTCTAATTTTGTTTTGGACCATAATATTTATCACCCAAATTGTTATTTCAGTTTGTTCGAAACGATGCAGACCTTGTTCTGGGCAGCGTTTGGACTGGTAGACCTGGAATCGTTTGAGCTGGACGGCATTAAAATCTTCACACGCTTCTGGGGCATGCTGATGTTTGGCACGTACGCTGTCATCAACGTCATCGTGCTGCTCAACTTGCTGATCGCCATGATGAATCACTCCTATCAGCTTATTTCAGTAAGTTAATTACCACAAGAGCAAAGACAGATTTGGACGAACCTACGAATTAAGGAGTTTTGGTAATTTTACTTAAAAATGATGCATCGCAACCTATTGCTGGCTTGAACTCCCGCAACTTGAGGGTATGGTTGGGTCTTCTGTCATACATGTAGGTAGACAATAAAACACCTCTGTTTACAGGAGCGTGCTGACGTGGAGTGGAAGTTCGCGCGCAGCAAATTGTGGATCAGTTACTTCGAAGAAGGCGGTACTGCGCCACCTCCCTTCAACGTCATACCGTCACCGAAAAGTATATTGTACGCGTGGTGCTGGCTGCAGAGGAGAATGTGTGGGCATGCGCGCGCCAAGAGGGAGCATATGAGAACTATAAGGGTGAGTAATGTGATCTTGCTTACGCGCTTGGCTTGGTGGCCTGTATCTAACTAGTCTGGCCATAAATACTGTTACATTAAAACTTTGCTTTTTTCAACTTTTTAATTATTTTGAATTTGGAACACGTATATTATTTTAAAAACTTCTTGCGATTTCGCGCCATTTCACATATTTTTTCGTGTTCATTATCGAATTACAATATGGAATGGGGTGTTAAAGAAAATAGGATCGCAGTGATCGCCTTGCACAAAGTGGGTACGGAGCCGTCGGTCATATTCCACACACTTCAAAAACTTGGTATCAGCCGTCTGTTCGTATATCGTACTATCAATAGATACAACAACACTTCGTCTGTCGAAGACCAGAAAAGATCGGGGCGGCCGCGTGCTGTTAAAACTCCAAAGGCTATTAATGCTGTTAAAGCCAGAATTCGTCGAAACCCCATAAGGAAGCATAAAATCTTATCGCGAGAAATGAAGATTCCCGCTAGGACTCTGTCACGTATTATAAAATAAGACCCGAAGCTCGGTGCTTATCGTCGATATACAGGCCATGCCCTAAATCAATCTTTACGATTAAAGAGAGTGGATCGATCAAAGCGCTTTCTGTCGCGATACGCAGTTGAAAGGCACAGAAATATCCTCTTTACCGATGAAAAAAATTTCACGATTGAAAAACACTACAATAAGCAAAATGATAAAGTGTACGCTCACAGTTCTAAGGAAGCTGCTCAAGTGGTCGGAAAGGTACAACGTGGTCGTCATCCTGCGTCAGTGATGGTTTGGTGGGGAGTGTCTTATCAGGGAGTCACAAAACTACATTTTTGTGAAAAAGGAGTGAAAACTTCAACCAAAGTGTATCAAGATACTGTCTTGGATCGTGTTGTGAAACCTCTCAGCAATACACTTTTTAAAAATATGCCGTGGACTTTCCAGCAGGACTCTGCTCCTGGTCACAAGCCATGAACTACCCAAGCCTGGCTAGAAACCAACGTTCCGGAGTTTATAAGAGCGAAGACCGGGCCTTATCTAGCCCAGACCTCAACCCTTTAGACTACAAATTATGGTCTAAACGACACGGCGACATTGAGTCTCTTAAAAAACCTGTGGAGCAAGCAGTGGCAAAATTTCCCTTGGAAACAGTGCGTAAATCCATAGATTCGTGGCCAAACAGATTAAAGGCCTGTATAAAAGCTATGGTGGTTAAAATATATTTTTATTTTTTGTTAAGACTTTAATAAATATGTAGGTATAAATTTTAATAATATTACATTACTTCATTTAAAAAAAATTGCATTTTCATTTGTAACAAAACTTATGGCTGGACTAGGTATAGCGCTACTTATATAATTTATTGCTCGTGTTATCCTTTTTTGGGTTGAAGCTCCTAACTACATCCATCACTACTGCTAATAGTGTTAACCAGGGTTCATTCCGTGTTTGGCAGGACAGGGACGGGGGGAGGCGGAGGGGGACGGGGACGTCATTGAAAATGAATATTCAAAATTACACGTATTACATGCATAAGGGTGTCTTTCGACCAGAGAAGTGCTGTGCTACGTTGCTATGGATGCGTTTGACATCCACCAATCATATTCATTTGTCCACACATCACGTAATAGCACAATCATTTTCATTGGTCCACAAGGATATCTTCGCAGCATAGGTACATAGCACATCTCTGGTCGAAAGGCAGCCTTACGCGTGGTGTATTAGTTGAAGTATCGTACTGAATACGTTGTGTGTATTATACTATGAATGTAGTTACTTATGATTGGAAAAGAGTGGCCTGGAGGTTTAATTGCCAGGTTCTTTTCTCTTCGGCTACACCCGTTGCTTTGCAAATCTGGTTTCAAATGTAAATGATGAATGAAATGGATTCAGGCGTCACCTGGCGAAAGTCCATGATAAAAACAATGGAAAAATGATGTTGAAATTTAAAACATGCAATTATTTCGCTAAATAGAAGACATGTTAAACGTCGACATATGTTTCGCCTAATCACGAGGCATTATCAAGACTATCTCAAAGAGACAGCCTTGTGCTCTTTGAGATAGCGAAATAATTGCAATTTTTAAATTTCAACATCATTTTTCCATTGTTTTTTTTTTTGTTATTTTATAACCTATATTAATAAATATTTTTGAATTTGAGTTTGAGTAATTGAAGATTCTTGATATTAAATTTTAACTTCATCACTTCAAAATTTTATTTTTACAGAGAAAAGCGAAACAAGCTAACGAGCGAGATTTCCGTTACCAGGTAGGTGTTTGTGTTAGTTCACTTTTGTTAAGACGAAAGAATTTATATGTACTAGGTAATCTTCCAGTCAGTAACTTAGTTTGGTTACAAGTCATTGCTTCCGCTTCCATCTGCCACGAGGTCGGTCATCTAGAAAACTGTAGTGGTTCAAGTAGTGCAATGCGCGTATCAAATTGGTGAGTGTTGTGTGTCGGCAGGCGATAATGCGCAACCTGGTGCGGCGCTACGTGACGGTGCAGCAGCGGCGCGCCGAGTGCGGCGGCGTCACCGAGGACGACGTCAACGAGATCAAGCAGGACGTCAGTGCCTTCCGCTGCGAGCTCGTCGAGATCCTGCGCAACTCCGGCATGAACACCTCCACCGTCAACGCCGGCGCGCCCGGTGAGTCACCCGTCGCGGACCCGTCGGACCGAGATAGCGGGTCCCATAATGAATATGTCGCGCTCCAGGTGGCGGGGGCGGCAAGAAGAATCGGCAAAAGGAGCGCCGGCTGATGAAGGGGTTCAATATAGCACCGGGCGGCGGGCAGCAGCTGGCGCCGGTGGACGAGTTCCTGGCGTCGCTGCACCACGAGCACGGCGGCTCGCACGGCGCCTCGCACCACGCCTCGCTGTCGGCGCTGCTGGGCGGCCGCCTGCGCACCAGTCAGTCCAGCCTGTCCGACGGCGGCGCCAGCGTCGTGGGCGGCGGCCTGGGTGCACGCCGCAAGCCCTCCTCGCACAAGCGCCGCTGGGGGACCATCATCGAGGCGGCACGGGCGGCACGAGTGTCGCGCCTCATCGGCCGCTCCCGCTCCGAGGATTCCGTCTGCGACCACGCTCGCCAGTCTCCCAGGTAAATATTTGAGGATACGATAGGCGGCACCTCAGAGTACGATCGACAGCTCAGTAACATCGTCGACGTCGACAGCGGCAGCGACCGATCCGACTCCGGCAGCGACTCGCAGCGCAGCCCCGAGCGGACCACCCGCGGGGGCCCGCTGCACCCGCTGACGGCCCTGGCGGCCCTGAAGCGCAGGCGCAAGAAGTTTTCGGACTCGCGCAACCCGCGGCTGGGCGGCGGCGCGCGCTCCCCGGCGCAGCCCGAGGCGCTTCAGCGGGCCAGCTCCGTGCCGGCGCGCGCCCCACCGGTGCCGGTGGCGGCCACCCGGCCCACCCCCGCGCCTGCCTCCGTGTCGCCGTCCACCACGGCGGAGAGCGTGGCGGGGCGCGGTGGCAGCCGGGAGCCCCTGCTGGCGAGCCTGGACGACGAGGGCACCAAGGTGGGCGCGCCGCCCGCGGCCACAGCTGCCCCCCGGCGCTCGGCCGCGGACGGCGCTGAGCTGCTCGCTGTGGCCCCGCAGGAGGCGTGCGCACGCTGCGGCCCGGCGGGCGGGGCGGGGGACTGCGCGCGCTGCCTGGCGCTGGCGCGGCTGGCGGGCGTCACGCCGCTGCACGGTCACGCGCCGCACCACTGCGCCGGCTGGCTTTAGGCCGCTGAGGGCGCTCGCAGGAGTATCGCTGATCGCACAATTGCCTACCTAGATATAATGTTTGTTCGATGGAAATTTGTTTCTTATTGATCGGTGTTTGATCCGAGACCGTAGCCTGTACCCGACCCTGGACTCAGCTGCAACTCGTACAGTTATACACAACAACAATATTTAGAAAATAACCTGTAATATTTGACGATGACATATTTTATCAAACACCAACTAGTTAAGTAGCTACAAAAAAATTATACCTAGTAAGTATTTAATAGATCCTGTAATTAATATATTATTACCTACGTAATTAATAATATTTATAGGAGGAATATGTATTCCGATCGATGGTAGATTGACTTGTCCGATATAATGTAGGTAGGTACCTAATAAAGTAAATAATATACCAGTAAGAGTTCACAACACAACAATCCGTCGATTCGAAGTCAAGTCAATCTATCGTGTCGCGCAGAGTCGCGCTAACGCGTCGTGTCGCGCAGAGTCGCGCTAACGCGTCGTGTCGCGCAGTCGCGCTAACGCGTCGTGTCGCGCAGAGTCGCGCTAACGCGTCGACTGTGTGCTGTGTGCGCTTTTATAATACTTATTTATCGCGCGAGACCATTCACGAATAAGTACCCAAGTTTTAAACAGACAATACTGTAGATAAAGTTACCCGTTATTACCTAAATTTACTAAAGTACTTATATCTTTTGACGATCACACCTGACGATATCGTAAGGTCCCACATCCTAGGAACCTACATGGATGCATATAGCTATCTATCATTATTAGGTAGGTACATTTTCTAATGTCTTCGCCGTAGCCACCACGATCAGGATTATAAAAGCACACACTTGATGCTGCATAAGGTAAGGTACCTACATGTAGGTACTAATAGTTCTAAATATAATCATAATGTGTTCCAGAAAGTTTTCCAATATAAGTTACTCGGTCGGCGCACAGACAAATAGTGTTATTATATAAGTAATAAGGATGAACAATATAAAACAGGGATTTTTAAAGAACCACGTTATACCTACTTAACTAAATATCCCAAACTGGTATGTAATACCCCTGGCATTTTATAAGACACTCTAGATTAAGTAGACAGCAAGCGGGCAGCAGACGAATCAAGGGACACTGAGATGACAGAATATCGTAAAAAGGTCAAGAGCACAAAGTTTCGCAGCTGCAGGCGCCATATCAGTGTCACGCTCACGCTGTCACCGTCACACAAACTGCACTCCACATATCGTCCCTAATATATGTATATGTGTACGCCTGCTAATATTTCATATATTATGTATATTGTTTTGTTATAACTTCATCATTGAGTGCTGCGTCACGTGACGACCGGCACGACCAGAGGCCTTCACATGTGTTTAGTTTCAGCTGCGTACGCGCATCGGCGGCGCCAGCACATAATCGATTATATTTTGTAAAGAATTGTTATTTATTTATACATTATATTTGTATATAACGGTGCGAAATTTAATAAAATAAGCACTACTTACTAAGTTTGAGCTTTATTTTAGAACACCCTGAAACGACACTATGTAGGTGTAGTGAGCCTAAAGTAATGGTTAGATGTTAAAAACTTATTAAAATTATAATAGCATTATTTTTCGCAGAGTTTAAAAAAGACAACAAAACGTCGACAATTGTTTCGCCTCTAAACGAGGCATTATCAAGACTGTCTCAACGAGAACAGCTGTTCAGTGCTATTATAATTTTAATAAGTTTTTAACATCTTACTTACCATTACTTTGTCATGAATTTTCGCCAGGTAACGCCTGTTTCTATCCAATATAGTGAGCCTATGTGAGAACCTTGCGGTACACCTTTATATTTTATTTATTTTATTGATTGATTTATTTAAATAAATAAAATAACCGGTCAAGTGCGAGCCGGAGTCGCGCACTAAGGGTTCCGTACCAAAATGGCAAAAAATTATGTTTGTTGCATGGGAGTATTATAATATTTGTTATTATAGAGGCAACAGAAATACATCATCTGTGAAAATTTCAACTTTCTAACTATCTCGGTTCATGAGATACAGCTTAAGTCAGACGGACTGAAGGACAGCGAAGTCTCAGTAATAGGGTTCCCGTTTTACCCTTTGGGTACGGAACCCTAAAATTATATAAAGAATGATTTAAATTACAACAAATATTGAAACTACAATTTATGAGGTATTCGATTGAATATATTAAGCTTTACTATTATATAGTTTTACAATACATTTGTTTGGTAACTTAAACAGTGGTAAGATCTAAGGGTGTATAGTCGTTGGAAGGGGGCCGTCGTACGGCTAGGTGGACCCGACCCGCCTGCTCGGTGAGCAGCACGGCGCAGCCCGGGCCCAGGGCCCCCCTCTCGGCCGCCAGCGCTATCTGGTTCACCACACGACGCTCAACTTCGTGCTTTATCGAACGAGCTCCGTAGTGTACGTCGTACCTGATTAGATAATTACTTCTTTTAAGAATGATATATTATTTCCTGGGATATATTAGCCCTAAATCAAAAATCCGACTGACTACAGAACTTCGATATTGCTCATGGTTTTTTTTTTTAATTCCGCGGCCCAAGGCTGCGGCCGCTCTAATGTCCGTTGCCGGGCGTCTCTGGTTACAAGCAGAACGTATTTCCAGTGGCGCCCGGCGGACTTTGACCACCTCTGTGGTCTCTGCGAGAGTTTGGTCGGGATGAGAATCCCGCGTCGTTGGGGTAAGGTTTTATCCCGCGTCAGTGAGTGAATCTGGTTGCGTGCTATGGGGCAAAGGCCCCACAGCACGCAACCCTTCTAGCCTGCTTCTGTAAGGACGACGGGTGGCGATCCCGCCGTCCTCAGGCCCCGATCATGGAGGTCGATGGTCTTGGGCGTAGATGAGTCTGCGGCGCCCTCGCCGCTGACTACGGAACTCGGCGGGGAGGGTACGCTCCGTCTCCCTCTCGGCCGCCTCCTTCACGAGCATGACTTGCTCGCAGAAGGACACGGCCGCGTTACACCTACTCCCACCCAGATCCCAGAGGGTATCCACGCCCAGACCCACTACGAGGTCCCGACGCTGACTCGCCCGCGCTGAGCACTCCACCAACGTGTGGAGTGCGGTGGTGTCGCAGTGTTGACACCATCGGTCATGGGTTGTGGAAGTCAGATGGCAGTCGCTTCACGGAAAATATCGAAGTTCAGCCGAATCGCAGTTACTGGAAAGCCGACCCCAACTGAGTTGGGAAAAGGCTATGTGGATAAGAATGATGAGTCTCAACAACATCTAGTCAAGCCAACCTCTAATGCAAGTGGTATACCTGTCGATCGACGAAGGTTGATTACCTCGCAATGGCAAACATAACAGCGTCTGGTAAGCGGCATTGGTTGTTATGTGCATAATTACTTACCATTTGTAATTATTTCATCCTTTTTATATCTTGTTTGTTTACGTACCATTGAGTGACATGACATTTCATGTCATTACTGATTTGTTTTTTTTATTATTCTATTTTTGGCAATTAGGTTTGTTGATTTTTAAACTCCTTTCTCATCAATGCCATTCTGTATCTCATCCATTTACTTTTAAATTCAAAAACATTCTACCGATGTATTATTATGAATTCACTCCATTCTTCGAGATATGATACCACCGCCTACAGTCAGAGAAACATCTCCTAGTCTTTTATTACATTTAACCCTTGGAATCACTAAGTTGTCTACCATCAAAGTACAGTCTACAGCTATAACCTGGGTCCTGGAGGGATCAATTCCTAGGACCAACTCGTCAAAAACCGATTTGAGGAGCACTCTTAATTCTCTTTTAGTGAATAACGGAAGAAAGTTGCATCGAGCATCAATCAATCGAGCAGACAAAGCCAATATAGCTTTAACTAACCATCGCAATACAACAAGAACTATGCACTAAGCTAGAAGAAACATTAAAAACTACGTTGCAGAAACTCGCAGATATGGAAGATTTAATAGCAACTCTCCACCAATCTAACAGAAAAACGGATAACGCAATGCAGAAGGTGTAACGTCACAATTTGGTGCCCAACGTGGGGCAATTTGGCGCCCACGTTTAGAACCCACCCCCCTAAAAATCTTTTCACTTTTCCCTCTTAATTATTTTGTATACTTTATCCCCTTTTACCCCTGTGTATTTTCATACTCTCATCTTAGTTACTACACTTATTACAGTACTCTTACAAACCTGCACTGCACCCCACACACTATTACACCACTTACTGATTGCTAACCGCAATCTACATTCATTCTTCACTTGGCAGTGTTCTTAAAACCATTCGTGGTCACTGACAGGTTGGGGTTTGAACTACTCTACGACGTGCTGCAGGAGAATATCCTGTAGTAGACGTACATTTAGTTCCATTTCAACTTTCATACTTAAACATTTATACACTTAAACCTAGAACACTTACCAGTACTCCTACATAATATACCGCACCCCACACACTGATACGCTACTTACCGATGGCTAACCGCAATCCACATTCATTCTTCGCTTTGAAGTGTTTTTTTAAAACCATTCGTGGTCACTGACAAGTTGGGGTTTGAATTACTATACAGCGGGCTGCAGGACAATATCCTGTAGTATTCGCGCTCATAACACTAACTTTCATCACATATCACACTTTCATCACACTTTCATCATAAAAATTATTTTATTCTCTTAAATAACTTAATTTTCTCTTAAACTTAATTAATTTAAAATATTTTATAAATACTTAAACTATAATACTTTGTCAAGTATAATTTTCTTTTAAACTTAAATAATAACTAGATGGTGGTAGTCTAAGTTCTTTTTTATGTCTATGTAATTTTTTTATATCTGTATTTTTTTTTATTTCATTTCATCTTCAACAACGCAACTCCTTTTGGCTTATTTTTTTAAATTTCTTTTCACTGTAAATATTTTCTTTAATCTTTGATGCACACGTTGCCTATCTTGATGCACACGTTGCCTATCTTGATGCACACGTTGCCTATCTTAATACACATGTTGCCTTCCTGGACACACACGTTGCCTTGGACCTGGAGGCACATGTTGCCTAGTATCTTGTAAATTTCTTTTTAAATAGGTGCGGGTTACGACACCTAAATTAAATAAATAAGCCTACGTTAATCATTGGGTTTTTAAACAGGTGCGGGTTACGACACCTAAATTAAATAAATAAGCCTACGTTAATTATATTGAATATTGCCTTTTGGAGTATGCGTCATTGAATGTGAACCATATCCCCTCCGTATGCAAGAATGTGAGTGATTGTTGAGACGAAAGATGTGTGTGAAAGGGTTAGGTATTTATTCTGTAACCTCAAAATTTTTAATAAGTAAAAATTTTGCAGGGCTTTTTGGGGTATGTTATGTGCATAATTACTTACCATTTGTAATTATTTCATCCTTTTTATATCTTGTTTGTTTACGTACCATTGAGTGACATGACATTTCATGTCATTACTGATTTGTTTTTTTTATTATTCTATTTTATGCAATTAGGTTTGTTGATTTTTAAACTCCTTTCTCATCAATGCCATTCTGTATCTCATCCATTTACTTTTAAATTCAAAAACATTCTACCGATGTATTATTATGAATTCACTCCATTCTTCGAGACATGATACCACCGCCTACAGTCAGAGAAACATCTCCTAGTCTTTTATTACATTTAACCCTTGGAATCACTAAGTTGTCTACCATCAAAGTACAGTCTACAGCTATAACCTGGTTCCTGGAGGGATCAATTCCTAGGACCAACTCGTCAAAAACCGATTTGAGGAGCACTCTTAATTCTCTTTTAGTGAATAACGGAAGAAAGTTGCATCGAGCATCAATCAATCGAGCAGACAAAGCCAATATAGCTTTAACTGTAACCGTCGCAATACAACAAGAACTATGCACTAAGCTAGAAGAAACATTAAAAACTACGTTGCAGAAACTCGCAGATATGGAAGATTTAATAGCAACAATCCACCAATCTAACAGAAAAACGGATAACGCAATGCAGAAGGTGTAACGTCACATAGTTCGTCACCTATTACGTGGAACCAGCTAAGTAACTGGTAAAAACTTGGCGAATGGTTTACCTCTCCCTCCCTCCATTTATTTAAGAAACAGTCATAAACGTATATATGTATGTTAAGATATCCTTCTCCAGGGCATGAACACATTCCCTACTAAATGTGATCAAAATCAATTGAGTCATTAAATCCGCGCCGTTTCGCCATGTTATCACATCAAAAATTAAAATAAAAGACACGTCAAACATTATTTACCAAAGACCAAATAGTGATCGGAATGGGACCAAATTGAAAAGGGACCACTCGGGAAGTAAAGCTTTTAAAAAAAATCAATCGATCAATCGCATCGAATCAAAATCGGTTCACCCAGTCGAAAGAGGAAAGAGGAAGGAGTAAACACCGTAAAAAAAAATAGTCGAATTGAGTACCTCCTCCTATTTTGGAAGTTTGTTAAAAAGGATGACAATTTGTAAGTATTCTAATGTTAAAAATCTGAATGCGTCAAGTGTTAGTAAAGTCCTATACTAGGTACATACCCATCAGCAAGTGCGCCAAGAACACCTCCTTCCCAGCGGAGCTCTACCGAGTGTCTGGCGTACGCCTTGTCAGCCCAACGTTTCAGTTCTAGATTCACCAGCGTCAGTAACTCTTGCCGTGAAAACGGTAGAAAGTATACAATCTCGTTTATACGACCCAGGAATTCATCCCGTCCGAAATGCCGTTTCAGGATAGGTTGCACTACTGAGTCCTTAAATAGCCGCGTCACCTCCAAACATTCTTCAGAATCGTTCGGTAGTTCGACTTCGTGTTTTGCTGAAAAGAATCGGGCCAGCACTGTATGAGTAGTTGATGTGATTGCTCCTAATTACTCTTAGTTTAAGTACGCCGCACATAGGAGTAGGGTATCTTCACAAACAGATTTAAAGAATGGAAGCCAAATGGATACAATTTTGAAGGCATAATAATGAAATTCGCTACATAGTTAATCAGTCATTAGCCACACGGGTTCACATCACCGTATGTTTGCATCTGCTGCACAGATGTTCCTAAAATTTTGAAAATGCCTACAGGTGATGAACTGCTTTCGCAGTGCTTTGGTTATTCTCTTTAGAAACAGTTTCGGAACTATATATACTTTTAAACCGAGTATTGCAAAATGTGGCCGTACCACACTGTAAGAGCTTAATCCCAGATCATGTTCCGATAGAGGTACCTTCTAAATTTACCAGGTTGAGGGATATCCAAATTCATCTTTTGAACAAATAACGGACACAGAGAGGCTAGGCATAATTAAGGTTAAGCGTCTTGTCAATATTGTAGGTACTATCTACATGATGTGCTACGATTACAACTCACGCATTAGTAAACAATCAACAACCAGGATTGATAACAAAGAATTGTTTTTTGAGCGTCTGACATTTCGGCATTAATGCAAAGCGCAATGTTCGCGGGTGAGATGATGATAATGGTTGTAGGTCTAGATGAGGTGCGGTCACATTATAGGTACTGTTATCTATAAGTTATTTGAGGGAAATTAAAATGCAGGATGGGAGTTAGTAGACGGGTAGATATCATAAAAGAGGATAATTTTGGAAAGTCGACAATTCTCCGCGTACTCGTATGTGCGGCGACGCTGTGGTACCTCTGATGTCCTCGAGAGGCGCGGGAGGGGTCGACTTGACTCGTTGCGCCGCGCGGTTCTCCGCTTCCAACCGCAACTTGAGCCCGTACTGTGCGATCTCGTCTGCCGCTAAATTTGATGTCATCACAAATATTGCATTCTTGCACTCGATTAGTTTACCCTTACCATCTGTCAAACGGCCCTGGGGATGAGAATAACAATTTAAGGACAAAATGAACCGACGAGAACAGTAGAACGTAGAGTATAATTAATGAAACAACTAACCTCATCGAACAGCTGCAGAAGTACCGTAAGCACGTCAGGGTGGGCTTTGTCCACCTCGTCAAACAAAACCACGGCATCGGCCCGTCTAGCCAACGCCCGAGTGAGCTGTCCCCCTTCTTCGTGGCCTACATATCCAGGCGGCGCGCCAATAAGCTTTGCCACCTCGTGCTTTTCCTGGTACTCTGACATATCGAGACGTATGAAGGCCGCGGTATCGTCCCGATGCATGTATCGCGCCAACTGTTTTGCTAGTTCCGTTTTGCCGATACCAGAACTACCCAAGAACAAGAACACCAGAGGGTGCTCGTCGTCCGCCCAACCGTTTTCCTTACGACGAACAGAAGCTGAGACAGTTTCAATAGCGCCCTGCTGTCCTACTATGTACTGCTTCAGACGCTGTTCTAACGGAAATCGCCGGCGTTCCTCTGCTGCTGCGACCGCTGCAGCTTCTTCCCATTTTTTTGTGTGGGTCAATATAACGTCGCGCGTAGGCGATGGGTCACGAGCATAGTGTAGTGCACGTCGCCCTGCATGATCGCGAGCAGTGGGGTCTGCACCCGCTTCGAGTAGAGCGGTTGCTGAACCCTTGGAATCTGATAAAGCAGCATAATGCAGAGCCGTCCAACCCAGAAACGAGGCACGTGCGTTCATTGTTGAACAAAACTCGTCTTCGCGGCTGTGCAGTGCCTCCAGTGGATGCATACCCGCGCCAGTGGCTGACATCGACGCGCCGGCATAGCGCTCACGAATATCATGACGAGCGCCCAGACGAAGCAGTTCTTTCACAATGGCAGTCTGATCATTAGCAGCTGCCACCATGAGAGCAGTCCAACCCAGGGAATGCTGTTTGTTCACGAATGAAGTTACTGCGTCTAGCTCGTTTTTACCTGATGCTTGCACCTGTCTATAAATTATAATAATTATCCTACAACATCAGTCACCGTCACAACTACAACTACAAAAAACGTCATGGTATTATGCAGAATTCAATATCAGTTATTTATATTTATACTCACACTTTAACATGTAAACATATTATTGGTACTTACTGTTTTACTTCATCTAAATTTCCAACCCTTGCAGCTTCAAAAAATCTCTTTTCTGCAAAAAAAAACACCATTGCGAAATTAAAACGGTAAACAAAGGGGGCAAGGCAATCAGTTATATCATATACGAAACTATCCAGCCAGGACAATACATTTATGCCCATGTCTTTGAAATTAGTCTGTGTGGGTCCATAAGGTGGGTTCGTTTCTGTGTGGCTCCATATCACTCAGCCCCTTCACACACGGGTCGTAAGCGTAGTCGTATCGCGTACGAATCGTAGAGTAGACGTATCGTTTTGTAAGATCTCAGTTGGAATCATGGCATCAACGGTTCCAGATCGATCTTAAATCTTACTTTCCCTTTAGATGCTATTCATATTTTATTATTTGATTATTTAAGAAGTAGAAAGCAACGTGCTCATTGGATTCATCCATATATTAGAAATAATCATAGACAGTAAATTTTACGCTTGGTTTTTTTACGCCAGTACGCTACGACTATCGTAATACTAATGATACTAAAGATCTCTTATGACGATTCGCTGCAACACCACTTTGTGTGCTGACTTATTTGAACATGTACAGGGTCGTATTGCACTCGTCGTACGCACGTATTACGATAACACTGCGAAGGGTCTTGATCTCAGTTTGGTTAAGTCACTGAACTGAGATTAAGTAATGAGAGTAATTAAGTAATGAGAACAGCAGGGCCCAAGTCATTCTCTCCTACAGATAAACATCTATCTTAAATACCAACGTACCAGCAAAGATTGATAGGTATCATACTAATAATTACAGGAGACTAACAAAATAACTGACGAAAATCTGAAGGTTTAGTCCCAACTAAACCACAGATTAATAAATAGTTACTATAAACTGTGATATGGAGCCATATGAACCCACACAGACTAATTCCAAAGACAAGGACATAAATTGTATTGTCTTGGCTGGAATCGATCTGGTTCAGATTTATACTCAGATTTATATAGGACTTGGGCAGTGCTGTTATAATAGGTTGTCCATCGTAACATATTTAAGAATGTTTCATATCAGGGGCATTTCAATGTATTTATAATCTATCAGACCTCTGAGATTGTAGCTATGTAATATTGGTCCTGGCTGTTGAAATTTAAGTTGTGGTTGATTATTGATTTTACATTGTATATAGTACCCAGTAAGGGCACCGGATGGCCCCTTATTACATGGGACTAGCAATATCTTGTGACTTTACCTAAATGGACTTTCAAATATAAAACTAAACTGTAGATATAGTAATTATTTACCATTAAAAACAAGATCAGCAGCGAGCAGCGCTAGTCCTAAAGAGCCTGCACCTAACAAGAATCTAGCACTGCCGGATTGGTCATTATTGTCTGGTTCTGGTCTAGATTTTATCGCATATACACGCCGCAATGCTACACCACTAATACGCGAAGATTTCTTCAACGTACACAATAAGTTCTTAGATCGTCGTAATGAACACATTTTTCACCAGTTCTCATAGCACAGACACTGTAGAAGTAAGTCCCTTTGTATGGGACAGACCGGAATATACGTTGAGCAAAATAAGCATTATTTCTAGTTCATCTTCTTTTATTATTTCTATTGAGGATAATTATTTTGTGTTACAATTTTTTTAGTGTTTTTGCGTCATTTTCGAATTTTCCATTGACAAATAATGACAAGAGACAATTTGTCAACAAAGGTTCAGCTGTTGCAATAACGTTGCCATAAGTAAAAAATTAAGAAAGTATTGATTTATCAATTTATCATAATAAAATCAAAACAACATAAATAATAATTATAAATATTGTGTCTTTTTGTAATTCCTAATTAACAGCTTTTTACTAAATAAGTTTGGAGGTCTATTCTCTGTCTGCGACTTAAATGCAATTATATATATGGCAAGACTGTGGGTTTACTGCTGTCAATGTCATTGGATGAAATACTGAATGAAACATTTTCATACATACTTTTCACATTTTCCGAGTGTTCTGTAGGTATTCATTTTCAGCAACTTTCATGGTTATTTGAGAACCTGTTTTTTATTAAAATTAAAGTGTGAAGTTATTGCAAAACTATGTACCACTTATAAACTGTTTCATTTGAGGTTTAAACCCATTGATATGTGCCTTCCCATTCACAACATCCCTAAAATCGTGTTCTATAATTTGTTGACATTTGTAAGTGTTTGTTTGGGAAAAGAGCTTGGACTTATTTTTCATTCACTGAAAGATGGCCTTGGGAGGATCCACATTCTTGAAAACTGCTACTATGTTGGAGCAACTTTTGGAGGAAATCAATTTTCAAAGAACCAAGGAAATGCGTCAATTGTTGAAGGATGGTGAGTGCATTCTTCTCTTTCTTTGATCGAGTAAATAATTTTACATTGTCTACACTACTTCAGAGCCTAGAACACCGTAGACGAGTGGCCTGCCTTTCGGTTTTTTATCGGTTACATTTTGGTGAGTGTGCGGAGGTTTTACATGACCTGATACCCCCTTCCCCTTTCCGTCACCGAACGACTAGGCGCGGCGAGCAGTTCCATCCTTATGTTGTAGACATACCTCCATTACGTACGAAGCGATTTGCCTCTTCTTTCATTATGCGTACGGCTAAGGAGTGGAACTCTCTGCCGAGGTCAGTGTACCATCGTAGGCCTTATCTTCGCCTTCCATCATGCGAGATTGAGGCCAAACGTAAGCCTATTTTTCATAACAAAAAAAAAAAAAAAACTACATACACAATTTTAGTTACCTATTGTTAATTTATACTACATCACACTCATGATTCAAATATAGTCAAGTCACACCTACTTACACTAATCATGTACACTTATATTAGTAAACTTAAGCTTATAATAGGTACATACTACATGCATACAGTCACACTTGTTTTCTTAAAGGGGTACACAGAGGCCTATTACTTTGATCTTATTTAGAATATAATATTAAACTACATGGGGCAAAATTAATGTAAATTACTTCAAAACATACTCAAATTCTACCTACCCCAACAATCTGACATAGAAAAGTATTTAACACATGGTGGACAGTACTTTCTCACAGGTTGTGCAGTGACAGTACTTTTTTTTAAATACTTTAGAATTTAGTAAGTACTACTAAATCGGCTTAAAACATAATTGAGCCACATTATGAGGTTATATAGATATATATTTATATTGAAAATTGCATGGTATGCAACATTCTGTTTTTATTTGAAAAGAAACTTGGACATTGACGAGCGTACTGTTGTATCACTTTCGGCTAGCGTGGACACCCACAGGCAATACTGTCCGCCAACGTATTAACCAAATTATCCAATGCAACACCATTAACTACCATATTGCCTGTCTATATTATTTTATGACCATGGTATATTGTTAAATTATGAGCTATATTGTATATTCTACTCATACTCAAATCATTGCCCAGGCACTTGTAAGAGGTCATGACGCTTACCTTTTCTGCTTCAGCCTCAGGTAATAATAGTTTTATTGTAATGTATAGACCATGGAACAGCGATATTACAGCCTACTCTATTATATTTACTTGTTCTATTTTCATCTCATATTCTACACAAAATTGATTCTGGATGTCTACCAAACAATCTCTTTTCAAAGCAGCTTGAGTCCAGACTTCAAAAAGTTAAAACTATCAGGCGTTACTTTTCGGAAGTCCATAGTTAAATTAAATAAATCTAACTACTTTGCAATATTCCGCCACATGCAAATTACCCAACTCTCGTATTTTTTTCATGCACAAGTCCACCTTCCAAACCTACTTAATTTTTTTTTTAAATAATTTTGAAAATAGAATAAATATGAGAGTGGTGTTATCATGCAAAAAATAATAAAAAACCTCGACACGTGTTTCGCCCCCAACCTGGGGCATCATCAGGAGATGTCGATGGCTCGGCGCACGGCGACCGATTCGGTCGCCGTGCGCGGTGCGTGCTGGTCGGGGGCGAAACACGTGTCGAGGTTTTTTATTATTTTTTGCATGATAACACAACTCTCATATTTATTATATTTTCAAAATTATTTCTCTATTCTTTCGGCCTAAGTGGGTTTGGAGGGCGGATTTGTGCATGAATAAATACGAGAGTTGGGTAATTTGCATGTGGCGGAATATTGCAAAGTAGTTAGATTTATTTAATTCAATCTTCAACTTATCAGTGTATAATATTGCAACTGTGATCCACCAACTGTGGCCAATAATACTTCATCACTTTGTTTATTAATTCTGTCCCACTGCTGGCCATAGTAGATATCCCTCAAAACCTTCTACTATTCCAATGCTCTGTCTTGTGCCACCTCGAGATAGTTTCGTGGTAGAAATCTAGAATATTTGCGCCATCTTCTTTTTCTAATTTACTGAGCAAGACATCTTGACACCCCAGGCTCCATCCCAGAGGCAACTTGCAGTCTGCTGGTGTTCCTCTGAAGGAGAATGGTTGGCCTAATTAGAAGAGTCCCATACACGCTATAGCCATGGACTTTCGTATAAGAGCTTAGTCAAATTATAGTTATTCTGCAGTGTTACATTTCTTTACTTGGAGTTGATGGTCACACCATGTAAAAATGTGTATCGCGGAGACCTGCGTGTAGGTGTGTACCACTTTTGTACAGAACCGCACCGAGATGTGCGGGTAGTTGCCCTTAGCTGGAGTTCTAACTAAAGATGTGTACCAATCTATTTACTAAATGTACCAATAAATTTTCGAAATGTGTGGTCTCTAAAGAAGCTTGCTGTATGCTAATTTGAGTTCGCTAAGGTTGCAGTTGGCATCAACTTAAGAGCATTTATGCACTGTATCGGAACTCAATCTTCGAGAAAATTTTGTTCTAGAAGTATTCGTAGTATGCTTAGGTACGCAATGCGCCCAATATCTGTCACCCTGGAATTTCGGGACGAACAGATACTTCTGTCTGTCTGCCTAAGTGCCTACGTACTTATAGCCTGGTGCCAGTACCTGTAACCTGTAGCCTGGTGGCTAAGGGCAAGTCAAATACTTGCGATTCGTGAGTTCGAACCCCGGTCACCATACTACTGACTTACTTACTTGTAGCTGGAGGGGTAAACCGGAATGCTATTAGATCGTATTTGCGATTGCTATTATATTTTTCTTTTCAAATATTTACGAATACTCACACACTCCGTCAGATTCTAATCCGACGTGACAACGGAACTGGGGGTCGGATGGTAGCAGCGGACTAAGAGGTGATACACGGGACTCAAGATACTTATACACATAGGTACCTAATATGGCGTTCAGCAGAACATCGTTGAAACCTATTCAGTCAAGCTCTTCGAAATTATAAGGGTTGAAACCAAGTCAATGCCATCTATATTTCCGTCATTTGTCAGGAATACCTATGACTCACTCGTTTGGGGTCACTAAATGACATAATAGACTTTCTTAAATCGTTCTGTGTGTGTCAGTTGGTTAGGGTTAGAGTACACTACATTGGGGAGGGTGTCATTGCTTTGTTAATTCGAGTGGAGCTGACTTGATTGTTGCTAAATGTGGTGACGCATTTTATGAGTGACATTTCGTATTTATATCGTTGTGTAGGTACGTTTGTCAAAAATAGCGATTCATTTGCTGTTTACCAGGCAATTTGACAACAAACAAGCAGAACATAATCTTGCTTGCATATTTATATGCAAGCAAGATTATGTTCTGCTTGTTTGTTGTCAAGTCCCATTCAAAATGATTGATTTCCTGGCTCACAGTCATCAATGTCTGACCGTGTGTAAGAAGGAGACCGGTAGATTCTGCAGTTTCAAGTTGTCATCAGAAGCTATCTATACCTACCCAATTCAAACTCTTCCCCTAACATTTTATACAGGACACCTAGAATTCTGTTTACCTTTCTGGAATTCTTATTCGCCAAAACTTCTGAATGGTAGCGAATCGTTGCGTTAACATAATCTTAACACTTTGCACGCAAGCGGAAACTGTTATAATAAATACATTTTCCCCAATTTACCACATTTGTCGTCCCTATTCTATCTATCTATCTATTCCCTATTGGTCGTTACCATAATAGGCTTGCTCTAAAAATATCGTAAAGGTTTTTAACTTGTAATTTGTCTAGGCAGCATTCGGTTTCTTGCGGTTAATAATCATAGCCTATGGCCTGCCTCGATAAATGGTCTTTCCAACATGAAAATCTTCATAGTCAATTAAATTATGCGAATCAACTGATTCAAAATGTTCAACCATTCAAAATTAGTCAGCTTTTCTGAATACTGGGGGTATTTTAGAAATCGTGTTTATAATTAGAAGCAACAAATCATTGGCCAGTTATAATGGTCCATTCTAAGAATACCGACACGACAACTGCGGTCAGGTCGTTAGAGTTCATTGGCCAATAAAACTAGGTAATATAGCTGCGATACCCTTGAACCCTTCATAAAAATATGTAGAAGTTCTGCAATATTATGGTAGGGAATTTAGAAGAGGATGTATAGTTAAAGGCTTTGCCAAACAGAAGGCGTTATTAGCGCCGCGTAAGCGTCGCGTTTTAACGTCATGCTATTTTCTATCCTACGCGACATACCATTCGCCAGAGCACTACAGATCGATAGCAATGTGAAAATTTTGTTCGTTATTTGAGATGTCAAGTGATTCTACTGAGGAAGAATTATTAACTTTATTATGCTCTATCACGGTCACAGAGAAAAAGAGTATGGGTGCACGACATCAATAAAAAGAGGAACGATTTTGGAGAATATCATCGTATTTATTTATCATGGGTATTTTCTAACTAATTCTATAAAATTTTCGAACATTATGCATAAATTAACATACTTTCACGCCGATGCTAAAATAAAATCTGTATAAAATTACAACGCCGGACGTTAAAGCGTCCTAATCCTAACGCCGCGACAGAGCGCTGCGTAATGCGGCGATTGTGATTGTGTCGTGTATCGTGATTCACCGGCGCCAGTCGCCGGTGATTGTGTCGTGACTCGTGATTAGTCGTGAACCATGATTCACCGGCGCCAGTCGCCACTCGCCGTTCGCTGCACCGTCACGGTCGCTCTTGCTCCTCTCTCGTCGTCCACCGCTCGGCGCTCGGGCTGGGTTTCTCGTTTCTTTCTAATACGTAGCAACCGAGTATGTACATATCGCGCTTTCGTTTTTTAAGTACGGGTGCGACAGAGATAAATATATTTTTGTATTTTTTATTTAATATTCGACATACGTTATGTTAAAACTATTTAATGGACATTGATTGCACATATATTTCCCTTCATTAGATTCATATTATATTATTTTGATTACATACTTAGTACTATTCATCTCTAAAAACCCCGATGTATCACGGTTTTTATTTTTGTACGCAATCATAGTAGTATTATTATGAAAGGCGTCCAATTGCGAACAACTTTTGGTAGTTTTACTCACACATTTAATTTTGACTACTTAATTCATATCGTAATTTTGATTTATTACGGAATTTGAAAATTATTATTATAGCTCGTTGCTAAGTGTAATCTGTATATTTATGTGACTAGTACCCTAGTCTACCTTATTCTGGTAGGTAATGAACGGTTGTTTTGCAGTGCAGTTAAAAGTCGATTTGGCGTAGTTGGAAACGACGCTGCCTACGGTTATGAGGCGCCGAGTTCTAAACTCAGTGAATGAAATACTTTTTGTACTTTTATGTTATTTTTTTGTCAAGTTTTTTTCGGTTTGAGTTTGTAGTTCCCTGACCATTTAGTGGAGTCGCTAACACAAAAGTTTGTGACTGCTTCTATGTATGGTAAATACAAAAATAACAAGAGATATAATACATCATATAAGACGAAAATGAATCTAGAGAATAAGATTTTTGGTTAATTAAACAAGCCGATGTGTTTCATACATAATATACTGTAGCATTTATATTCTGTCTGACTGCAGAGTAAGTACTTGGCGAGCGGGCGACAAGTGACTATCGCTCGCTATACATGTTGTTTGTCATTGGTAATATAACAGCGACGAATCATAGGCAGTGATTAATCACTGGTGAAATCACCGTGACTGGAAATAAACATATCGTGATTTTAAAAGCACAATCATTTCCATGCCTCGTACATCACCATCGCAGTACAACACAGCTCGGCGTCATAGCGTCGCGTTAGGTTAGCGCCCTGACGCGCGATAGTAACGCGTTCTGTTTGACAAAGCCAACTGTTGCGTATTTACTATGCACACAAGTATAACTTACGCTGTCTGACTCACACGTGCCCGGTTTTAATTAAGATCCCATATCCCAGGATAAAAAGCTGCCTTTTGCACTCAGGGATAATGTAGTGATGGAATTTTCAAAATCGGTTCACTAGTTTCGATTCGGCCAGTTTAATGCTAACAAACAATGAAATATTTTCTCTGTTAGTATAGATTATGCTGATGAGGTATTTGGCAACCTCGACAGGACTATGTGGGGGGAAGTTTATGATGTCTTGTCGTAGGTGCTAATTATTCCTAGGAATATTTGTTTGAAATTAAAATTCAAGCATCTTTTAGAAAAAAACATTTAATTACATTACAACAGCATTGGTACAAACATTTTGCACGTTGCAGCGTGCATTATACTATACATATATTTCTTCGTAAACAGAACACTTACACGAAGTCGGAATGTGGCTTTCAATCAACTATTTGAACTCAATAGCCTCCATAAACTCCGAAGTGACCTCAACAATATTACTTACAAATTTAGTTCTGAAACACTGTTTCTTTGTGACTGAACTCGATATCTAGACGTATTGACACACATTTATCCTCATTATACACTATATTTACACATATTTATAAAACAGCTCATCCTATACCATTATGAACAAGCGTACTCATCTAATAGTGGCCATATTACACAGTAAACAGTCACCCACAGTAGTTAGGCAATCAGGACATTATACAAATTGTATATTATAAAGCATTATTGAAATCTACATTTTAAAAAATATGCATGTTTATCTATGCATCATTTAGGCAGTTATTTACCTACATGTAAGTTATCTTTGGTAATATGTATACGGAACCCATGTTTCGGAAAATACCCAGTTCTAAAGGAATGTCCGTAAGTTGGGACTGGTAATATCATCAATCGTTAAACCGTCAAAGCCAGCTTTGAGTTCTGGATACATTTATCTTATTTTTACATCTTCATAACATTGTAAATAACAAAGTCGCTTCCGTTGCGTATGTATGATTAGACCTTTAAAACTACGCAACGGATTTGATGCGGTTTTCACCTATGCATAAAGTTTCTCGAGGAAGGTTTTTGTGTAGGTATATAATTTGTCAAGCGGGCGTCTGCTAGTTGACATACAAAAGACAGTTCTAGTTAGGTTGAAATCGTCATGGTTATTTTAATAGAAAATTTACTAATGGAATGATTTAAGTTTAGCTTATTCATTCAGGTAATCATTTGTTTTAATGTAACGAAGGTTAGCAGAAATGACTCGACACAAAGTGCCATCCATAAATTTCTTTGAAGACATTTTAGAAACAGTAAAAGAATAGTAATTTTAATTAATTCTATTGGGGCTTCAACATAGCACATTTATAATTAAGACGAAGAAGGAATTATTCAAATCCATCGAGCAATATGTATCTGAGTTTTAGGAAGATTGACGAACAGTAATTGATTATTAGAATCGATATAAGTAGAAAATTTAATAAGTGGATTGGTAGATTGAGTCTCCAGCTAAACTACATTCAATGATTACTTCATTTTATGAAAAATACGAATTCTCTCATATATTTTATCTCACAATCCGATAACAATTTGATGTGATAAAAACGACATTGATTTGATTCCATATATAATTTTGCGAGAGTAGTCTATTGCTTTAACACAATCATTTCCAAAAATATGAAATACATAATTTTGGAATCAACATGGTACATATTTATGCTACATTTAAATTTTCTAAATACTTGAAGGCACTTTTCAATTTACATGTATGGACATAGGCATCAGATTTATGAATGATTGGAACATATATCATTAAACATACACGATAGTTCACTTAGTCGAATTTGTACAACACGATATATAAAAGTTATCTAATTTCAGATTCGGGATTTGTAGTACTACAAGGAACAACATATTGGACAGATCTGTTTGTGCGGCATTTTTTATTCCAAGAGGAACATTCCATAGACTGTGATGACCTTCTATTCTTCGTCAGAAAACGGCATGTCAAAGGGTCCTCTCGTTATCTGCCTAAGTACGAAGTAAGTCTCAATAAATTATTTTCGCACATTACATTATTAATTACCGACTGAAGTTTCACATAGTCACACAGCTTTATAGTGTTATTTTCTAAGATTGTTTTTAGTGTGTTCCTTGGTATTAAATTAAGATATTGACCTGGCCCCAATGCTAACACAAGGACTTTAATTTTAGCCGGAGGGGTTAAAAAATAAGTCGCTGCTATCTATCTATCCGGTAATATTCTTTAAAAAATATGATTAAGTAATTTAAAATTAACCAATGTTTAAAGCCCGCTTGTGGAAATTCAAAACTGTTCTTAAAAAATAACACTACTACAGCTAGGCATTTCTAGCCACGTACATGAAATGGCGTTTTAATAAATGCTTGTATGATTGAGCTGATAATTGTCGCTCGCGTTGTGTGCCGCCAGAAGGTACGAGTAGTACTTATCGGAGCGTTCATTTATTTTATGATTGCGATACCCTATCGGAGGTGGACGAAGTGAGCGATTGCGGCCTTTCAATTCGTTGGGTTGTCTAAATGTACGGACGGTGTGAGTACGTACACAATTATCAATCAAATTAAATGCGTTCGTGTCAAATTCTCAGTGCCAACATTTATTTCATTCAATATAATATAATGCAATTTCGACTTCAGAAAAATATACATTTCAACACTCATGCATGTACTTTATTTTAACCAATATAAAAATAGTTATTATCTCTTAAAGTAGCCTGCTGTCACAACAAGTCGGTATGTAGGTATTGTATGTACAACACAGCACACGGGCCACTTACCACAGTAGCACTCGCACACTGCCCCTCGCGACGCGACCACGCAAGAATCACAGTATATGGTTTCTATAATAAATACTTAGTGATTTACAAAATACGATTGGAGATTGTCTATAACCACTTATAATCTATACAATATACAAAAACAAAAAATTCTATCAATAGTCGACTGTACATATTTCATAGATTATTGTTCTTTGTTCTTTGTCCAATAAAATCCAACTTACAAATTACTTTCAACAATAAAAGCACATAGGTCACAGATCTACAGGACAGTTTATAAATAGATTGTGACGAAATTAAAATAGAAATAGGTAAGTATATATTATTCACTTTGCGAAATATCACATTTGATACGCAGCAGTCCTTCTTCCCTCGTATAATTATTATGCAAAAGCACAGCCAAACACGTCTCCTGCTAGTACACGACGCCACTGATCGACGCACTGTCCACAGACCGACGTCGAGGTGTTCCGCAAGGACTCCAAGAAGCTGCCCATCGGGGACCCGGAGATCGACTGGGAGGAGACCGTCTACCTCAATCTGATCGTGCATCAGTTCGACTACACGCTGACGCTGGCCATCTGCACGCGCACCAGTCCCAAGGAGCTGCAGGTCCTCAAGCGGCACTCGCAGAAGGTGAGCGTCATACGCGTTCGGGCGGCGGCGGTGCGGCGTGAGCGCGTCACTAGCTGAGCCGGCTGAAGAGCTTGGTGCGCGGCCAGGGCAGCGGCCAGTCGTAGCGGCGCGGCACTGGCCCGCGCACGTTGAGCTCCAGGTACGAAAACAGCCAGTACCACCACTCGCGCTGGATCATGTAGTAGTTGTAGCCGTTGCCGGCGCGGTACGGCGTCACCAGCAGCGAGTGGTAGGTCCAGAACAGACGCGTGGTCACGTAGTACGCGATCACTACGTCCACCGTGTAGTGGCCGTGCGATATCAGCACGAACACCACGCCCATCAGCGCGGAGCCCCACAGCGCCCAGTGCACCGGCCACAGCTTCTTGGGTGAGTACTCCGCCACGATCAGGTAGCTCAGCACCAGCACCATCGTGTGCCCTGAGTAGATGTAGTCGCCGCAGTACGTGTGCTTGCCGTTTATCGACAAACCGAACCCGGATATCAGGTAAAACGTTCGCTTCAGAACTAGGATAGGTGAAGTCGAATTACTCTTCGGACTACAGTAGTAAGTTTTGCTGGCGACCGGCACGACGGTCACGTACATAGTGATCGACCGGTACAAGTAGAGCAGGCCGATGATGATGAACAGCCGCCGCGCGACGATGAAACGGTGTTTGTGGAAGACGACTACGAGCATCGCGACCGTCGTCGATATCATGATCATGTACTCGGACACGTCTAACCCCCAGTCTAGCGCGTCCACGTTATCTAGCACTATGTCGTTAAGGGGTAGTGTCGTATTTCTGTCTGGCAGTCGTTCGTGTACTAACGACAGCGACATCATGTTTATACACACACATATGAATAAGAAGAAAAATGATAAAATAGTTTTCCATATTTCTTTGGGATATCTCTCTTCTCTGACTGTACCGGTCGGTATTTCTACGATGAAGTCTCCAGAGTGAAGACGCTGCGGCGAGTGGTCCTGGTCAGGGTCGGACTCGTCGGTGGTGGGCTGCGGCGCGTCTGTCTTGGCGTTCCGCGCCAGCAACGGTTGGCGCTGCATCAGCTCCGCCTGGCTGGGCATCTCGCCGGTCTGTTGACGGTCGGTTTGGTTGCCCGACGAATTGTTGTTTAGGTCATTACGCTTGAGCCGCGGCTCGAAGTTAATCCCTTTGATTTCGTCGTGGGCGGTGTGTGCCGCTATGTCGACGTCACATGTCGGCGTCTCCGGCGGCGTGGTGGAGGGCTCAGGCGCGTCGGTCGCGTGCGGCGCTGCGGCTAGCTGCCTGGGAGGCAGCTCCTTGGCCAGGTACACGCGTACCGACTCGACCAGGGGCTCCGCTTGGTTGAGCTGTTTGGGCGGCGTGGACTCCTTGTCTGGGGAGCGCACCGAAATCGTCATCCAATCACCATTCGTCTGGATTGAACCTGAAATTGAGATAAGTACCACGTTAATAATAAGTGTGGATAGCTACCTAGCAGATTTGGAGTATAGCAGGTAATCTTGGCAAGTGGAGGAGGTTCTTAATTTTGTTTTCTTTTTTACTTTCGTTACGTTTAGAACTAAATAGTCTCCATTCAATATCGCAAAGCGCTTATTGATAACTTTAAAAGATGGAAGTTGTGTGAGTGCAGCTCTGTTGTTGTTCAATTTTACTGCATAAATTATCTGCTTGCAGTATCGTGTCAATTCATTAGAATTATAATGATTTATACAAAGTACAAGGTATGGTAGCAATATCCTACTGTTACTGTGGACACCTTCATCATACTTGCGATTTTAGCCCATATTAAATAGATATATTTACATAATAGGGAAGTAAGATTCTACTAATTAGGGAACCATAAGGCATGGCAACCTTCGATATTATGCCTATCCCATAGGTTTAAGTCTAGGTATTAATTCATATTTTCCTCAAACCATTGCTATTAAAACAGTCGTTTGGTTTTGTTTTCATTGTAGCAAAACGTTTGAGTTTATTTTGGTTTCTGAGTGGAGAAGTATAAACAATGGGCAATAAAAACACGTTGTTGTTAAGAATAACGTTTGTTACCTGCGCGATATCTAATTGTTTTTCATTTCATTGTCGTTTAAGGTTTGTGCCAAACGTTAAAACGCTGTGTCTATATAATATGAAGATCTAAGTGTATCGGTTCGTAAATACTTAGAAATATTGTTTACTTCGCCAGACGCGGTCAACTGCAAGTTCGTCAAGGTTATGTTCGTTAACTATCCCACATAATTACTTAATCTTGTTACTTCTGTAATGGTTTAGTAACAAATTGTAAGTATCATATTATGTTTCTTCAAGATTATATTATAAACAAGCATATAAATAATTAACAATGGCAGCAGAGGCACGGTTCAAAGACCGAGGTGGCGAGAGGCGGCGGCGGCAAGCCGGCACCGGCACCCCTCCGCGCCGTCCGGGCCCAGTCAGATGACATGACAGTAATTAGCTGGCTCACTGGCCGCTCGCGCTTTTCTGTTTATTGAGCACTAATACTACAACGGAGGAACGCGACGCGAACGCCTCTCGCGGCAAGCTTCACATAAACATTGCGATTTGTCCTACAACCACGAGACAAATATAGATCTAAGATTTCGCTTTCGATTCACGTCCCGTGTGTTGTTTTCGTTACGCGTAAAGATCATCTTTACAGAACCGTTTCACCCCACGTTACTCACCCGATCAATGTTAATGCGGTCGTCCGGCGCCAAAATATCGTCTCATAGAAAGCCGGAAATCCAGACTTGTATCCAGTCAAGTCACAGGCACGTAAATGAGGTCGAAATGGAAAACAATATGCGTACACATCAATGCATGGGAACGTACACCACTCACAGAGTTTAAGCTCTTTTAGTTGTTTAAAAAAACGAGATGTTATTTACATTGAATTATTATCTACATCACACTGAGACTTATTCGAAATTATACAAAGTATTTGATTCACTGTCTGTTAACATCGCCGCGAGTAAACGTGTAGAGGGGCGACCGCGTACTAGAAAAAGTAGGACTGGTTGGCTTCGGTCCGAAGGAGATCGGGCAACTTCGGCTATGTTCGCACTCGCTCGGCTCAATGGAAATAATTACGCGCACTGTGTGACGTCACATCGAGACGTTCGAAGTCGCTCGGTGCGGCTGCACTCGGTACAATATGCGCGGAACGAACTGACGCCGACGCGACGGGTTGGGCGAGTAGGGCCACGGCCGCACTACTCGCCTCTTTGAGGTTTGACATGAATGAAATATTTACGACCTTATTCAAATTTAACAAGCCTCTTGTACTACTATAACCGTGTAACATGAGATAATGCAATTTTATAACGCCAAAGTAACATACAGTATTTACTTTTCTCTACGCATCAGATTTTTTAACTTTTTCTTGTAAAGCAAACATTGGCAATCTGCGTACTTTTTGGCAAACAATCGAGTTTAAGACAAGTCGTTAACACAATTTATGGATCACTATTTCATACTTCCTTCACATCTAGATTATAAACACTTGTTCTAAAACCAGAACATCAGCTAAATATTTAGATGGCAATTTATATAATCTATGCGTAAATTATATTCTATGTATAAAATTAAAATGATTTCAAGGTAATTTGGTATTTACGGTCTAAATGCCGAGTATGAGATAATCTGTTTCCTACTGATAAAATATATTATTAAATTGTAAATACATAGATAAGAGACTGGATGATTAAGCTAATTAGGTACGCCGCTCTTTTATATACCACGGTTGGCAATATAATTGTGTGATAGTGAAAATTCTACAGTAACTGGCTCAGTTTGAAATATTCTACATCTTGCCTCTTATCCTTACTCATTTATTTATCTGCAAAGCATAGCACGTTCGACCGTCACTGAACGCACAAGTGCATAGAAAACAATACACGTACAGTAAAAATAATGTTAGATAACTCAGTTTGAAAGAGAGAAAATATCCTTATGGTTGTGATGTAGTATTCGAAACGTAAGAAATAAATTATTTGGTTAGTTCAAAATATTATTTAAAAAAAATTAAGAATCTAGGGATATTTTAAATTTATTGGATTTAGCACGATTCTATGATAAGATTATGATGGATTTATTGTGGGCTTATATTAATGCCAGGTAATGTGAGGTATTTCCATATACTGACAGTAAAATACTCAGAGCTCATTTATGATGATTTTATGAGGATGATGCCATGAGGCGAAACCGCTCAGATGCATTTCAAAGTAAAGCGTTTTGATATTTTATATTATAAGTTCTACGAAGTGCCATCAAATATTCTCGAACAGGTATAACGTCTATCGAAATTCATTTACTAAAAATAATTTAGCGGGTAATTTACTCTTCAAAAAAAAGTCCAGTAATAAAAATTCTATAAAAAAAACAACAAAAAAATCCGTGTGTTGATATTGCCCCACTGTCCTCCACGAAGGTATAATATTTTTTAAACAGAATAAAAAGTCTTACTACATTGTTTACAGGTTGACTTTGCCCCAGTGTCCTCACTTAGTACAGTCACAGAGTTGTTCATAGTGCCTCAAATGCTTAAAAAGTTTTTTTTTTAATCAAACATTATTAAGAGAACTGCACACTAACTAACTGCACTGCTAAATAGCAAAGCCATCGTTATTGTCTACAGTCTCTGATCATTAACCCTAATAAGGGATCGATTATTTAAATCATGTAGGTACTTAACTAATCGTTTTATTAGGGTTGCGTACCTAAAGGATTTTTTTGTTTAGGCACATAAAGAACACACATGAATGTCAAAATTTTACAATTTTATGTCAATCAATATTATAAAAATACTAAATTGCGTAAGTACATAAATAACCATTTGAAAATGATTCTTTCGCTGGTTCGGTAAGTTGGTGCTCCTGAGAAGATACCAGCAAGAAACTCAGGTTAGGATAAAATGGGAACCCTATTACTAAGACTCCGCTGTCCATCCGTCTATCTCTAGGCTGTATCATGAACCCTGATGGTTAGAAAGTTAAAAATGTTGTTGAAATATTAAAAAACAGAATATAATAAATATTAAAGGGTGCTCCCATACAACAAACGTGTTTTTTTGCCGTGTTGGTACGGAACCTTTTGTGCACTAGTCCGACTCGCACTTGGCCGGTTTTTCGTTGATATGTTGTCGTTTGATATGTTGACCTCTTCTCATCTCACATAATGAGATAGTCCATTAATGTAACCATATTAGTTTCGTTTCATTCGTATCCTATGCGGGTTCCATCTATACGGGCACTTAATTGAGTTACTTATAAAATTGCCCTTTTACCGAAAGTATTAACTTACTAAATCTACGCTCTAAACACAAATAAAATTTAAGTGTCTGTCTGTCATTCCAAATGAATTGGTTTACTAAATAAACTGACAAAATCCTTATGAATGTACGGGTACAGTACTTACATAAAAAACGGGCCACGCATAGAATAGGGTTCCGTAGTCAACCATATTAACATCTATAACTCCTGAACAAACAAAGTTGTTTAATCCCTTATAGCTTTCCTTCAAAGTTCATTACATGGACTACCATCATAAAGATTTTTGAGCCAGCCGTTTAGATTTTTGGGGGGAGACGCTCTGTTTAACAAAAAAATGAGCTATAAAGTTAAATATCTCGCAAGCTAAAACTTAAATTAAAAATTCGTATAAAAACCTCTCAATGTTTTTTAAAGACCTATCTAATGATAACAGACACTTTGAGGCAGACGCTAGAAAAAAAAAATCTGGTTACATGTGTGGAAGGTACCCCAAAAAAAATATTTTTCATAATTTTCTTTTAGCACTTTGTCAACGATGTAAATACACATATCCATGCAAAATGTCATGTTTCTAGCACTCACCGTTTAGGAGGAAAACCGAGGACAAACATGACAAAACTATAAGGGTTCCGAGATTTGAACTACGGAACCCTAAAAAACTGTTCACAACATTTTTCTGTCTGTAGATATGTCTGATTATACCGGCTCATTTCTGAAACTGCTTGATCTATTTTAACGGGACTTTCATTGGTAGATAGCTGATGTTGTAAGGAGTTACTAAAGCTACTTTTTATCCGGGGAACGTAAACTATTAAAAAAAAAAAACCACAAACCGATTTTGAAAATTCTTTCACAGACATGTAGCTACATTTTCCCTGAGTAACATAGATTACTTTATATCCTGGTTATTTGCTCCCACGGGAGGAACGAGAAAACTAACACACGCGGGCGCAGCCGCGTTGCTCAGCTAGGCATTTATAAAAAGTAGCTGTATTCCTACTTCTAAATAAGTAACATTCAGATAACCGTCGCCAGGTATTTGCTAAGTACTCAGACTGATTGTAAAGAATGAATGGTTATCGGAATTAGTGACTTATCGAATGACTAAATAATTTACAATTACATACAAATATGTACTCTGTGACAATAGGCTTACATGTGGGAAATATAAATAGCTTAAAGATTTTAAAATTCGAGTCCGAGACGCACAGGACTTAAATTTGCGGTACCATAGCGGCTGGCACGGAAGATTTTGTTGCCTTTCATCAGCATTTCATCGCAAGGCAACGAGTTTTAATTTTTTTTCAAAATTATAATATAGCTGCTACTATTTTTTATTTAATTAATTCGGCCATTTTGGACATAACCCGTTATATGTAGGACCAAAAATACTTGCAAATTGTGAGTGTGTTATGAACCTCTGGCTACCCCTGCGGAGATATAGGCGTGATATGTGCCTGTCTGTCTTTAAGATATTTTTAACATTGTGCCATCTAGCCCAAAGCACCAAAGTAAACTAATACCACAGTATAAAAAACCTAAACCTATGATCTTTCGACTTTGCTAATACCTATTCTAATACTGTCTTATACCTAATATTGTGTTATGGCATGTAGATAACTTCTAAACATACCTACAGGAATTGAGACTTGAATTACAGAGTAGTAATGTTGGTATTTTGTTAAGGGCCCGGTAACCGCAATAGCGGAACAATACGGAGGACCAAATTACTAGCATAGGTACCAAATTGTGGGTGGATAATGCACCTCTGCATACACCTTCGGGATAGAGGCGTGATGTATGTCTGTCTTGTATCTGGGTCTTTCGATATGTGTCGACCGCCAAACAAGAAAAAAAAGTTCATAAAAAAGTTAAATATGCGATATTTCAAATCAAAACAAACGTGTCAATCAAAACAATCAGCTGATGGGAATGTCTTCGGGTTGATATAACCCTTATGTAACACCCTGTATAAGTGTATACTAATCCTATAAAGCTGAGATGTTGGTTGAACATAAACGCTATCTCAGAAACTGGTTCGAATTGGAAACTGGGCTTTTTGTTGAATATTATATTTATCGAAGAAGGCTATAGGTATATAACATCGTACTAAGAGCAATAGGAGCGGAGCAGCAATGATAAATAAAACGGAGATGTTGCACGAACGATGTTGCAGCCGTCTCAGTCCTGCAACAGTCTCAGTCCTGCAACAGTCCTCCTGTATGTTTTATTACTTGTAGGTACTAACTAAGTATTTCGTGCTTGAACAAACTACTATACCTATTCACGTACGTACTACATTACTTCTAACATCTTGTTGTTACAATTTAATGAACTCGATCGTGGTTTTACGCACTCTGGAATTACTAGACGATTGACAATGTGGCCTGAGCATTTATAGTTGGGTTTATTTATAGAATCAATAGTTGTAAAGTAAGTATTGTTTGCTACCGATGTAAATTGGATAGTCATTAAGTGGTATTATTGGATTTACTACATTCGTTGTCCGTGATTTGAAAACAGGTATTAGGTTACGAGGAGAGAGGGGGGCAAATGAACTGGCCAGTAGCGCTTCGGAGGTCACACATACCATAAGACTGCGATCTCCGGCCATAATTATAATAATTATATGATTTTTATTCAGATTATACTAGTAAGCATGGCTTGAGACACGGCATTTCAACTGACCCGCTGCAATACACCTATTTAGCATTTTATAAAACTGCTAACCAACCGTTCAGTCCGATTGCAGTCGGTATACAGTTGCCTTGAATTTTTATCATATGCACGCTGACTTGAAGCTAGCAAAGCGGTCGACATGCAGTTCAAATGCAACTGCGTATGTGTGACCGTGTATCTAGCTTGCAGTCCAAAGAAATAACTAGTGTATATGAGAAGCCTTCACTTTTGGGGAAACAGAGGTGACTGTGTCACGGTGGAGTTGAAGTTATGGACTATATCTCGTATAACGGTTTAACTTATACTTGGCCTCTCCATTCCAATAATAATTTATGTTATTGCAAAGTGCAAATACGAATAATTATGATAGTAAATTTATCCGTGTTGAATGTATAAATTATTAATTATGATGTGTGTGCAGGTGTACGCTTCCCCGAGTCGTCGCAAGATGGATACCAAAGGTGACGGAGAAGAGATGACGTACCCACACATCTGCTTCATGGTCGATAACTTTGACGAGGTCAGTAATGCTATTCTACTACTCTGAATAATTTTACAGCATCCAAACATTACCTAGCATACTCAAAAAATAATAAAATTTGAGATATTTTCCCATTGCGCCGAAGCTGGGGTAATTTCCTATGCAACTTGCGCATTCTCCTTTATCTAGAATTATTTATGACTTTACACAGCAAGTTTGTGCCATGTCATTAAAAGGTCAACAATAGATTACTGTGGAAAATGAGCATGGAAAAGTAAAACCACGGGCGCAACCGAAAGCGTCCCCTAGATGTTACTTGTGTGGCGTTTTAGTACTTTGTCTCGTCGACTTTTTTTGATTAGTACCGAAGTTTGGATGGTTTCTACTCGTATGTACTTATCAAACTTATTTTGTGTATATTTCATCGATAATGTTCAAATAAGAAACTAATTCACACGGGGAAGTCCTGTTTAACTTGATCATTTTATAGTCTTCAGCAAATACAGCACCAGCTTCCTTGTACTTGTTGTCTTGTCAAATACAACCAATAAACGCTGTTATAGGTTTGATTAATGGTTTACCACAGAACAGGCAAAGACTTACATAACACATTTATGTAAAGTAATTAATTGTAATAATAATATGTTTACTTAGGTACTGCATCTCTATGTATTACCTACACTTTACGAGAGTTTATACTTAAATTAAATTAAATTTGCAACATCTTAGTAAACACAGTAATAATAATAAATAATAAGCAGAGAAGGACAAACTTTCTAAGTACCTCGATCTGACCTTCGAGATAACCGCAATGTGGAACGTAGACTCGACGATCATTGTCCCGATAATCGTTTCGGCAAATGGACTAATAGCGAAGAGTCTCGATCAACATCTCAAGAGACTCGCTAGACTGTTGGATCAAGGGTCAGATACAGAAGGCTGTCTTCCTCGACACGGCACGCATCGTTAGGAGGTTTCTCAGTCTGTGACCTCTACCGCTGGTAGTTTGGGCCCTGCTCCGCTACTGGTGGTGGTCTGACATGGATTTTTTATAATATTATATGTAACTTTTAATATAAATATTGTAAAAAAATGTATGTTTAGAATATAATTTGCATAAATAATAATACATATTTTTGGACATTCTCACACAATGTCATCTAGCCCAAATTAAGCTAATATAAGATTGTGTTATGGGCTCTAGACGACAGATAGACATATTTATATATTTCTAAATACATACATATTATACATAGAAAACACCCATACTACGAAATAAATGTGGATCACACAAATAATTTAATTCGACCCGGAATCGAATCTGGGACCTCAAGGACGGCAGTCGCATACTCATAACACCGCGCCACCGAGGCAGACAGGACCTATAGATACAATTCGCGAAGGATAAGCTGAGCTTTGTATTTGTGTAAGTGCAGTGTACGTGAACGGATATGTGACCTCTTTTACACACACATGTGTTGTACACACAGCTACACAAAGAGTTTTTACTCTACTTTTCGTGGTCACTCCACAAATGCAAAGCTCCGCTTATCTCTCGCGAACTGTACCTACTAAAACGCTAACATGTTATGCTAATTTGTAAAAATTCAATATCAACCAACTATTAGGCAATATTACAAAATATGTTGACACTTTCCTCTCGTTTCTACTCCTCGCCGGATATACGGAGGATGTTATGTTTTCCCGCTTATTTTTCGCCTCTTATACATCAGATTTTATTTTTACGGTGACATGGTTCCTAAGAACAAATCTTAGTATGTCTTATAGTTTCAGACATTGACCCATATGAATGTCACAACCTGTATATAAGCTTCATATCGGTACCAAGTTGTAAAAACAGTCTGATGTGTCACCAAGATCGTAAAGGTCACAAACCAACCTATAAGTTGTACTCCCATCGATCAATGGTCCAGGCAAACCTTTAAGTTATCGGTTCCGGGCAGTAGATTAGACCAACAAAGTTAATTGGTGAATTGTGGGCATATAATAAGCATCTGCCAACCCCTTCGTGGACACAGGCAAGATGTATAATGTATGTATGTACTGTTTAATACGAGCCGCAGTCAAAACAAGTTTATTGCTAGTTTATAGCTTTCTTGTACATAATAAAACACAGTTAACTCGGTATTTTATTGTTAACAAAATGTATAAAGGCGTGCTTGACTTCAGTTGATATGGTACCGTGTTTCTTCCAGCAGTCCTTAGAGATTTAGAGGAAATAAATAATACTAAGAAAGAAGAGAAAAAAAATAAATACCTACCTATTATGTAAGCAATATTATTTATATTTGTATTTTAACTGCTTCGGTGGCGTGGTCGGTAGTGCATCGGCTTTCGACTCCGGAGTCTCGGGTTCGATTCCCGGGTCTAATAGATATTTGTGTGATGCACAAATGTTTGTTTCGGAGTTAGGGTGTTTTCTATGTATGTATGTATTATGAAATATATATGTATGTTTATCAATTGTCTGGATTCCACAGCACAAGCTTATAGCTTATCCTACATCGCTATCCTACATACAATAAATAATGCCTTACATTCATAGAACCAAAAGTAAAGTTTCTTTTCTAAATGTGCTTCTTCAGAAATAAAAATGGCTGACTTGAATTTAACTAATGTGATTAAAATAATGCAGTTTGTATTAAGGTATGTGTAAATACTTTACATCGATTTATACTCGTAGCTGCACATAGCTGATTCAATGCCATTTACTATTATTTATATTATTATATTGTTTGGTTGTAACGTTCTCTTAGATTTCGCAATGAATAACCCTATTAGTTATAATATATTTAGAACGACCGATCGATTTTTTTTTATTCCGCCGCCCAAGGCCGCGGCCGCTTTAACGTCCGTTGCCGGGCGTCTCTGGTTACTAGCAGAGGGTATGTCCAGTGGCGCCCGGCGGGGGCGACCGATCGACTGCAGAGTACTCGTCATGATTCGCCTTATTTTTGGAAGACTGACGCAAAACATTTCCTTCTCGAATTTATCTTCCACGTAATGACCATTATGGTTATAACGAGTTAAGAAAACCACTTTGAGTTCTCATATTTCCATTAAATAAATACAATTGAAAATATTTGCTGCAATATTGGAAATATTATTTTTGGAAACTCACAAGACTCAGCAGATCCTGAAACATTAATGGAAGCTATTCTGAGTCTCCGGAATAATGTTGAGCAGAGCTGGTGATTCTTACCTTAAATCAGCAAGGGTAATGTAGGGATTAGGGATTTCTATATTTTAAGAACTTACTCGAATAAGTATATCTTTACTGATGACACCCTGGAAATCCTTATACTCGTACAATGTTCTTTGCAGAGGACGGCCTAAATACATTTTTTTAACATTTCAGTTGTATTAGACCATAATTTCCCCAACCACGATTAAATCCTGTTTAGATGCAGTTATGGGCCAAATACGAGTATTATTAAGTAGCCAAAAATAAAAAAAATATCAGATAGTCAGATTAAACAACATTTTCGCAAATAGCTGATAATATATAGATAACAAATAAACGTCTCAAGGTCCATCCGATGACATTCGGTATTTACATATAAAGAGCTGTATAAACGTACTAATTTGAATACATTTTTGTAACATACCAATTTTTGTATAATCATCGAAGCCATCGTAACCTCGACACACAGTTTCTTCTTAATTACAATACCCTTTAAGTGTCATAGACTTTAAACTCTAGCATTAACTGTTCTAGCTGTGATGATCAGCAGTTTTGTCCACAAATTGCAGACATTTGTCAATGTGTTAGGCGATAGTGTGATACCGTGCTGTCACGTTCCGTCGCCTCATTACTCAAATAGCAGATAGCAGACGCTCATTCGCTCATTATTTTACGACACACTCCATTAGTTTCATCTAAGTATGAATGGTCAAGGCTTTTAGTATTTGCAACTCTTGGTGTTTGTTAAGATATTTTTAGCTCATGTAAAACATAATATCGTTAACTCACTAACAAGTTTTTAAAACGCTGTCAAGTAATATTTCGCGGACACTGTCCCCCGTTGAATACAGTTTTTCTTATTATCGAAGCAAAACTACTACAAATATAAAGGTTTTTGGGCAATTTGAAAGCATTGCATTCTACATTTATATTCGCTTTCTGATACGAAAGCTCATAATGTAATGTAATTCTGTCGGCTGGATACTGTTGTCAATTTGATGGGAACATATTCTCATTAATTCGGAAATTCCTGCCTATCGGAATTACTAACGATTCTCTCAGCTTACTACAGTATTAGGTGCGAGTAACGCCTCTTGTCACCTTAGTACATACTAGATTCTTTGATTGATGGACGCTCACTGAAACATCTTGTCCTCATTCGTTTTATATTGATTACTTACCCGCTTACGTATGTTCCTATTATCAACAATGAACGGAAACGGTACTGCCAACTAAACAACTCTAGCGCCAATTCTAATTCTATTGACAGATGTTTACACAACAACCAGGGTGTCATGCTTTGGATGGATGATTGAAATGTCCCAATTCACTCATCGGCTGATAGCGGTGTCAACCGCTGAGCAGTTTTTCGATTACTCTTTTTGTTGTAAATTACAATCTCATCTTTAACTGGTGTTTCTAGAGTTAGCAGACGAGAGGGTCTGAAGAAGAAGCCATGGCTATTTAGGAGGCTACAAATAGTGATCAATGGTGAATTACCCGGTATCCTTAGCAATATAATCACGAACTCAAAGGCCTTATTTAATATTATAAGTACCACAAGCCTAGTACCCTGTGAACAGACAAGATCAATTCTGATCGCGGTAACGGGAACTATACCTTACATTTTAATTTAAGCAAATTTTTTTGCTTCTCAAAATAGCGGAAATTTCGAAAAGGCTGCTTATAAATCAATTCAATACGGCTCTTTATGAATAAGGACTTTGCACTAAGACCCGCGACCGGCGAAGACTTTGTCACATCTACGTTGTCGGCTGTTGGGAAATCAACATAATATTATAAAATGTATTTCAGTTATAACAGCATCTATAATATTGAAGAATTCGGAAGCGAATGCTTTATCCAAAACATTACTTCTACAAATTTTTGTTAGCATGATCGTGATGTGGTCTTGGCCGAAAATTAACCGACGAATGCATTGAGCAACGTCGATATTGTACTATATAATTACCACAGACGCGTCTGTCCGCTATAATATGGAATTAGTGATTCTTTACCAAATAGTATAATGAGATAATAGTCGTGGGAAAGTTTGTCACACTCTCACTCATGAAACGGTTCGATAAATTTGGCTAATTCTCCGCACGCATATTCATTTGTACTTAACTACATTTAGAATGTGTAGTAGTGAAAGTGTCATAGTAAATAAATATAGCGTGTTGTAAATTACTGTACTAAAGTAGTAAGGTTAAATACACGTTCCAGTGGTTCACCTGCCAGTCAACGAACGAGATTCAATAGATACAATTAAAGTGCCTGTGCTCCTTGGGTGCCCACAGAATTACTAGCGAAGATTCGGCATGTCATATCCCTCAGCCGGTGTCTTACCCGTGACATCATTAAACCTTATTTGAACTCTTTGTCACCTTTTTCCTCAATCAAAAAAAAATGTTTTAAATTAAGAAACACTTGTGCCAATAATCGTGGAGATCGGTTTAAAATTGTGGCCGCTAGTTCAGAAAACACAGACGAAAGCAAAATTGTCAAATCTCTAAATGTAGAAGCTTCGCTCGCTTATTGTGTAAATAATTACTTAGTTTCAAAGTAATGTTAAGACAAATTATCCTGTTGTAGTAATTGATGTAATTTTACGGCCGTGTGCTTGTTATTTGTGATTCTAGAATGTTCCGAGCTTTAACGACTCGTTTTGCTATAAAATTAACGACTTGGATGTTTGATTGCTTAAATATCTAACGACTTCTGTGGAATTATGAACACTGCCTTGTTACGTGACTGATCTAAACAAAGAATAGTTGTTTTGGAATATTTCCATGTCTATGATATCATTAATTACATTTTTTTCTTCATAATTGTTTTGCGTTGCTAGGTGTGATTAAAACTCCACTAAAATGAACGAGTAACTCCTAATATTTGATGAACAACATCGTACTTGACCGATATACATCGGTCACTTGTGTTAATACACCGCTAGAGTGCGTGGGAGTAAGTTCGGCCTGTCACTGGTGCATTGGCCGCGACCTTGCGCCTGCGCAACTATGTTCTTTTCTCTACGGCCGATAACGTTTGTTTACTTATACACTAAAATACCATACGATATTGACTACGCGTTAAATAACAGCGAACTTGGTCTCGAGTCTGCAAACATTTAATGCGTTAGGCTGACTTATAGATAGCTGTATGAAAACGAAGGGCTAAGATTAACTCAAAATACTGATTGTTGTATTAAAGTACCTAATGATGGTAGCTAAGATACGGTGATATCTGCTGTGTGTTACTGATGCCGAGTGTGGTTTCATTATTAACAACAAAAGAGAACTGATTTTGTATTTCGAAACGAATTAGGAAGTTTTATTTCGAAATGTTTTTGCCAACCGTAGTCTTGTGATTCATTACTAATGCGAAGTTTACAGTTAATAAATCCGCAGGAACTAAAATACAAATGTTATTCATTTGTGTGAGTCATTGTTGCTCCACAGTCCATCCACTAGTATGTAATACTAGATAATACATAGCTGAATGTGCAAGCCGGAAATGATCTCACTTCGATAGAGTAGCTATACCTAACTGCATCTGGATCTGTCTTTGTGCTGATCTCTCTAGACTGACGGATACATGCATAAAGATCTCAATCATTACTGTTTTAGATATACTGTCGATAGATGATACTGTCCTTGATGGAATGTTAGTTGCTACAGTCATATTGAACAAAACACTTGATTTTATATACATAGATAGTGTGATTGTTTAATTTTGTGTCTGTTATCACAATTTATTTTTCACCTATCGCGTAGATAACTTACATATTATGTATATATCTAGTTAGGTTAACGTGTGATATCTTCTTTTGCATTGATAACCCAACTACTAAGGATAGGTTATTTTAGTAGGTACTGTTAAAGTACAATAAACACGAGCTGTGTCCAGATGTCTCTCAGTTCCATGTCTGTAGGTACATACACACATATCACATGGCTGATAATTTGTTTAAAAACCACGAGCATTTCTGTGTTATCATCTATTCAGACTTAAGCACTATTCACATTCAACGGACAGAAGTCTCATTAGCCGATTCTCAAATCAGCCAATAAAACCACTCCGTCGCAAAAATCTCATTGGTATATTCAGGAATCGGCCAATGAGAGTCCTGTCCGATGAATGTAAACAGTGCCATTAGAATGTAAGAATGTAAATCTGTACATGTAAATATAGAAGCAATGACATTTTTTTTTATTTTAAGTACTTACTGACGTTTATAAGAGTAATTTAGTGACATATACAAATAATTTTAAGTACTTACTGACGTTTATAAGAGTAATTTAGTGACATATACAAATAATTTTAAGTACTTACTGACGTTTATAAGAGTAATTTAGTGACATATACAAATAATTTTAAGTACTTACTGACGTTTATAAGAGTAATTTAGTGACATATACAAATAATTTTAAGTACTTACTGACGTTTATAAGAGTAATTTAGTGACATATACAAATAAATAAATCATTTCATTTTATTTCATTGCTATGTGTATAAACATAACAACTTATCTACCGACAGCCGGATAAATAAAAAAAAACATTGTATTTTATGTCTTGTTCACTAGTTTAATTAACATTTAAACACTTAATTTTTTTATTGGCTCACGTTCTAGGACACCGCGTGTCACGACTAGCTCAGTACCTACGAATTGTAGCTTGACAGCGAAATTGTACACAGAGTATGACCTACATCTGTTCTGAACTCACTTAGGTACACTATTGTATGGACTTGTTGTTTATAAATGGTCAATACGCCATTAGCTGTCTGTCTGATACTGAACAGACTTTGTTCACGACTACTCAACGTAACAAATGAGTCTTTGAATCGTTGTCTGTCTATTAGCCACAGTTTCATAATAATATATTGACTCTTTATTATATAGTCATTATATTCTGCGGTTCGCAGGGTTATGGTAAACTCAGGTTTTTGATCCTGAACTAGTTTAGGTTTTTGATCAAATGCTTGGATTATCTTAGGTTTATGATGAAATCAAGTAAACGTTTTGTTATCCTCCGACGTTTGACCAATAACCGTATTTTAACATAAACCTGCGACATAAATACATATCTCAAATATTAAATCGACAGATATTTTGACCAAATTAATGTGCAAAATTTTACGTAATGGATTGGCTGATATAACCTTGATGATGATTTGTACTAATTATATTATATCTAATCAAAAAATGTCAGAACATATGTGCTGTGATATTGTGTTCTGTTAGTCATGGTCACATGCATAACTACTCTTGTGTTTTCTACTAATGGGACAGGTCTTTTATCAGTAGTAGGTACTTCCAATTGTCGGCAATTGGTGGAACTGGAACCTATAGTGATACATTATGAACAGCCTCACTTGTCTTGTAGTATCTTTCCACTGATTTATTACTGAATAATAAATAAGTAATTTTAATGTTATTATTACAACTGCATTCATCATTCATCATTCACCGAGCCTTTTCCCAACTCAGTTGGGGTCGGATTTCTAACTGCGATTCGGCTGAACTTCGATATTTTCCGTGAAGCGACTGCCATCTGACCTCCACAGCCCATGGGCGATATCGAAGTTCTGTAGTTAGACCGGTCGGATTTTTGATTTAGGGCTCCAACTACCCCTAACGACTGCCATAGATGTTAGTATGACACCCGGGACGACGGCTTAACGTGCTCTCCGAGGCACGGACGGGTCTCTATGTCTTAAGAAATGGTCACCCATCCTAAGACCGGCCGGGATACCTTTCGTTAACATAATATATGTAATCCTAAAATGTTTTGGCACAATGAATTTGGCATACTTTTTTTGGCATATTATACTTGGTCATAATTGATTTTTAGCAGCATAGGTACTGTGGAATAATTATATTTCTAGGTCTAATATATTTATGCATATTTATAATTTGCACAATGTTTTTAGGCATAGTGTAAAGTCGCCTAATAGTATATATTACTAAAAATGAATAGGTATAAATTAATGAAATGAATGAAAATAAAAAAGTTACTTTAACCAGTATTTCCAGTGTCAAAGTAGGTTTAGGTGCGGCGGGGGTGGCCCTTGGGCCACCCCTAAGCCGCCTTTTAATTATTTTACATATTTACTTATTCTGCGTAAGATGCTTATGACTATATTCATTATAGTTTGATACGTTTATGCCTTTATAAAGCTATGCTTATAAATTTTATGCTTAAATATGATTATGCTAATTTTATTTATGATTAAAAAAATATACTAAATTTGTTATGGATAAAAAAATTATGCATAAATATCATTAGTCTAAATTACCATAATAATATGCCAAAATATTTTATGGTTATTTTTTTTATGCAAATGGATAGTGAACCAGACCGGCCTGAGTCGATGTTGCTTAACCTTTGCAATGTGTTAACATTGTCGGTTACCACTAGACCACGAACCCTTATTATTAGAACTGCATTATCAAAGCTATTCCACATACTAAACTTAGGTATACTAAAATGTATTTTAGGCTTTTATTTCTAAATTTGGTCCCTCAATATTCTCTAGTCAAATAGTATTCCAAGGATTGCATGTCAAATTAGTCTTTTTCAGGGCTGAATAAATTAACCTATTATTGCGCATAGATCTGCTCTTAAAAATCTCTTACTGCGCGTGTGTCATCTACGTGGCCAAAGCTATCCTCCCCTACACGCAATGCACCAGCTGATATGGACGACCAATTTATCCAAAGCCAAGGCCGCAATAGGCTCACCACTATTACATTTTGAACTAACTCACTTGTACATTCCACAATTTTCTTTATTATTAAAACTCTGACCGGTTTCGCCCAATATATGGCATCATTTCACACTACACACTTTTACACTAAACACTACATATCACTTTCCAATTAGTATTCTATACTATATAATACTAATTGTAAAGTGATATGTAGTGTTTAGTGTACAACCAAATCCCAGTCTTTGAAGAAGACATACTTACCGAAGACTGCAATAACGAGTCCCATGGGATTGTACGAGTTCCCATTTATGGGATTCGGGCTTCGCAACGCGCCCAGAACTTTTGAGTACCTACCATAATATTCCACCAATAGCTAGATGTGCACACGCACTTCAACAAGTAAACAACTCGTAGGTACAACATAAGTATAGGTATTTAAACTTGTTCCTATTGTCTAAGCCACACCTACCTAAACCAATTTTGTATCATCGGGAATATTCTAGTACTATAGGTACTTGTATCCATTAATATAAAAGCGAATGCATGTCAACAATAAATATTCATTCATCCACATACTGTGTTACTGTAAACGTCCCAGTATACCTCCCAGTATACCTCCCAACAACCACTACAGTCAGGAGTTTAAATAATAAAGAAAATTGTGGAATGTATAAGTGAGTTAGTTCAAAATGTGTTATTATAAGTTGCCGACAATCGAAAGCATAAATAATATCACCACTACTACGTGGGACTAACAAAGGGAATCATAAATAAAAACCGGCCAAGTGCGTGTCGCATAAGATAGGGTTCCGTAGTTACCCATAAAAACCTCGTATACTTAACTCCTGAACTAACAGAGTCAAACCATCCGTTATGGGGGACGCCCGGTTTTCGTAAAAATATACTTTCAAAGCTAAATATCTCGCAAACGGATTCTTAAAAAAAAAATTCACTTTGGCAACCTCGCAAGGAATTTAGAAGACCTATCTAATGATACCCCACATGGTGCAGTAGACGCGAGAAAAAATATCATCCCCACTTTACGTGTAGGGGAAGTTCCCCAAAAAAATGTTTTTTCAAAATTTTATTTTAGCAGTTTTTCGCCGTAGTAAATATAAAATAAAATAAATAAAAAATGTTTATTTCCGGTATTGCCCATAAAATGTTAGTAACAAAAGAGCTTATGAACTATGTTAGTAAAACACTGTATTTATGTAGGCAGAAGACTTAACTAAAATGGACATAGTTTATATGTGTGACTTTGGCAAGGTGAACCTGTGACCAATGCCGCATAATGGCACTGTCCACATGAAGCCTTACCGCAACACACTGCAGGAGGCTGTTGGGGCTGCTCCATACGCGATCGATCAGAGATGCAATGCGTTTTCTTACGATGGCTGCAAAGCTATCAACGCCAGCCTCTGCGAACATCCCCGACGCACTACAGTAGCGGCGCAGCCCCATCAGCATCCTGAATGCATTGTTAAATTAAGTGCCTAGAGCCCTGTACGCCCCCTGGGTGTAGCTTGTCCACAGGCTGCACGTGTACAGTGAATTACAATAGGCTTTGAAAAGTGTAATTTTAACCTGTGCCGTACATTGTGCAAATCTGCGAGCAATCATATCGGCCCTAACGCACAAGGCCCTCCGCTCCCGTACTATGTCCATATCATCCCTAAGCGACTCGGTCACCCAGTGTCCCAGGTATTTAAAACTCTGAACCTGCTTCAGCAGAGCGCCATTGAGCCTAACTGGGGGAATTTTATAGGCCCTGCTTTTACTTTTAAAAACAAGCAACTCACTCTTTGAGGTATTATACCTGAAACCATGGGCAACCGCATATCGCGCACAGATGCTAATCAGCCTAGTCAGAGCACTGATCGAGGGGCACAGAAGTACCATATCGTCTGCATAACTTAAGTTGTTAACAAAAGTACCATCAATAGAGCAACCGACACCAGCCCCGCTGAGCTCCACGATCAGGTCATTTATGTAAAGGTTGAAAAGCGCCGGAGAGCTTACTCCCTCTTGCCTCACCCCACTCCGCAACCTATACATGCTAGAGACCCCTCCAGACCACTTTACATAATTCTGTTGATTGGAGTACCAATACTTGAGAATATCAATATATTCTCGAGGCAAATCAGTATCATTCGCTAACTTTTTCCACAAGATATCATATTGGACCAGGTCAAATGCTTTTGACAAGTCCAAAAACACAGCATATACTAGCGTATCCCTGGCAGTATAGTACTGAACAGTCTGCTTGAGGCACATAACTGCAGCTTCAGTGAAGAGACCAGGTCTGAAGCCAAACTGTGCATCATGAAGCTTAACACAGGTATTTAATTTGACCTCAAGCAGCCTGTCCAGCACCTTAGCTATTATAGTGGCCAGTGATATTGGCCTATAGTTGGACCTGTCACTCGTACTGCCAGTTTTATTTTTGACAATGGGCACCACTATAGTTTTCAACATATTGTCAGGTAAGAATCCATGACTCAGACAAAGAGCGAAGAACATCACCAGGACACGTGGCAGATGCACACCTGCATATTGCAGGTGCTCAATACTTAAGTGATCATGGCCAGGCGATTTACCCTTGTTCATGTTTCTCAAGACAGATCTAACAGCCTTTGCCCGAATCACAGATGCCTCCCATATACCATCTACAGTACCATCATTTTCAGCACACTCAGCCATTGTTGAAACAGTAGCAGGTGGGACTCTAAAATGTCCCCTAAACATTTCGGCTATCTGCGAGGGTTCATTTAACCCCTCAATATACATATTCATGCAAAATTTCATGTTTCTAGCACTAACCGTTTAGGAGCAAAGCCGAGGACGGATGAACGGACAGACAGACAGACAGACATGACGATACTATAAGGGTTCCGAAACATTTTCTACGGATCCCTAAAAATGAGCGTATTGCATCCCCATTTACTCCTTCAGGTATAAAAAGTCATGATTAAGTATGTATGTTGTTATTTTACACGAATTTAGGCAATATAGTAGGTACCTATTATTAATTTCCGCTTTATAGCACTATTTGGATGCTCTCCAGATGGCCTCTTTACTTCATTGCCTATACTTATGAGGTACCTATTGTAACAGTTGGTTTGCAATGATGACCCACATTCATGATCAGTTCAAACAATTCCGTGAATTTACGATACATATATCTGGCAGGTATTTAGATTTTATGAGCTGATTGCTCTACTGGGCTCTCAATGTAGCTGTGAGCATGAATAACTTTGAATAAAAATAGAACTGCTCCACGAACGTTGTCAGGTGTTCTCGAGACGAAGTCACGTGGTGCTCGTACCATTATATTTTTGTCTTTTTTCATATTTCCCACTGGAATATTTACCACGGGAACACTTTCTGGTATACACAGTGCCCAAAACCCCATCACTCACTTTATTTGTTGGATAGTTGAGTTGCAGATAGGTCACAACAACTACTCATAGCTTTCTGTGTTTACTGTTTAGGTTTAGTGTATTTATAGTGAAAAGTGTAAATAAATGCAAGCAGCACAAAATAATGGATGTGGCAATGCGAATGTAAATTCAGGTGAGCTTGCAAGTGCATCGAGTGGTCTTGTACGGTGCCCACATTCTCCTCGAGCCCGTTTTTTTAAAGGTGAACGCGGATTGAAAGTACATTTTGGTAAAATTCATAAAATACAAAATGTATCTTCAAGCGCATCTACGATATCCCAAATTTTTCCAAATCAACAAGAAATTTCTTATAATATCGAAATTCCCTTTTGGCAAAGGTTAAGTACCATGAAAAATTCTATTCCAGTTCTAAAAAGAATCCCCCGAGGTGCGAGACACTCTGTGGCTCAATGTTTAGCCTCCTGTATCGGTCAAGTAGTCCGGGAAAATACCTTTAGCGCTTGGGAACAAATGTTAACCTTCCCTTATAGAATCCTACACGTAAAGAAAAGGCCTTTGACATGTTTGACGGTCCAAATCAAAGAAAATTGTACAAACAATTTTAGCATTTTAAATTCAAATTCAATCCACATTCCGGCCCCTGATTATTCTCAGGCCAAGAAATTTAAACTTGTAGAGAATAAAGTAAGGGAAGGCGACATCAGTGGGGCGGCTAGACTACTTTTTAGTAGCGACGTGCTGGCTCCTTATTCTGCAGAAACCTTGACGGGCTTGCAGAGTAAGCACCCACCATCCGCAGCTGACCTCTCTTTCCCTGGTCCTCCGAACAACAATACAGAAAATCTTGAGACTACTGCCAAGGATGTGCGCACAGCTGTTGACTCCTTTCGTTTTGGATCAGCCGGTGGACTTGACGGTCGGACACTACAGAACCTTAAGGATCTGTTGTGTCCGAGCGCTGGTGAAGCTGGTGATGGATGCACTTCTGAGGGAGCTAACAGCTCTAGTCAACCTCATGCTCTCAGGCAATGTGGACAGTGGCATCACAGATATTTTGTATGGGGCCAATTTATGTACCCTGCACAAGAAGGATGGTGGCATTCCTCCCATTGCCGTAGGTAGCACTTTGCGGCGTTTGGCAGCCAAAATTTGTTGTCGTTTTCATAGTACTTTTATAGCTTACTACCAAATTTCAGCCTTTTCAAGGTAGGTTTTCGTTCAAAAGGAGGTTGTGAGGCCGCAATCCATGCGCTTGCAACATACCTTGACAGTAGCGAAGATGGAGAGGTCATCTTGAAAGTTGACCTGAAAAACGCCTTCAACTCTGTAAACAGGGACACCTTGCTGACACAGGCCAAATTAGAAACCCCCAAAATTTTTAACTTTCTTTGGTAATGCTATAGTCAGTCAACAAAATTAATTTATAAAGACCACCTTATGAATTCAGCCGTTGGATGTCAGCAAGGTGATCCGTTGGGACCAGACATCTTCAGTTTGGCCTTTAACCCAATAATTCAAAAAATAAAATCAAAATTCAACATTTGGTACCTAGATGACTGGACTTTAGGGGGAAAAGTTGAGGCAGTTTTACAAGATTTAGCCCTAATAAAGAAAGGGTTTCAGTCAATTGGCTTAGAACTGAACCCGAATAAATGTGAGATTTTTATATCTGAAAACACATAAATTAACAACAATCTCCAAATTCAAATGTTTGGTATTCATTCAGTAATATCGTTTATTCCACACTAGTCATAAAGCTTATTATAGTATTAATGATTTCTTAGATGACAAGGCTGCCTGGTTGTAACACGAATTGCTCCTTTCTAAATAACTCTGTATTAGATTTAAGATGAAATATTTTGGAAAAAAGCCGAACTGAGTTTCTTGAGGGCTCTTCTCAGTCTCCTTGCATTTTGGAACCCTCGGTAGAATCACACCAACTTTTGACGAATCTAAATAATTTTCTAAAAATTTCAAAGATAATAAACGTTATTTTTTTATTCTAGTGTATTTATATGTATTTATTTATGATACATAATTTTTTTGTATTATTTATTTTTTAGTTTTTGTATTTTTTGTAACCTATGTGGAATAATAAATCTTTCTTTCTTTCTTTCATTCAGCTTTCACCATCCTTCGTTTTTGTCTTTTCGTACCCAAATTTACACATGCCCTCCGTTCAGGACAATTTTGGAAAAATGTAGAAATTTTGGGCAGACTAGACAACTTAATACAAAATTCTTTGTGTAAAATTTTAAATGTAAATATTAATGACCGGGCCTGGGTCCAAGCGTATCTTCCAGTTCGCTTGGGCGGGCTAGGTATTCGTAGAGTCACAGATGTCAGTCTGCCAGCATTTCTGTCGTCGGTCCATAGCACCGAAGAATTAGTCAGGAAAATTTTGTCAAATACACTGATGGATTCCGAGGTGCGATGCAAGACCGATGCCATAAATGCTTGGAGGATGTCTTGCCCCGACACTGACCTACCCTCACGCCTAGGCTCACAGCGACTGTGGGATTCGCCGCTCTGTAAATTGAGAATGAATACACTAATTGACACTTCTGTCAATATTTCAGAGCGTGCACGCCTACTAGCTGTTGGAGAATGGGAGTCAGGGTTATGGATCCAAGCGCTCCCATCGCCCAACATCGGTACAATGTTGGACGACACAACCTTCCGCATTGCCACTTGCCTTCGGCTGGGTACACCTTGTGTATCCCCGCATCATTGCACCTGTGGAGTAGCCGTCGATAATCTGGGACACCATGGCCTTTCTTGTAGCAGAAGCGCAGGTCGTATACCTCGGCACGCTATTCTAAACGACATAATTCGTAGGGCTCTTTCCACCGCAGGTCTTCCGGCCGTACGTGAACCAAATGGTTTAGCACGAAGCGATGGAAAGAGACCGGACGGTATGTCGTTGCTACCGTGGAAGATGGGAAGGCCTTTGGTGTGGGACGCATGTAGCGTACACCTTAGCACCTTCACACCTTCCAAGGCCTTAAACGGCATAAATATGCTAACCTAGCAGGTGATTACATATTTGAGCCGTTTGGGGTTGAGACACTGGGGTCATGGGGTCCGAGTGCTCGCCGCCTTTATATAGACATTGCTAAACGCTTAATCGATGCTTCTCAGGACCAGAAGGCTGGCTATTTTCTGGCCCAAAGAATAAGTTTCGCCATCCAACGTGGAAACACAGCCAGCATTCTGGGAACCTTCCCAGTCGGCAATGACGCCGAGGATTTTTTAAACGATATTTTGTATATTGTAATACTCATAGAACTATTCATAAGTGATAGCAGTTATTGCCAACACTTTCCCATGACGTCACAGTGACTCACACTTCAGCTCGGTGACCGATAAAGCCCTACAGAGATGACTACATACACTGTCAGTAGATGACTCACTTACTATTCTTACTTAACTGCATTGAGATAGTTACGTATATAAATATAGTTTATTTATGTGTAATGGGTATTACAAGTGACTAACTTTTTTCAAAAAGTTTTTTTGCAGTTTAAAAGAATACGCTAAAAAAATATTGACATTTAAACAAATTCCCTCTCGATATTGTTCAAAAAAGTCTCTCAAGAAACACCAGCCTCTTTAATTGGCTTTGTACTTGTCCAAAATGTCGTACAAATTCCTATTGCCATGATGTAGTTATTTATTTGCATAATAATATGTATGTATGACATCAAAACACGAATCTATGTAACCCACATGACTGATACATGAGAAGTGAAACACATTACGTTTGACATCTATACATATTTGATTGATTTTATAATTACCCTAAATTGTATTATAATTACATAAAGACTTTACTCTCTATTCTATTTTACATGCCTTATAAATGAGGTGGGTCTCGTAACTCTTGTACTTGCCCCAGTTCTATAAAACTATCTTAAACTTTAAAAAATCTTTGTAATTTAAATAAAAAGAGTACCTACTTCTTCTAAATATCACTAACACAGATACACTTCTGTTTATCTGAAGCATATATTTAAAACATACTCCGATTTCGTCAGCCACTTCCTAGACTTACATACGAGTATTAACAGCTTCTCACCGCTAATTGGTAACTTATATGTTTCCGCTAACCAAAATAACTTTAAAACAATGTTCTCTGTCTTATTCCTAGACCTGCCATAGCAACCCTGGTCTTTTTACGGAAAAACCCCTCGCCCTACCATCCATTGCCGCACGCCCCTGGTCAGACCTCGATAGGATAATCCCTGTAACAATATGTAACCATAATATTAAACAACTTCATAGTGCCTCATCAGTTGAAAATAATATTAGGGGTTGGAATTGAAGGGTGATGTGTTATTTCGATATCTATGGTGTTAAGTCATCGATTTTTAAATAGACATTGATCAGCTGTTCTTGCCTCGCAGCTGGCGAATCTGGCGATGACGGTTATATTTTGTTATTGTTGAATACTAGCTATCTCTATTGTCCGTTTTAAAGCAGCTTATACCTACCAGTTGGCTATAGATTTTATAAAACAGATTCTACTTAGTTTGACACTGTTCGGACTGTGGTGATTGTAAGAATATGTGCCTAAATTTGTATGCATCAATCCAGGCCTGCCCCCGATTACGTGTAAAACAAAATAGATAAGTTAAATGTGGGTATGTACTTCTGCACTTCTGCCTACCCCTCGGGATATGGCGTGATGATATGTATAGAGTGATGGTAATGATTATAAAAAAAAACCTATTAAGTACATAATTATCTAAATCGCTAATGAGCTTAAATTTAACAAATGCGCTTGGATCTTATAAATGTCGTCATAGTTTCAGCCCAGGTGCTGTTGTCTTAGGGAAGTGAATCAGTAAGTTGCCAAGGTAAGGTCATACTTGTTTGTGGTCGTACGCTATACATAATCAACATGCACAATCGACTCGTTGGTGTAGTATGAAGCGACTACCACGAGTACGTACTCGTACCACGACATAGCTCCTACGATCGTGTGTAATTAGTTCTATAAGTTCTGTTTACTTACTTAAGTATGTTAAACCTAGATACAGTTGAGTATAAATTATTGCCCAATATATTTAGATTGATACTAGGTGTGCCCGCGGTTCCACAAGCGCTTATAGTTATTGCTCTCAAAATAAATAAATTTCGACCTATTGCTCGTAACGTGATGTTCTTCCCATAAAAATGTACTATTTAATACAAAAACCATGTTGCAATTTTAACCGGTAGTTCCGGCAATTTGCGCGTTCAACTAAACACACAAACTCTTCAGTATAATCCAAAATTAGAATTGTGTAACAACTTTGGCAGGAAAAAATATAGTGCATGAAATGCTGCCCTAATAACAATCTCATTGTTAATTGTATCAGGTGTTCTGCGACATAGTGGTGCGTGATGGCGAGATGGTCTGCGTGGAGCTGGTGGCTCGAGGCAGAGGGAGTACAGCTCAGGCGGTCATCTTCCTCGGCTCCATACGATACGACATCCTCACCAGGGTCTACGACTCCAGGGTGAGTTGCTCTAAATGATTTCGTGTTTTCTGGACTTTGACATTCTGGAATACCTATAGCGTTCTTTTAGTGGATATTGTTCGGACTTCGCACATGTGTAGGCAGAGGGAGTACAGCTTAGGCGGTCATCTTCCTCGGCTCCATACGATACGACATCCTCACCAGGGTCTACGACTCCAGGGTGTGATGCTCTAAATGATTTCGTGTTTTCTGGACTTTGACATTCTGGAATACCTATAGCGTTCTTTTAGTGGATATTGTTTGGACTTCGCACATGTGTTTTAGGAATAAATATAGCTTATATAACCCAGCCCCAAAAATTGTACCTAGGCCGTAGACAAAATAAGGATTATAATATAATAAGCAAGTATGACAGTAGGTAAGACACAACCGATCCGGTTATAGAAGTTGATGGTCAAAATTCTTGGACTGGAAACTACGGCAGATTCTACTTCAGTGACATTATTTACCTACAGTTCGTCTTTTAGTATCTGTGGACGTCTTTAAGTGTTGTTTCTAATGATGACGGACGTCTTATCAAAAAGTCAAACGTATTATGTTTTGCTTGACGTCTGTAATCTTATCATTTTTGTATTATCAGCATAGCAGATTTTTTGTGGATATTTTAGTTGGAATTTAAATTACTTATCCTAATTAAAGTAGGCACATTTTTTTTTTTAATTTAGAGTATAAGTTATACATTTAGATAAATAATCTATTACGGCTATTTCCCTTGCGACTGTTAATGAAGTAAAATTCCCAAGATGACAGTGTAGATTTTGTAGATTAACGATTGTACATACATTGGGGTTACTAATAGGGCGTCATTATTTGGCAGACACAATCATTTACTGTTAAATTTTTGGGGTTCCGTACCCAAAAGGGTAAAAAGGGCACCCTGTTACTGAGACTTCGCTGTCCGTTCGTCCGTTTGTCTTGGGCTGTATCTCATGAACCATGATAGTTAGAAATTTGAAATTTTCACAGATGATGTATTTCTGTTGCCTCTATAACAACAAATAATAAAAAACAGAATAAAATAAATACTTAAGGGGCTCCCATACAAAAAAAAGTTTTGTTTTTGTTTTGGTACATACGGAACCCTTTGTGCGCGAGTCCGACTAGCACTTGGCCGGTTCTTTAATGGTCCTGATGGACTCGGGAGCGGGTTAAAGATTTATAGTTGTAGATTCACTGTTACTTTCATTTATGTTAACATTGGCATGTTTCTGGGCAGAACTTTAATTATCTATTTTGTGGCAATACGCCAATAGATACAATGAACTTAACGACGGTCAATGTTTTGTTTCATATTAAGAGAAATATTTACACATCTCACAAATGTTTGATCCGAACCAGAATCAAAACCGAAACCTTTTGTGTTTCAGTTGCATTTAGAATACCCGACTGAGGCAATCGTACCATACTTTTTAAGATTTAATAGTTAGTCATTCTCGAAGTTTATATTCGAGCGTAATTGTGTGAGTTGTGAGTCGCGTATTTTTGGTCACTCATTTTACGTTCAACTGAATTTCTGTTGAGTTGCCAGACGTACTTAATTTAGTTGTTCAGTATTGAGCGTTGGTACGGGCTGTTGGTGTCGTCGAGCCTGATCGAGTCGAGATGGATCCATTAAAAATATTGTGTATTTACGAAGCATTCCGAAGAGGAGGCCAGAAAAAGAAGCTGGGTAAACCCACTCAATAGTCAGAGGCTGATATGTGGACAGTTCCATACTTTATTTGAAAGTTTATGTGCAAATCCTGTTTTTAAAGAATTATTACTCCACGTTAAACCTTTTATTATTAAATCTTTTAAAATAAAAATAGACATAACATAACATTTTTAACAGAACATTTTTGCGAGCGAGAAACGTGTCGAATCCTGCGCAACTTGTAACAAACTGTTGCTTGCTTCCGCAAATCCGCACTCTTCACTCTTCACTGCTCCCCTCCCTTGCCCTTCCCTCACCAAGTCACCACGACCGAAATTCGGTCGAGTTTACGCGCATTAAGTCGGAAGACAACTGATTTTGCGTCGTCGTGTGGCACCAACTGCCTTTTTGTATGAAACCGAATGCAGCAGAATTTATGCTACCGAAATTCTGCGACTCACAACTCACAAAATTACGCTCTTTTGGTTTTACCCTATAACATAGGTACCGCATTTGCGCCTTGCAACCAACCCGAATCCGAGCTATCGCCGAGAAAGTTCGCTCCGAGTTAATTGTAGTCGAAGTAGGTAGGTACCTACTTATCTGTAATACAGACTCATATTCTAGTACGGATACCAGTTTCTCACAGAGATTGTAATATCTAATCTCTGTTATGTTTTTCTACTAAATTCCTACTATGTGAGAGAGAAAAATAAAGACTTATTATTATTTTATTATTTGTAGGGACTCTTTACGTGTGTGTTCCTATGTCTGATATCCGTTATCTGCTTACGAGTTAGATTGTATTCAGTTCGGGATATGGAATTGTTATTGTATCGCTAAATAGCTATAAAACATTTGAGAACTACAATAATATGTAAGTACATAGTTTATAGCCGTTTAATGGCGTCATTATATTTGTTTAAGTATGTATTGTATATTGTTTTTGGCTTATTTTATGATTTCGGGTTGGAGACTGAAGCGACCAACGTAGCGTTAGATGCTGGGTTGGGTAGATAATTTAATTAAATAATAAAAAAAAACTAATTTCTAACCGCAGTATATTTCACATACAAATGACTTTCATAAAGGTTCAATGTATGTTTAAAAGGTATAATTTATAGTATTGTATTGTATATTGCTTTGAGATTTCTTTGATTTGTTTGTTAAATTGTGTGCTTTGTCCAGTGGCCCCAAAGCTGACTCCCTAGCGGCTAGGCTGCGGGACACGCTGGACGCAGAAGCCGTCCGCGTCTCCAGACCCATCGAATGCGTAGTTTTGCGCTTTTCAGACCTGGACGATACGGCCAAGCTAATCTCGCCGTTCGTGGAGGCGGGCAGCTGTCCCCATGACCAGGTGAAGGCTGGAGAGATCTCCTTCAGCCCCACTGGTCTTGGTACGACAGTCGTCCAGTGCCCCGTCTGCTGCGTGCCTGGGAAACCAGGTGTTTCCGGTGCATGATGGTGGGGCACGTAGTAGTGCAGTGTGCAGTGGAAGACACCGTGAGTGATCGGTGCTTCCGCTGCAGCCGGCCCGGTCACAAGTCCAACGCCTGTGCCGCACCGCCTCGCTGCTATAGATGCGAGACACCAAAGATGCAGGATAAAACCCGACCACCACGCACCGGCCACACAGGTGCCAAGGTCCGCTGGGCTCCCCTACCTTAACCATATGCTTGTATCTGTCCCTTCGAAGAGAAATACTGTAAGTACCTATTTGTTGTTTACCAAAACTCACGTGACTGATACTGATTACTGATATTTAATTGATTTAAATACTACTTAAGCACTTTTGATCTACGAGTATTTTTTAACCAATTCATTATCATATTGATAGGGTGGTGTTCTATCAGTTACTGTTACTGACAATCACTGATACACTATCTCTATATTATTTATAACGAGATGCCGCGCGGTGACGTCCAATATACACTAGCACGATTCACGGTATCATTGTCTAAAAAAGGCAACTCACGTCAAACAAATGACACAGAAACTGATACAGGACAGACTCAAGATACTTTCAAGTAAAAAAAACAATCGGTTTACCCAGTCGAAAGAAAGTCCCAAGCAAGCCCTGCTTAATTTTTGACTAGATGGCCTTGAATTTCAATGTCCTAAACTCCTAACTGTAACTAGGTATTTAGGTATACGAAATGTAGGTTCCTTCCTAGCTATATTTATTTCACTAAGTTACCTATTTCTTGGTGACCAACGTAGTTCTAGTCGCACCAATCTAAGCTATCTAAGATATTTAGCTTAACAAATGTTAATCTAAATATAGGAACAACGAACGAACGAGTGACAACATAATGTACAAACCACAACAACTACAGTTTTGACATCTAATATACAGAAACTAATTTAACTTTTCACACTTTCTTTGAGATATTCCCTTTTGATTGTGAGGCCCAGCCGTTACAACATTTAGACATATCCGGCATGTGGTAACCCTATAACCAAATTTGACTTTATTTAGCATGTGACAAAACACGTTCGGTGAATTATCGATATCGATAATGATAAAGGTATTTTTATAAACATTTTATCCCGTGTTTCCTATACTACTCGTATATATATGTATACTAGCTGTCCCGGCGAACTTCGTACCGCATCAATTTTTCTAATGATAATATCTCCTGATAATAACGAACACAACCAAAAAATAATTAGCGAAATCGGTCCAGCCGTTCTCGAGCCATTAATCTCTTAACCGACCCGTCTTTGTTTTATAAACAGGGTTATTTGTAATTAACTAGCATCCTCGCAGGGGTAGATAGCTGACATCATACGTAACAACGTTTGTTCTACGACTTTTTTATAATTCGTTAAATTTTACTTTCATACAAATATAAACAATAATATAATTTCGCGTCTGACAGTTATTAACTCTACGCCGCAGTTTACGCGCACCTTAAAAATTAGGTAAACAAACTCGTATCATCAATTCATGCAATGCACAGATAGGGACGGGGCGTGGGGCGGCGGGCGCGGCGCTAGCGCCTTAGACCTTGACCCATTTCGCTCGCCAGATGCTTGCTTGGAGTGATGATAATGTGTGCGGAAGCCTGCCGCCAATATGCAGTAAGGTTTCCAAATCTACCTACACCGAGCCGGGCAACGATGTTATCTGCCACACAGCGATTACGCGATTACGGACAGTTCCAGCCCAGGTTCAGTGATAGTGGTCGTCCACCGAGGCACTGAGTACGGGAACAAGAAAGGATACTGGAGTTATTTGAGGATAATCCCGCAACAAGTACCAATAACGCCGCACTACGGTTTAATGTATCGCAGTCTTAGATCAAAAATACCTAGATTACCGTTCAGTGCTTTAAAAACGGCACCACTTCAACTCGGTCCCTATCGCTAGTGGACCGACTTAGCGCTTCAGTCGCTTTGCGACCGCGCTGGTAGTAAGACGTTTCACGATGACAAAGTTTTCGCTTAAATATAGCAATAAACTACTTTTTTAGAGGATGGAGTATCATACTTTCGACAAGTAAAAATCAGTTCACATTGTCAATTGCTTTTCATGTGCAATAATGCACTGCTTAAGAATATTATGGTCAGTTTTAACTGTGCAAACTACGCGCTTGCTCGGTAAAGATGAACAACTTCACACCTAACAAGCGCGAAACTTCACACCGGAATGTTAGAACAAGTCTCATACAGAAAGATATAGTCGTCATTTATTTATTTTAAATTTTTGATTACTGTTTGATATATTTTTTGAATATAATCTTATTTTGTTTTAAGTTTTCCCCATAATGCAATAAGACAAGAAAAATGGAGGCGAGAAATATGAAAGAGAACGCACATGAAAGAGAAGATGAAATGTTTAAACCTAATAATTCTACTGTTGTTTGTTCATAGCATTATAAAAAGTACGTTATTTATGTTACTAAAAAAGGATTAAATAAATAAAAAATAACAGCCGTGCCAAATATTTTACAAGTAAAGGAGATATTATATTCAAATCTCTCTAACAAACGTGGTAAATTAAATGAAAGGAAAACCATGAAATCTTAACTTTTAATTGAACGAAAAAAAAGGGTATACAAACTAATTATTTGCTCGAAATGAGCTCCATTTTGTTGGATACAGACATTTATTCTTTTAAGGAATTAATTTTCAGTAACTTTTAATAGCGAGTTGTGATGAATATTCAAAATCGTATTGTGTACCTCAGTTCTTAACTCGTTTACAGTTGCATAGGAATTTTGTTTAATTAGATTTTTTACATATCCCATAAAAAAATCTAAAGGGGTGAGATCTGGTGATTTCGCAGGCCATCTGATTGTGCCGTTTGCACCAATCCAGGTATTGTTATGGTTATTAACATAGGCAGTGGTGATTCTGCTGTTATGGGCCGGAGCACCATCTTGCTGTACAATAACTTGGTTTCGGTCTTCCTCGGGTAAAACATTTAACTCATTTCTTAAGAGGTCCAGTATTTCAAGATACTTTACAGTGTTTAGATGACCTTCGTACACGTGGACTAACACAACTGTATTTCTCATAATTCCGCACCAGATGTTAAAAGAGAATCTTACTTGACTGTTAGTTTCATGAATACGAACAGGATTCACTTGAGACCAATAATGGTTATTGCGGCGGTTGTACATGCCGTTATTACTAAAGTTGGTTTCGTCAGACCATACAATGTTGTGCATGGTCCAATTTCTTCGGCAGCTTCTCTGCTTGAAGCCTTTGGATATGCTTCGAAGTAGGTTAAAACACTCACATCAAAATCGGAACAGTCCTGCTGAGGACGTTGCCTTTTGTAACTACCAGTATTTCTTAAATTATCAACCATTCTCTTCAAAACAAATCGAGTTGGTATTTGTCGGTCCCGATATCTCTCTCCATACCACCGCAGAGCTAAATTCACATTTTTGTGATTTAAAAAATAAGCTCCCATTAAATCCAATTTTTCTTGATACGCCATTATTACGGTGAGCTGACAAATATGAAATAATTTGTATAAACAATCAAATGTGAATAACAAAAGACTATTGCAGGGCGATCTATTTTACTATTCTATTTTCAAATATTCCATATTTAATTAAAATATGGTATAAATGCCTCACGCAGTTGTGTCCAGACAGCATTATAAACACGTGCAAAATTGTTTATCTAAATAGTTCTTAGTCATTTTAATGAATAAATGACGTCAACGATAATTAATAATTACTAACAAAAGTATGTAATCTAATGGACCATTGAGTAAAAGTGCTTTATCTTATCCCATTGAATTTACAAGTTTAGATTTCAAGGTTTTCCTTTCATTTAATTTACCACGTTTGTTAGAGAGATTTGATCCTTATTATTGACCCTGTCGATCGATGCCATAAAAATACAGGCTGTTATTTTTTCGGATTTTACCCTGTTCGATTCCCGGGTGTGGTAATCCATTTTGTAAATCTGTGAATGCAGTTCTGTTTCTTTTTAAAAATAAAGGAATGTTTTCTTTGATTAAAATTGTCTATCTTCAGTATGTAGAGTACTTTCCCTCCAGGTGTCATTAAATAAATCCACCTGTAAATGCTGTTTCTGACAGTTTGTCTGTTCTACATTCTTTGACAACTACACTGTGATTCTTAGATACATATACCAAAAAGTTAACTTATAACTGGCCGTTTGCTTATGGTTGGATTTTATCATTACGTAAGGAATTGCACTGAAGTTCTGACAAAAGAGATTATTTCTAGATATAGAACATATTTATGACAAGTGAGAGGAGGAATACGTCAAAATATCTCGCAGTACTACAGGATATTATTCTTTAAATACTTTAAATGTGGTCTTAACTTCTATTGTCGTCCCGGGTATCTACACCCTCGGAAGGGTAAAAGCAGGGCACTGTCTAACATGGGCACCACTAATGCGGCAACATTCATGCCTCTTCAATATTTTAACAACACCAGCTTCATTACCAAGTCTTTAAAGTATCAATAATCACTCAATTATAATCATCACATGTTAATTGTTTCCTTGTTATTGAATTCTAGCTCTCAAGCTGTCAAATAAGCATTAGTCAACTCATTTACTTGGTAACAAATTTAGTTTACAAATAAGATATATACCTACTTTATAGGTATGCTTACTTCTTTTTTTAAAAACGTGGTTCCATCGATATTCATCGATGATTTCGCCAATGTCAAGGTAATGCTTGATTTTTCACACAAGAACTAGTTACTCTGAACTAGTTCGCGGTGTGGGACAAGGAAACGTTGTTCGGTATTGCAATTTGAGCGTTTGGGCCTGCATTATTGCCCAGCGCCAGAGGTAACCTAAAAGGCTACCCGCCACGCGCTCCGCAAAAACTCAAGTCCGTATGCTTACTTAATTAAAAACATTGAAACATCCTATTGTTAAAGTTACACATCCGATACTGAAACGTCACTCAAATAAGCAGATACTCAGTGACGTTTTTGTATGAAATATTTAAGTTTAAGTGTTGCTCAAGTATTATAATTATTCGGTCGTTAGAAATACAAAATATAAGTACCTATCAAAACAATTAGTTAATGATGAGGAAATGTTATGTAAATACGTACTATGTTGTTGAATATACTCGTAATATATAGGTTATGTGGAACGGATATCATTTTATTCAATCATTGGTAAATATTGTATGTGCAACTAAAACCCAAATAAGTAGGCACTTCAAAGTTATATAAATGAACTTTGACGGCAATATTGTAATTGTATTTATTCACATATTCATTGAATATCTTTGCGCTGAGTACAGCAGAACTCGTTGAATTGAAGAAATGGTTGTTGATTGGCTCCAAACAATTCGATAACTAAATAGCAAGTGTGAGCACAGATTAATAAATAGTTACTACGTAACAGATACATCACTCCCATACAAAAGCGTAAATACCTACTCTATATTAACCTACAAAAGTTTTAATAATAATAACTTTTTTTTTTTTAGTTCCGTACAGAACGTATTTCCAAATAAAAACACGCGTTTATAGAGTCCACTGTGTTGCCCGCCGTGCGAGTGACGCCATCGTAAGAATGCGCTAGGGTTGTACCTATGATGATTATTGTAATAAAACGAATGTTACGAATCAACCATTTTTTTAATTAGTCAATCAAATATGTTTTAGTTTTATATAAATATTTATATATTTTTTTCCTTCTCGGAATTCTCTGTTATTAAATTTTATAGTCGAAAATATCCTAAATCGCGTAAATAATTTTAATAAATAATCATAAGGAAAAAAGGAGCAAAGCGACGGAAAATCAACTGTTTGTAACATTTGTAATACGGTGCTACCAGGCCGATTCATTATGACATCACTGCACAATATAATTACGTGGTTTCTGCATTTCGAACCGTAAGCGCGGGAAACGTGCAGTGCGGTGCGATGCGAGCGCTCAGGCGGGCATTCGGCAGCCCTCCTGCCAGTTGTATCGTCGACGATCGCCGAGCGGTAGGTATATAGCGCGCGGCCTTGAGCGAGTGACGGAGGCCTGGTGTGAGTGAGATAAACATACTTATTAAAAAAATAACGGCCAACTGCGAGTCGGACTCGCGCACAAAACGTACCAAAACGGAAAAAAATCACGTTTGTTGTATGGGAGCCCCCTTAAATATTTATTATATTCTGTATTTAGTATTTGTTGTTATAGCTGCAACAGAAATACATCATCTGTGAAAATTTCAACTTTCTAACTATCACGGTTCATGAGATGCAGACCAAGACAGACGGACGGACGGACAGCGATGTCTCAGTAATGAAAAAACAAAGAAAAAGTATTTATTCTGGGATACAAACACAGTTGTACATCAATACAATCATTGATCTGCCAAAGTATATGACAGTTTGTTGGCAAAACCAAGCTCGAACACAAAAAAAAATTAAATAAGTTGATCTGGTGATATTACTATTACGGGAACCCTATTATAAATAATAGGGTTCCCGTTTTACCCTTTGAGTACGGAACCCTAAAAACGGTTACAGAAATTTACCAATGTAGGTACATTTGTAAAATGTAGTTATATCAACATCACAACTCCAAATTGCCTTGAAACAAAAACAATTGCGTCGCATTGTTAGCAGGAAAAAAAAATCAGATACCTATTGTTTTACCTCCTAGCGACATGTTAAATAGGTATAATACCTATAAGTTACGAGGGTGAATTGAAAAGTAATCGGCCTAACACTGATCCATTTAGTTCTAAAAATCAAATCTACCCACATTATTTAGTTCAGCAGACCTGTTAATTGTGTGAAGTTTGAAACGTGTGCGATAATTAGTTTTAGGTGCAGCGCAGACGAAAGACTATCCGTGACGCACTTTTTAGTCTGTGAACATAGAACCTATGCAATTATATGCAGTAACGTACACGACGCGCAAAAAGTCCGGCGCACACAAAATCCGTGTTTCGGACAGACCGTGCCGTGCCGCGCCGCGCAGCGCCGCACAAAAAGTGTGCGAAAAAAATTGAACGTTGGCTTCAACGCGCGCTAACGCAGACGGCGCACACTTTAGTCGGCCATCTGCATTCGTTAGGGGTGGACGCGATCTATTGCCCAAATTTCTCTATTTCTTCTTCTTTTTCTGTACTTCAAGTACAAAATAATACTTCGCGATCTCTGCACGATTTCCATAGCGTCTACGTCCCTACAGTTCTGCCGACAGAATGATCGAAGATGTGCGTGGTGTGCGTTGAGTCTGTGAAAAATCCGCCACTGACTTTTTGCGCGCCATGCAGTCATTTTGTCGATCACACAAAAAGTGTGCCGTCTGCGCTGCACCTTATAAATTTATTAACAAAGCAATCTGACATCATTTCCGCAAATGGAGCAAATCGAGCAGCGGTCATCAAAATCCATCCATGATGATATGGTCAGTACATTAGGGGATTGCGCTCTTTCATATTCATCTGTCAAAAAATGGATAGCAGTATTCAAGCGTGGCAGAGAGAGTGTGAAAGACGAACCCCGCTCTGGAAGGCCTTCGACGTCCACTACTGACGAAAATGTTAAAAAAATACTCGACTTAATTATGGGAGCCCGCAGATTGAAAATTAGGGAGATAGCCGAGATTATAGGCATCTCTTATGAACGTACTCAAAACATAATAGTCAACGTGTTGGGTTTCCACAAGGTGTCTGCGAGGTGGGTTCCGCGACTGCTTTCAGTTGAGCAAAAAAGGATGCGATTGTCTATTGCACGCGACTGTTTGGAGTTATTTGAAACTGATGAATGTGATTTTTTGAATCGTTTTGTTACTATGGACGAAACATGGGTTCATTACTGTACACCGGAAACAAAACAACAATCAAAACAGTGGAAAAGACCTGGTTCAAAAAGGCTAAGTCGATTTTGACGGCAAGTAAGGTGATGGCTTCAGTATTCTGGGACTCGAAGGGTGTGATTATGGTTGATTATCTTGAAAGGGGTCAGACTATAAACTCTGATTATTACTGCACCTTACTACGTCGTTTACGAGAGGAAATAAAAGAAAAACGTCCAGGAATGATCAGAAGACAAGTCCTGTTTCTTCAAGATAACGCTCGTGTTCACACGTCTGTCCAATCAATGGCAGAAATTCACAACTGTGACTTTGAACTGTTACCGCATCCACCTTATTCACCTGATCTGGCACCGTCGAGACTTTTTTCTGTTCCCTAACCTAAAAAAGCACTTGGGAGGTCAAAGATTTTTGACAAATGACGAGGTCAAAGCAGCAGCGACGCATATTTTGACTCTAAGGAAGAATATTTTTTTTTCAATGGGCTAAATGCTTGGAAGTGAAGATGGCAAAAGTGCATTGAACTTGATGAAAAATAAAAATATATTTCATTTATTATGTATTTATTTTCTTGGTTAGGCCGATTACTTTTCAATCTACCCTCGTATTATTGAAAGGTTTTAGTCAACCATTGCTAGATATCTGTTGGCCCTTCCATTGTATTTGGGATTGCTGTATGTACCTATACGAGAAGGATAGACTATCAGCTAAATACTGATACGCCACTCAAATGTTTAGAAGCTGTTTAAATGCTTGAGCAGCACTTAAACTTACTAATACAAAACAACTGAGCAACTGTTCAGTAACTACTCTTCGTGATTGAAAGTTTTAGAATTTTACCTTAAAAACGCCTTTTTTTTATTCCGCAAGACCGCTGCCGCTCCCATGTCCATTGCTGCGGGCGTCTCTGGCACGCCCCAGAAGGCTTCCAACGGGAGCCGGCGGACTTTGGCCACCTGTGTGGCCTCTTCGGGGGTTTGGTCGGAATTAGAATCCTGTGTCGTTCGGGTTGGGTATTATTCCGCGTCGGCGAGTGAATCTGGTTCCGTGTTGTGGGGCTGAGGGCCCCCAGCACGCGACTCTTCTAGCCTGCTTCTGTAAGGACGGCGGGTGGATATCCCGCCGTCCTCAGACCCCGATCATGGAGGTCGATGGTCCTGGGCGTAAATGAGTCTGCGGCGCCCTGACCGCTGACTGCGGAACTCAGCGAGGAGGGTACGCTCCCTCTCCCTCTCGGCCGCCTCGCTGGAGACAATGGCTTGATGTATGGTTTCCAGCGAGCGGGTATCCACGCCCAGACCCACTACGAGGTTCCGGCGTTGACTCGCCCACGCTGAGCACCCCACCAACGTGTGGAGTGCAGTGTGGTCGTTGGAAACCTCGCAGTGTTGACACCGGGGTGTGACCTCACTAATAACAGTCGCTAGGGAAACATATAGCTGTAATCTTAGTCTGCGTATAAACGGCTCCATTATTTTGAGTAGAGTTGGGCAGCAGTTTGAGTATAGTATAATATTCATCTATCTGTGGCTATACTAAGCGTGAAGGTGTAAGGAAAAATATTTAAACTATGCATAGTTTATTATTAGTATGCATACTATGAAGGCGTACTTAACTAAAAATACCTGTCATCGTTAAATCATTAAACACACAGTATCTAATGACGGTCTAATTGATCATAGCTATTGTATACACATATACACGTACCTACCTAAATAAAGGTAGAACGATGACTTCACGACAACCCACGCCTCGTAGTCGTCGCAATCCAGTCACGGAGCAGTGGCGGTTAAACTGGGAAATAATAGTCGCGTCTCGCCGCCCCCGCAAGGGCTGTCACTAATTGCAAGAATTATGTATCGTTTTAAGACCAATAATAATGTTATAATGTAGATTTAGCAACGTTGTGTTATAGAAACCACACAATTTTAAAGATAAATAAATAATAGAGTCTGAGAGCAATTGAGATTTAGGTTCTTTACTAAGCTATATTGCTTAAGACGTAGTGTATTATAGGTGTAAATAAGTATATTGTCGTGATTTCACTTGTTGCATAAACAAATCCTAATGGTTATCAAGACACGACTATAATATTATGTTAATACTGTTAACAGGAAATTAAATCGTTGCTTGAAATAAACATCTAAATAATGCTAATGTCCTGTACTTAAGGTACCAAAACTAGACGAAAAGAAAATGTTCTTTAAAGATAACTAAAATAATTACAATGTTAAAACTACACAGCTTCATCTAGCTTTAAACCTGCTAAAACAGCTGTGCATATACATAAGGTTTTGTTCCGACCTGGAATTTACTGTCTACGCCACGAAATACACTTAAAAAGTGATTTAATCCGGTAGACATTTTTTAAAACTTCGTATTGGTTGACAACCCTGCGTGTTCTTATCTAGTTCAGCACTAGGGGTGCACACTAGCTCACAGCCTCTGACATCATTGCGCACATCACACAGCAATGTGTTCGTCACGTCACGTAGCACACCGGGAAGTGCCCGCCGCCCGCCGGCCACCCTCTGTGGGTTAATAGGCATCCCTCCGTTGACCTATAACACTTTATGACACAATAAACATGTGCCAAATTAGGTGAGGTCAGTATTAACTGACGCGAGAAATTGCGAGTATGAAATTAAATTTAAACACCCACGTTGTTGCATATTTCACGTTATGGTTTTCCTGCCTCTTCCACTGAGGACACTGAGTGAAAAATTTAAAAAAAAAATGTTATCACGTAATTCAGACAGTAAATTTCATGACGAAACAGTGGGGTTGCAAGTGTCAGTTTTGCTATAAGATTGTGAAATCCTATTTCATCCATCCTTTTCGTGAAACAGTATTAATTGATCGTGCAATAAGCATCTGTCTTCCTCTGCCGTGCTGTTTCTCTGAAGGGGTAGGTAGAGACATAATAAACGCCATGTTCTTCAGTAACTGTTTTCGGTGTCACTCAAGAGGAGTATGAGTCTATTCTATTGCCGGTAATCAGCCCTTTTATAATTAAATTACCCTAGCCTCGACGAAATCAAAACTCTCTCAGTTTATGCACATTATATTACTTGAGTCATTTGACTAATTTAATACGATATTGTAGGCGACGCGATGTCGCGAACACGCCGTGTGAAGAGCCCCTCCCCTTTACCTCCCCTCCGTTCTCTGCCCTACTTCTTTGTAGCGAGAGCCTGACTTACTCCTCGTTTACTTTATGGCATAATTATGAACTTTGTGAATATAAATATGAGAGAAAGTTAGTAAGAAATGGTTTAATTTGTGTTTTGAGCGGGATGTCCTTGCAATAACATAAACTGCGCTGATGGTAAGCTTGAATGACGTTCAAAGTCTTAAAATACTCGGTACAGATGCTTAAATAAGCTTAAAAAACTAACGTTGTAAGTACTCTACATTTAACATTGAAATTGTC